>CANNZV010000513.1:864688-1061840 GCA_947561585.1 Caprella mutica | reverse complement strand
GACTCTTTTCTCTGATAGTACATCATCACAGTGACTCTTTTCTCTGATAATACATCATCACAGTGACTCTTTTCTCTGATAGTACATCATCACAGTGACTCTTTTCTTTGATAGTACATCATCACAGTGACTCTTTTCTTTGATAGTACATCATCACAGTGACTCTTTTCTCTGATAGTACATCATCACAGTGACTCTTTTCTCTGATAGTACATCATCACAGTGACTCTTTTCTCTGATAGTACATAATCACAGTGACTCTTTTCTCTGATAGTACATCATCACAGTGACTCTTTTCTCTGATAGTACATCATCACAGTGACTCTTTTCTCTGATAGTACATCATCACAGTGACTCTTTTCTCTGATAGTACATCATCACAGTGACTCTTTTCTCTGATAGTACATCATCACAGTGACTCTTTTCTCTGATAATACATCATCACAGTGACTCTTTTCTCTGATAATACATCATCACAGTGACTCTTTTCTCTGATAGTACATCATCACAGTGACTCTTTTCTCTGATAGTACATCATCACAGTGACTCTTTTCTCTGATAATACATCATCACAGTGACTCTTTTCTCTGATAATACATCATCACAGTGACTCTTTTCTCTGATAGTACATCATCACAGTGACTCTTTTCTCTGATAGTACATCATCTCAGTGACTCTTTTCCCTGATAGTACATCATCTCAGTGACTCTTTTCTCTGATAGTACATCATCACAGTGACTCTTTTCTTTGATATTACATCATCACAGTGACTCTTTTCTCTGATACACTGTACACGTCCACACGCTTATAATTCGTCAATGAGTTTGGTAAATATTGGTTGTGATATCTAGGTATCACAAAATAATTATATTCAATATACTTATATTTGTCAATATAACTCATAGTCTCATATACATTATTGTATGTCAGAATATATAAATATTCACCTTCACATAAAAGTATACGATGTCTTAGTTTTCGATTCTATTGTTTGACAAACAATTTTCCAACATGTTGGACCTCTTCAAACTCTAGTTTTTATCCAGTTGCTGTAAATACAGTTTTGATGAGAAAAAGAATTAATTTTGTAGAGATTTTAGAACTAATCTTTTAAAATCTCTTAACTGAAAGGAAAAAATGTACTTTGCAAGGTACTTTTTACTTGGGAAGTACCAAGTACTTGTAAAAAGTACTTCTAAGTAATTATTCAAAGTACTTTTTTGAAAGTACTTCAAGTAGTACTTGAAGTACTTACTTGTTACTTAGTACTTTTACGTGGTACTTGGAAGTACTTTCCCGCCCATCTCTGCCCATCATTCAGCATGCATTAGGGCTTAGGCTAATTCTTATGACCTATGTTTTAACAGCATATCATGCAGACACTGAGACACAGATGTAAAGTAAGGTATGGTCCAATTAAAGTTGACTCGAACTATGGTGCAAACCCTGACTTACTCAGATTTACTGTTACTTAACTTTAATATTATAGGTACATAGGCTCTAGCATAGCTAGGCCGGTCTTATTCTATCCATAATCCGCCTTATCCGCATAAGTTACGGTAGGTATTCTAAGATTCACTTTAATATTTATCGTAATAGTGTAGTTCTAAGACAATGGATCCATATAAAGAATTCAATTACCTAATTAAGTATTTCTTACTAATCGTTTTCATATATCATAACATTTTCCGATATTGAGAACTGTTAATTTTTATACACTTCCTATTTGAACGCAGATCTGTGATTTGAAATTTTGAATACGTATGCGCTATGTATATACGAACGAACATCCTACTCAAGTATGGGGGGCTTTTTCTTCTAATGAAATTATGAATCTCAGAATGAGAAAAAACGAAATGCGAATATTTCTTATATAATTAATTGTGAACAGAATACTTGATCGATTTAAATTCTGTTTACTGCGATATGTTATATAACCTTAGCTCTACAAATTTAAAGCAATACCAGAATTTATTTAATTAAGAGTGGAGAGGACCTTTAAGGTAGCAGCACAATTACTTTCTAATTCTGTTTTTTGTGTCATGGAAAATTGTTCAGTTCAGACAAAAAAAGTATAACTTACCCTTTCAAAATGGAATCATTATGAGCTGTAAATCTCTCCTTTCACTGTTTCAGGAAAGGAATTTGAAGTTTGATATTAGTTTCATTATTACTCGCCGTCTTAACCAAGATATTTTGGAGCTTGAGCTTTAAAACATTACTTACATATTAAGAAGAAGAACAGTTCTAGTATCGTCTAATGTTAATACAACTCCCTCAGATGCATCAAGAGTGATGACAAAAAATTGACAGCTACAACAGAACAGTTCTTCATTCAAACTTTTTTGTGGAGATGAATTCAATGTTGGAGAGTGCCTGTCAGCTGATGTAGCTACGCAATGAAATATTTGAAGCACAATTATCTTCTGAAATGTTTCCTCGTGTTGACGACCTCAATGTTGACCAACTTGATGCTGCTTGTGAGTTCAGTATAATAATGAATCCTCTTTATAAGTTACTACATAAGAACACTAAATATGTGTGGACCAATGAACAGTAATCTAGTTTTGATAAAGCTTATTTAAATCAAATGCTGCATTGCGTCTGTATAACTGCACCCTGGATACCCTGTTGAAAATTGACGCATCCTCTTACGGGATAGCAGCTGTTTTATTGCAGCGAGTAAACGAACAATCATCATGGTATCCAGTCCAGTTCATTTCCTGTACATTAAATCAAGCAGAACAGAATTATTCTAACATAGAGAGGGAAGCATTGAGCCTTGTTTTTAGATGTGAAAGGTTCAGGAAGTTCCTTCTGGGCAGGCAGTTCTTAATTCATAATGATCAGAAGCCATTACGCAAACTTTTTGCTAATGATTCATCGGTGCCGACTACTTGTTCTGCACGCTGGCAAAGATGGGCACTGAGACTTTCACAATCCAATTACACATTAGGATACAGCAAAGGCAAAGACAACGTTCTGAGTGACTGTCTCAGCAGGCTTCCCTTGCCTGAGACTGTCACAGAATCAGAGCCTTATGAAATGATTTTCTCTGTTAGCACCTTGAACAAAATGCCTATTAGTTGTGCTGACATAGAACTTAATACAAGTAAAGATAAAGACTTGACCAAGCTTAAGAACTATATAAAGTTTGGATTTCCAACTGCGATTAACAATTCCAATCTGGCACCTTTTAAGAATTTCATTAGTGACTTGACCCTTCTAAAAGGATGTATCATGTTTAACAATAGAGTCCTAGTTCCCAAGTCCTTAATGGGAGGGTGTGGGTAAAATCAAACATTTGTTAATATGTGTTTTAATGGAATCAGCATATTTAATTATGTATGTTTACATACTCTGTTCATCTAAATAATACTTATTAAAGAAAAGAAAATTTAATTTATTTTGAAAAAGCGCCATCTAGTGACAAATAGCATAAGCTTTGCTCGAGTCATTGACGCCATCTTGCTGTGATTTCACAAACGTTGTGCAAAAAACTTTAGTATATCTGTGAGTAATATTATTAATTATAACTCTAAAAATACTTTATTTGTTAGTATATTGTATATAAATCACAAATTTATTTATTTATTGCTTATTTGGGAGGATAATCAGACATTCTATAAACGTTCATGAAGATTGTTCTGGAATGTTCTGGAAATAATGTAAACAGCGCCATCTATGAGATGATCGCATAACCTTATGTTAACTAATAAAACCCCTATTTTCTCTGAAAATACAGTGATTTGAGATGAAACATTTCATATCCGTAACTAATCATTGTTTATTTATGATATTATGAAAAAATATTTGATAAGAAAATTAGACGCACCCCCCCTTTAAGACAGGAGGTACTTCATCAATTTCACGAGGGCCATCCTGGAATTGTATCAATGAAGTCAATGGCTAGGTCCACTATCTGGTATCCAGGCATTGATTCCGATGTTTCTAATTATGTTAAAAATTGTACTAAATGTCAATCTAATTTGAGTAGACCTCCTCAAACTCACTCTGCTGAATGGCCTCGACCACCAAGAGTTTGGTCGAGAATTCATATAGATCACTTTTTCTATGAAAGTAAAATCTGTTTAATTGTTGTAGACGCGTTGAGTAAGTACATTGAATGCAAGGTCGTGAAAGACACTAGTGTCGCTGAAACAGTTGTTGCATTAAGACTAATTTTCAGCAGACACGGTCTGTGTGATACTCTTGTTAGTGACAATGCCAGCTGCTTCACAGCTGAAACTTTCAAAGGATTTTTGGATAATAACGGCATTCAACATCTTACTCCCCCGCCTTATTCTCCCTCGTCAAACGGCCAAGCAGAGCGAGGAGTGAGGGTAATTAAGGATTTATTGAAGAAAAATGATGTAGGATCATTCAAAAGTAGACTTGCTAGAGTACTAATGCATTGTAGATCTGTTCCACACTCGACAGCCTTAGTTGCGCCATCTGTTGCATTGAACAATAGAAAATATATCACTGTAAAAGATAGAGTAAATCCGAGAAATATGGTTAATACTTCTACCGTTAAGAAATCTCAGATGCCTCAATTCAGGGTTGGGGACACATTTTTAGCTCTTAATTTAAGACAGGGACCGAAATGGTACCAAGCAACTGTGGTTAAGAAAGTTGTTATTAACATATACAATGTTCACATCCACAGTCTTGATATTATATGGAAGCGGCATGTTAACCAACTCCAATTAATTCTACAAAGATTTGCTGATGAACATACTGTTTCAGTAGAACCTCTCTCTGATAGTTCCCCTCAAAATTCATAGCTCTTGTATTAATATGACCCCTAATCAAACTGTTA
Source organism: Caprella mutica (assembly GCA_947561585.1). Taxonomy (NCBI): domain Eukaryota; kingdom Metazoa; phylum Arthropoda; class Malacostraca; order Amphipoda; family Caprellidae; genus Caprella; species Caprella mutica. Next base: position 1,057,018 of record CANNZV010000513.1, on the reverse strand, counting down.
CAAATTCACCTATTCTTCAGCCCATTAATATTAATCCTATTGTACGAAGATCAACTAGGATTAAGAAACCCCCTAATAGATACGAATTTTCATAAATGTTTAGTTAAGAAAGCATTTATATTAAAGTATAAGTTACTTTTCCATTATAAGCTTAAGGTTTTTCGTTTATTTCATATTATATTGATTTCATTTATTTCCTCTTATGATCAATTTATAATGGGGATATGTTATGTACGTAACACTATTGTTAGTAGCTATGTACAATTGTACATGTCTCTGTTAAATGCAAAGGAATTATAAATACAGTCAGTCTTGTTCTGAACCTTAACTAGAGTGGTTGTGTCACTTCCCTTATTCAGCCTTATAGAGTATACATAAAACAGGTGCTGATTACAATACAGAAAAATCTCGCCTGAAAATATATAATGTTGAGGCAGATATACACCACTCACTAAACAGTCAAGTCCCAAAGAAAACCTATGCTAATACAGTAGCAAATTTCCCCTCAATAAATCATGAAATTACTAGAGATAATTGGCCAGGTAAGCCTAAGCCAGTACTGAAAGATGTGGCTGTTCAGACTGATGATGATCCACAACAAAGAAAAAGTCATGTGAACAAAGTGGGAAATGATGAAATGGTAAAAATAAATAGTATATTTGAATGACTAGTTGAACTTTTTTGCAGCAACATATTTCAGGAATCTGTTCCTGTTCGCAGAAATCTCATAAAATCTGCAATGCAGCATTCCTTTGGCATGAGCATGAATATCACTCAAAATGATTATGAGTCTGAAGGAGAGGATGAGGAGCAAGAGACTGATGGTGTCCTGTCTGATGTAGATTCAACCTACCATAGTGTTCATAATAAAAGAAAGAAAAAACAGATACCAGAGACTAATGCAAAATATAAAAAAGAAGTTTCATCTAACCAGTCTGTTGAAAACACTCGTAATTCCAGAAGTTCCAAAAGACAAATGAGAAGAAAAGATAAATTTAAATGATGAATAACAGTCCTCTAACCCAAACTAGCATATCCATAGATCATCTAAACTGTAAAGGGCTTGTAAGTAGAACCTGATATCATTTGTCTCTCAGAAACATGGCTGACCTAAATTGAAAAATTACCAATCATTTTGGAAAAATAGATAGGGAATTGGTGGAGGACTAGGGATATTTACTGTAAATAGTATAACGGTTAGAAGTTTAAATCTAAATTCATTTAAAAATGGATTTCTAGAATTTTTAGGTATTGAAGTTTTTACCTATGGAAACAATTGGATTAAAATTCTATGTCTATATAATCCATGTAAAAATGTAACATATACTGAAATGTTGCACTATATAAATCGACTAGGAGATAAATATGTAATTGTTGGTGATCTGAATTCACACAGCCCCATACTGGATGGTATTTATCACATCAGGTCAAACACTACTGGTATTATGTTGGAGAAACTGATTGTAGAAGAAAATGTGGTCCTGGTAAATGAACCAAATGTACCAACTCATGTAGATTACAGAACTGGAAAGCCATCATGTTTGGACATTTGTCTAGTTTCTCCTAACTTAGGTCAGAACTCTACTTTCTCTTTTGGACCTGATCTAGGAAGTGATCAGAGAATAATAAAAACATTCATAAGACTTGCAGTTGCAAGATCCATTATTTCATGTCCTAAATCCCCGTCCAGACGCTCCGACAAATGCCCTGAGTTTGGAAATGCTTTTGCTCGGGCGAACACGGGCAATCTCATTTCTGCCTGTGTTCGCGTCCAGACGAGAGCATTATGATCAGGAAACTGAAATGTCCGTGTTCGCGATTCTGCATAATTAATTCTTTGGAAAAATATCACATGTTGTTGTTGATAGTTAATACCTAACAATTTAGCGATTTTAGAAACAAGCATGGATTCAAAAAATGATTACCTAGGTACCTATCGGATGTAAAATATAAATTCTTACCGAGGTACTAGGTACCTACCTAGCTGATTATATAATATAAATGCGTAATTAGATAACTAGACGATATATAATATGAATATATATATAGGTATTTTATCTAGCCGATTACATACCTAATATAAATATTCACCTAGATATCTAACCTGAGTTACTTGTAGTATAATACCTAGTACCTATCTAGAAAAACGTCTCGGTAATAAGACACTCCTAGTACTCGCAAAGTGGGAGTTATCGTAGATCATGATAGGTCTATCAAAATTTAAATTTCCTTTATCTACGTACGTAGATAATTTCCTTTATCTACGTAAAACGTACCTATACGTTTTACGCTCACTTCTAAATACTGTTTCCTATAAGCCTTAACTAGAATACTGTATGTTTACTAGTTAGGTAGGTACCTACTTACCTAGTAAAATTAGGAAAAACAACCACGTTATGGGACGGTTTCACATTTACAGAAAAGTAAGTAAGAAAAACTAATGATTACAATGAGAGTTGAATGATAATTAAAATAGCTACCTATAATATTTATGATACGTGTCCGAAAATGTGGAACTGTTCGATAACTCGGAACTTACCCTAGTCAGTAACATGTATGTAGAATTGTAAATAACTAATCACATTTATTTACAAAAATACAAAAATTTATTTACAAAAATCTCAATCAAATAATATAAATAGACTACTAAATAATGAATTCAATCTTTCATATCTAAAATGAGAGTAATTATCAAATTTCCTCCATTTATCACAAATATTCATCCAAATAACAGTCGCGAACACTTGTTCGGGGACAAATTTGTCCAACATGTTGAAAGTTACTGACAGTTTCGATTCTTGTGATCGGGGACAAATTTGCCTGCCATATCGCGGACAAATTTGATCGCGAACACCAGATTTCAGAGAACACCAGATTTGTCGGAGCGTCTGGACGGGGCTTATGAAATGGAAATTGAAATTAGTAAATTGGAAACAGTGGAGAGACCGCTTTGTTGATGGGAGTGAAGTGATACCTAATAGTGCTGACACACTAAATGACTCTATTGTTAACAGAATAAACTCTGCCTCCAATGACTTTATTCCGCTAACAAGTGGGAAAACCAAAATCAGACAGAGAACTGCATGGTGGGACAAAGAATGCCAAGACTAAGTGAAAGCTCGTAGAAAGGCAAGACATTTATGTGAGAGTCACCCCACTGAAGAAAATATCAGAACTCTGAGAAAACTGACAGCAGAAGTAAAATACCTCATAAAAAAAAAGCTGGAACATCTATGTTCATAGTCTTAGTGCTGACACTCCAATAACAAAAGTGTGGAACAAAATCAATAAGATAAAAGGAACATATGCTCCACAAACTGTACCAATTGAAGTGAATGGTGTTCCTATTATTAGCCCTATCACCAAAGCTAATACATTAGTAGCATATTTTGCAGAAACTACAGTGGAAAGGTACTTAGAAGTGCCTGAAGATTACCACGAGCTAGTTGAGAAAGCTAGGAAACAGTCCCACAGTGAGGAACCTGTTGAGTATAATGAGCCTATATCTGAAGCTGAGCTAAGTGCTGTCCTCAATTCTGCTAAAAATACTTCTGGTGCTGATGGCATTCCAAATGTCTTCCTTAGAAATCTACCTCCATACCAAAAAAAGGAATTACTGTATATGTACAATACAAGTTGGTTTGCAGGATATGTACCTCCTGATTGGAAGCATGAGATTGTTATCCCTATTCACAAACCCAATAAAAGCCAGACAGAAGCATCCTCATACAGACCCATCACCCTCCTGTCATGCATTGGTAAAACCATAGAGAAGATTCTGTGTAGTAGATTAATTTACTGGCTTGAACAGCACTATATCCTCAGTGATCACCAATGTGGCTTCCGAAAAAGACTTTCCACTTATGATGCGCTTCATAGACTGGAGCAAAACTTCACTATTTACTCATTCGCATACTGTAGTGATATATTTAGACCTTCAAGGGGCTTTTGACAAAGTATGGCATTGTGGTCTGATATACAAGTTAGCAAAGGTAGGAATTTCTGGTAAAATGTTCAGGTGGTTGGAGGACTATTTGCTGAAAAGGTCTTTTCAGGTCAGAGTTGGTAATAGTCTATCTAACATGCATACAGTTAAAACTGGTGTACTCCAAGGCGCAGTTCTTAGTCCCACATTGTTTAATCTTATGTTACATGACCTTCCTAAGAAACAAGGCATCAGCTTGTATACATATGCTGATGACATAACCATATCTTGTAGTGGATATGATCTGAAAAATCTGAGAAGAGATATTCAATGTTATCTTACAGACCTAGTAACATGGCTCCATCTTTGGGGTATGGTAGTTAGTGTGTCAAAGAGTTCAATGCAAATATTCTCCAGGTCAAGCAATCCAGATGTTATACTGAGAATAGATAATGAAGTTCTACCATGCACAAAAACTCAAAAAATACTAGGGCCGACTTTTGATGCACCTCTTTTAACTTATCGACAGCACATTGAAACTCTTTGTAGGGATGTAAGGAGAAGAATAGATATGAAATGTCTCTCCTCAACTAATTGGGGTGCCTCTCAGAAAATTCTTAGGATGTTTTATATAGCTTATGTAAGAGGTAAATTAGATTATGGTAGTTCTAAATATGGATCAGCAGCTGTATGCCACTTAAAGAAACTAGATTCACTTCAAAACATGGCCCTCAGATTAATTTCAGGTTGTAGAAGTTCTACTCCCATCACTTCCCTTGAATTGGTGTGCCATGTACCATCTCTTGATCTTAGACGCTGTTACCTAGGATGTAAATTTTATATCAAACTACTAGGCAGGGATGATGATGAAGACACCAAAAAAGTTCTTGGCATTCCAAATAATGATAAGGTTTCATTAGGTCCCCAAGCTTTTAATAAAAAAGCCAATTTCAGTATGAAAAGCCTATATATGGATCATATAGCAGATATTAATAAAAATTGTAGTACTTTTCCACCATGGCAGAATGTCAACCAATATACCAGATTATCACTAGAGATAGCTACCAATGGTAATTGGAAAGAACATTTTGCTGAATTGGTAAATTCTCAATACCAGAACTATTACAAGCTATATACAGATGGGTCACAAATAAGTGTACCAATACCATCAACTGCATGTGCCCTATTTGATTCAGTATTGAGTAAATCAATTGTTTGGAATATTGGTCCTGATCATTTTGCTCTCAGTTCAGAGCTATTTGCCCTGTCAAAAGCTCTACAATACATAGAAACAATTCATGACTCCACTAACTTTGTTATTTTCACAGATAGTAAATCAGCAGTACAGCTCATTGGACCCACTGGTGGCTCCTATGCAGGTTTAGTCAGTGAGATAAGACAGCTACTACATTCTCTCAATCAGTATAGACTGGTTGTTATTGAATGGGTAAAGGAACATTCAGGAATTAAAGGTAATGAGATTGTAGATGGAGCTGCCAATTTGGCCCATTCGACCTCAGTGTGCGAAGAACTAAAGTTGGAGACTGAGGAAGTACTGACCAAGCTAAAAAGAGGACTTTATGAGGCTTGGAATGAACGTTGGAAGTTTAAAGTAGAGTCAACAGCAAAGGGGAAGTTTCTTTATGAACTATTCAATAAAACACAGCACTACCCTCAGTACGAAGGAAAGTCACGAAGACTTTGTATTGTCCTAAACAGACTTAGAATTGGACATGCAGGTGTAGATCACTATCAACACAGGCTCAACATGTCTGATACTCCCCTTTGCTGTACATGTGGTGACCCTGACACCATAGAACACCTTTTTTTACACTGTGACAGATATAATTTGGAGAGAAATACAATGTTATCAAAATTGCATGAAAAGGGAATAGCTCCTATTACAGTCTCTGTCCTGCTGGGAAGTAGTAACTCTGTCTATGAACGCCACTGTTTAATTAATGGTTTGACTAAATTCCTAGAACAAACTAATACCTTTTCCTTTCTCTAAACTGGGGAAGAGTCATAAGGCAAATGGCCTATTAACTGCTTCCTCTGTTACCACCAACAAAGGAAGCACAATTGCTGGTATAGAAGGGGTCCCCATAGTCTTACAGCAGTGTAACTTTATAATAGCTACTTGCTATCAAATTGGTAAAACTAACATATCCTCAACAGTGGTTCTACTGAATTTCACAAATTCATAATTATCTGACCCTTTCTCTGTAAGATTCTCATTAAAAGCTCAAAATTTGTGAGCTGTTGGTCCGTTCCCTTTAGTCTAACACTGGGTAGAAATGATAACACTAATGAACTAATTGGTGATGAAAATAACATTGTATGTAGATACAAGTTTGTACTCATTTAATTATTTCACACTCACACATACCATTAAAAAAAATCTTTCCAATTCTCATACTAAAACTAATTTGTATTTTCAGGAGGCACGGACAGTTGTTTGAAGCAGTTCAATCTCCTCATTAACCCTGCAAGAAGAAGAAGAAGATAAAGAGAGAAAGGAAATAGCTTTTGAGAAAGATATGATAGAACAAAGAGAAATAGACGAAGAAGTGCATGAGGGTTATTGCCTGATTGGTGAAGATATTTAGAGACGACGAGATAAGAAATCATGTGCATTCAAACTTTGCCTGTTCAATCTGCAATGTACATTTATGTTTGAATGAGTATGAAATTGCTTCTATACCTACCACGATTCTCACTAAAAATATTTTGAATACACAACACTTTATATCATTTTTCTGTTCTCTGGAATAAGATTGACTAATTTAAAATGTCTAAACTGTCTTCTAATGCCGTAAGATGACACATGTACTGGATTATTCAAATAAATTACTATAAATATTTTATAGTAGCTATAGATTCATACTTTATATCTGAATTTTTTTCACTAAATAAAAGGAAATGTACCTAATTCACAATTTTTTTTTCATTATAATAAATTTTTTTATGTACCCTATCCGGCCCAAGTGATCATATATGATCACTTGTCATATTAGGAGAACCGAGCGGTATGCCATATATGATCACTTCAATTTATCCAATTTCCGTGAGAAATACGCAAAATATGGAAAAATGCACACGAATAAATGTGTCTTAGAAACGAATTTTGTTTATAAATTTGTAATCGAAAATTCAAATATCACTTCATTTCTTCATTGGCCCGGTAAAGGGTTAAGCAATTCATATTTCAACATTCTTTTCAGTTGCAAATTACTGAAGTGTCTACTGCATATCGTAGCATAGTGTGTATTAATTTTATCTTTTCTATTACACTTTTTGGTCCAAATTTTTAATAGCTTTTCATTTTTTGGAAATGAATAATACTCAACATTCTCTTTATTAATTTTTTTGCATCTAAATACAGCACAAGAATTATAACTTATTTTGGGCATTGTCACCTAATGAAGTGGGCAAGTAGCATAGCAGTCTAAAGCCTAGACTTATAATACCTATCTCAAATTTTTCATCAAAAATGTTATCTAGGAAAAATTTACATAGGTAATATATTAGTAGGTATATAAAACAAAGAAAATTATTTTACTCTTTATAGCTATCTAGGATATGTCCAAAAATTATGAATATGCACATTTTTTCTCTCCAAAGGTACCTACTTTAATTGTAATTTGTTAAAATCTATTTTTTAAAATACCTAGGTAGCAGGTTGGCTGCTTGCTACTTGGGTATAAGATGGCTTATTGGCAAACTTAAAGTTGTATGTTTGTACCTACAATGAATTTATTAAACACTCAAATGACCATTATCTAAGATACAAACCTGATTGTCTATTGTAAAAGGTTATTTTAATCACATTTTGAAGGATGAAATTTTCAATAATAATTTAATTTAATCAGATAAATGCAAAATTGTCCTAAATCCTTCAGTCACCTTTGCGCTACTGAAGGATTTGAAGGCTATTTAGTAGAATATTATTAGTGAATGGAGTGTAAAACGACTTAAAAACACAATTTTATTTCAGTTAATTTCCATGAAAATGCATATTTAACTGAATAATAGCAAAGTTTTTATTTAAAAAACTGGAAACCCCATGATGTGACGTCATTTTGTCGCGTGACTCACGTCTATGTAGTATTTTCGGATGTTCCAATATTGTACTTAGTATACTTGCCAATGGTGAAAAAATAGTAGTGAAAATTATGTATTAATGGTCAGTTTCTCATCTTCGGTGATATATGGAAAATAATATAATAATGATAAAAATTTAATATTTAATCGTTTTTTTCTTGTATGACCGAAGATGTGAATGTGACCGATAACTTGTAACTTATCCCAGTGACTTGCTTCAAGACATGTGAAATAACTGTCAAGAGTATTACTATTAAAACGTTGAAATTATAAAAAAGTATATGTAGAGGAAAGTTTATCAAAATCAAAACAAATGGAAATGTTAATTAATATTAATAATGCATTGCAGCTTTGGCCTCCTGAAGATGAAGATCAACTCACCTACACGGAATCATCTTACAAGTCATGCTGGTTGAGAGGAGTAGCGACAACTCACAAAAATGGTAAGTGGGAATAAATGGAGAATTTTAATGGTAAAACCATTTGCATTTAGCTACTTTGATGTAAATGAAAACATATAGAAAACCTTTCCTTATTAATTGGTTAAAGTGAATTAAGTTTAGTGCTTGTTGATATCTCGAATTCTCGACCCTATTCTTTTATAGCTGATAGAGATCTATGTAAATATATGAAATTAAGTTTCAAGAAATGTAGCTATCATGATAGAATTACTACAATGTCGGAATGATTAGGTATATATCATGATGTTACTGTTAAAATTATCAGCCATCTCTTGAATTTTTTTATATTTCAATTTAAAGTTTAAGCATTTATTCTATAAGAGGACTACTCTATTCACCAAAATAGATTTAAATTCTGTTAATATTTGCAGGTCAACTGGACTCTCCAATCATCACGGCTCCCCATCTTCACTATTAATGAACCACTCCCCATCCTTGGGGGGAACTTTCCCCAATGTGGCAAGTGGGAGCAGATCTTCCCCACTGATGTCCAAAGAACTGCCAAACAAGAGATTTGACAGCTTTAGTTGCTATCACAACCCAATAACCGATAAGATTGCCCTCATAACCAAAGAAAGAAAGAGTCTACTCATTTCACACGGCCAGGACAGTTCCGCTGTGAAAAGTATCGACCAAACTATCAATAAGCTGCTTCATGCGTCTGGAGTGTGAATTTCTCTAACTAAAGGGCCGTACACACATAGGGTCTTTGAAGTCTTTTATCCAAACTTTTTCAAAGCTCCTCCTACTTCTCCCACCAAACTTTTGAATTATACAAGGAAAATAAATAATAATTATATTGTTTTTCCTTATGATTAAAAAGTCTGGTGGAAAAAGTAGGAGCTTAGAAAAAGTCTGGTGGATAGACTTGAAAAACCATGAGTTTGTACAGGCAGACTGTCAAAAAAAACAATTCAGCAGTGTTCTAACTGCTTTCTGAAGTTATAAATATGGTACATAGTTTTTCTTTCTCAGTTATGATGCTGTTAACAAGCATGACGTTGCATCTCATTTTGTTTCTTTCATTAAAAAGTACTTCTTATCATTAAATATCATAGTTTATGCTATTGTCACAAGCTTTCAATTGGATCGGTATATACTTTTTGCCATTTTGAATTTAACAAAGATTTCCTATTTATTTAACCTACTATTTGATGGCTTTATTTATTAAAATTGGAGTGAAAGCTTTTTTTGTCTGTTTATAACATCTACTTCCAAATAATTTTTGACTGAATAATATATTTAGAAATCTTTAGTATTGGAATATAAATTAATAGTCACTATCTTCTGGGACTGCAATTAATAGTTAGCCAAAAAGTTTCCGATTGGAACCTAGTTGTAAGTTTTGTATTAAGTAGTATTTACTATGGCAGCATACATGTGGTATGTTCTTGTATAAATAGCCATGTAATGTTAAGAATAAAATGAAATTCCCTTCACTAGAGCCTAGTTGGTTACTAATTCTTAAAAGTTGAGAGACGGCAACGTGAGCACATTTTCTTCTGCTTCGTCCACATCACATTTTGACTTGCTTATTATTTATATTTGTTAAATATGGTCAAATGGTAGTAATGATAAATTATTCTTTATTAATCTAATTTTGATATTACAAGTCAGGTTTATTTATTTTATGTAAATTATTTAGCTAATAATACTGCACTTTTTGTTCCTTTAAATTCTTGAAGGGCTTTGGTTTACCCTGTACAACATTCCACTGTGAAAGTTTTACTGCCTTTTTGTTGTCTATTTTCACAATAGTAGTACGCCGAAGTTCTAGAATTCTCAATACTCTCTGAAAACCACGACATAATGTTCTACTATTGATTAAATGTCTTTTAGATATCATAAATGCTCTTAATTCACTTACCACCTTAATTTTCTAATAATTGGTATAGAAGAACTTTTATATTCTCTGTAGCTTTAACATTCATAAACTTTGCCTTTGGTTTGGTTCTGATGAAGACGTTAAACCCCTACTAAATGGATTAATATTTCAAAAGCAATTAAGTAGTCTGTATATTCAGCTAAAAAGCGAAGTGTGGGTAATAACTGCAACGTTATAATAAAACATCGATATAATTGATTATATCTACTTAAAATAAACAACAAATATTGAATAAACTTAGGTCACTATATAGACCTTATACTTATATGGTCAACAAAATAAGAGCTTATCATCATATTATTATTCTGCTTGTTCCTTCCTCAGTGAATACGTCCGTTACGCTTTCAGTAATTAGATATAAGCAAATTCGGTATGCATGACACCACAAACTAAACATCCTATTATTAACCTTTATATTTTGAACCTATTTTCACAGTGTGTTTCAATTTGATTATATTTAGTAAAACGGGAGGCAATTGAAAGTGGGAGAAATGAAATGGGGGGAAGTGGATGTGGGAGAAAAGAATGTGGGGGATAGTAATTATGGGGAAGTAAAGATGGAAGTAGTATAGGTGGGGAATGTGAAGGTGGGAGAGGTGTAGGTGGGGAAAGTGTAGATGGGGGAAGTAAAAGTGGGGGAAGTGAATTTGTGGCAAGTGGAGATGGTGGAAGTGTATATGGTGAAGAGTAGAAGGTGGAAATGTTGATGGTGGAAGTGTAACTGAAGGAAATGTAGGTGGTGGAAGTGTAAGTGGTGAAAGTGTACTTGGAGGAAGTGAAGATGGGGAAATGTAGGTGGTGAAAGTGTAGTTGAAGGCGGGGGAAATATAGGGGGAGGAAGTGACGGTGGGGTAGTTATAGGTGGGGTAGATGTAGGTGGAGGAAGTGAAAGTGGGTGAAATGTATGTGAGGGAAGTGAAGGTGGGAGAAATATAGGTGGGGGAATTGTTGGTGGAGGAAGTGAAGGTGGGTGAAATGTATGTGAGGGAAATGAAGGTGGGGGAAGTCAAGGGGTGTGGAGGGAGGAACTGTAGAGCTAAAATCCAACTTGGTTTAGAAATAATGTTGTATAGTGATAAACTGATAATGTCAGTCAGTCGGTCTATCACAAAATACATTAAACAGACACTATCAATAGTACCTCTTAAAGTTGGTGTAAACCAGATTAATGCCTCCAATAAATTATTTTTAAGGGATAATCTATATACTATAATAAATTAAACCGTATCAGTCGGTCTGTCCGTCACAAAACAGGTTAAACCTACATTCGATCATTATCGCCCCATAAAGCTGGTATTAATCGAGTACGTGATGTGACGAAGATAATTAAATACAAAGGATATTATTTTCAGAAGCATTTTACTAAAAACATTTACTGCGTTTCATATGTTTTCTGTCTAAATAGGAGTTCTTTAAAATCAGTTATATCAGAACATTCTTGTTGATCCTCATCCCCTGGAATTTCCACGGGTCTTGCTAGTTATCATTAAAGATATACCAGGGATAAGTGGCTTCATTTGATGAAAATAATCACTATTAATAGGAATGTTACAAAGACCAATGATAACACCTCAGGATGGAAGAAGATGCTGTAAATATCTAAATATGCCAAGTAGAAAATAGTATGCAAATTTATAGACAAGTGAGAAGAACTCTCCAATTTTTCAAAATTTGCATGTATACAAAGAATTCTTATACTCAATAAATAATTGAATGATAAAACCCAGTTTCCAATCAAGACTATGACCAGAACTTCTACTCTCAACTATTGTGTAAGTCTTCAAGGTGAAGTTCTTTCGTGAACATAAAAGTTCTCTAATAACGATATGACACTCAACTGATTTCAAATCATTTTACAGAATATTAAAATGACTAAATAGTTACAGTATCAACACTGGATATGATGATAGTTCGAATAGATTCGAATGCAGGAGTACATTCTGCAAATTTAAAGCACGGAGACTTCAATTAGATTTCTTTATCCTGTCCTTAACTATTTCACAGAGGTCATTGTCATCTACATTAGCTGCCCAGTCTGGAATAGCAGCTTGCGGAAGTGAAAATCCTTGCATGGCTGCTAAAACCGCATTATCCTTCTCCTTGCAGAGGGGCTCGGAGTTGAATGCTACTTTACTCTCCTTTACGGATTGCTGAAAAGATTATAGCTATATTATTCTTTGAAATTAATATATTAAGAAAATTGCAACCTAGAATAAAGTGAAATATTACAGCTTAAAATATTTGAAAAAAAGTCAACTATTGACATTTTGAGTTGGAGACATTATAAACTATCACAGTTTCAAACTATGACCTGATCAGTATTTACCATGGTAATGACTACTCATCAGTACATTTTAGTACAATACAAGCAACTGATCAGTACCTTACAGTGCAATACATTAAACTGATCAGTATCTTACAGTGCAATACATTCAACTGATCAGTATCTTACAGTGCAATACATTCAACTGATCAGTATCTTACAGTGCAATACAATCAACTGATCAGTATCTTACAGTGCAATACATTAAACTGATCAGTATCTTACAGTGCAATACAATCAACTGATCAGTATCTTACAGTGCAATACATTCAACTGATCAGTATCTTACAGTGCAATACATTCAACTGATCAGTATCTTACAGGGCAATACATTCTACTGATCAGTATCTTACAGTGCAATACATTCAACTGATCAGTATCTTACAGTGCAATACATTCAACTGATCAGTATCTTACAGTGCAATACAATCAACTGATCAGTATCTTACAGTGCAATACAATCAACTGATCAGTATCTTACAGTGCAATACAATCAACTGATCAGTATCTTACAGTGCAATACAATCAACTGATCAGTATCTTACAGGGCAATACATTCAACTGATCAGTATCTTACAGTGCAATACATTCAACTGATCAGTATCTTACAGGGCAATACAATCAACTGATCAGTATCTTACAGTGCAATACATTAAACTGATCAGTATCTTACAGTGCAATACAATCAACTGATCAGTATCTTACAGTGCAATACATTCAACTGATCAGTATCTTACAGTGCAATACATTCAACTGATCAGTATCTTACAGGGCAATACAATCAACTGATCAGTATCTTACAGTGCAATACAATCAACTGATCAGTATCTTACAGTGCAATACAATCAACTGATCAGTATCTTACAGTGCAATACATTCAACTGATCAGTATCTTACAGTGCAATACAATCAACTGATCAGTATCTTACAGTGCAATACAATCAACTGATCAGTATCTTACAGTGCAATACAATCAACTGATCAGTATCTTACAGTGCAATACATTCAACTGATCAGTATCTTACAGTGCAATACATTCAACTGATCAGTATCTTACAGGGCAATACAATCAACTGATCAGTATCTTACAGTGCAATACATTAAACTGATCAGTATCTTACAGTACAATACATTAAACTGATCAGTATCTTACAGTGCAGTACATTCAACTGATCAGTCAGTATCTTACATTCAACTGATCAGTATCTTACAGTGCAATACATTCAACTGATCAGTATCTTACAGTGCAATACATTCAACTGATCAGTATCTTACAGTACAATACATTCAACTGATCAGTATCTTACAGTGCAGTACATTCAACTGATCAGTATCTTACAGTGCAGTACATTCAACTGATCAGTATCTTACAGTGCAGTACATTCAACTGATCAGTATCTTACAGTACAATACATTCAACTGATCAGTATCTTACAGTACAATACATTCAACTGATCAGTATCTTACAGTGCAATACATTCAACTGATCAGTATCTTACAGTACAATACATTCAACTGATCAGTATCTTACAGTGCAGTACATTCAACTGATCAGTATCTTACAGTACAATACATTCAACTGATCAGTATCTTACAGTGCAATACATTCAACTGATCAGTATCTTACAGTGCAATACAATCAACTGATCAGTATCTTACAGTGCAATACATTCAACTGATCAGTATCTTACAGTGCAGTACATTCAACTGATCAGTATCTTACAGTGCAATACATTCAACTGATCAGTATCTTACAGTGCAATACATTCAACTGATCAATTTCTTACAGTGCAATACATTCAACTGATCAGTATCTTACAGTGCAATACATTCAACTGATCAGTATCTTACAGTGCTATACATTCAACTGATCAGTATCTTACAGTGCAATACATTCAACTGATCAGTATCTTACAGTGCTATACATTCAACTGATCAGTATCTTACAGTGCAATACATTCAACTGATCAGTATCTTACAGTGCAATACATTCAACTGATCAGTATCTTACAGTGCAATACATTCAACTGATCAGTATCTTACAGTGCAATACATTCAACTGATCAGTATCTTACAGTGCTATACATTCAACTGATCAGTATCTTACAGTGCAATACATTCAACTGATCAGTATCTTACAGTGCAATACATTCAACTGATCAGTATCTTACAGAGCTTTACATTCAACTGATCAGTTTTTTTAATTCTTTTCTCACCTCTATATTCGGCTCAGCCTTCAACCTCAATTTTCTGAGGGCATTTTCAATATTAATATTTCTAGATGCAATAGCCTCTGCAGAAGCATTCGGGAAAACCTCTTCCTCTGCATATACAGTCTCCATACCCTGCCCATCCTCCACTAAAGTGGCTCCGTGTGTGCTGTAGGATTCCAGGACAATAACCCCCCGTGCAAAAAAAAAAAGTGCAATATACCCCCCGGACAAAAAAAACCCGTAGAAGAACCCCCCAAGCGAAAAAAACCCGGTGCAAAAAACCCTCGGGCTTTATAGATAGCATAATTAATTTTTATTAATATATTAAACATTATTCAATGCGAACCAATAATTATTACATTTTCTTCGAAAATATGACAAATTTTTTGCAAAATAAGGTATATATACCCAATTACCTATTTTATAGTAAAAAATAAGTACAGTATACATTTTGTCACTATCAAACCTGGCCGGGGGGGGGGGGGGGGCAAGCCACCCCCAAACCCCCCCAATCGGACCACTAACCTAACCTTAGGTGCACTAGATCTTTTTATATTTATAGCATATTGTAATTTTATTAATAAAAAATTAATGTAAATTAATTAAAATGAATTATGCTATTTACATCGACCGAGGTTTTTTTGCACCGGAGTTTTTTTGCTTGGGGAGTTCTTGTCCAGGGGGTTTATTGTACGGGTTTTTTTTTGTCCGGGGGGTATATTGCACGGTTTTTTTTTGACCGAGGGTTTTTTTGCACGGGGGGTTATTGTCCTGTCACCGTGCTGTAGGCATGCATGATGCTCGATAGATTGCAATAGTCTATATCTTGTTCAGAGTGCTCTATGGACGGAAACTGTGAAGGTTGAGGATTTTCGTTGAGATTTAAATCGCTGTTAGCTTCATCATCATCACTGGAAGAAGAGATTAATAAAATGAAAAAAAATTCTGAAGATCTATTACCTATATTGAATGAAATAATAAATAATTGAAGACACATCACACATTACTGAAATTACTAACAATAATTCAGAAATAGAATAACTAGAGATTAATATTTGATGGAATGTTCAATTTTTCAAGGGAGTAATTCAAATCTCAACATTGAAAGGTTTCTATGCATTTGTGAAGAAAATTGTATACTCTATTTAAAAATCTTTTATTCTAAAGTTTTCAACTATCATATAAAAAAAGAAGAGTAACTAATATTCTAAATATGAGAAATGTTTGTAACGGACCTGAACCTTTAATGTTGCTGAATAGGCATGTAGCCAGGAGGATACTTGTCATTGAGTGGAATTTCTAAACCATCGTCAGACTCCTCTTCATCTGATAGGAAAATAATGGGAGGTGGCATCTCTTCATCTGACATTTCATTGTGAGGTAATAGTTCTGGTGTTGGACCCATAGCACTGAGTATTAGAATTCTATCTTTCTCTAAATTTAGTAGTTTAAGAAAATTGCAACCTGGAGATTGGAATAAAATTGTTTATTAGATAGCTACAACTTTACAAGCATACAAGTTACAACAAGAACTATAACTTAATAACTTTAGTTCTTAACAATTTTGATTATACTTTTAACTGAAATAGCTATAATGTTCTGCAGCTAGGCCTTTAAACCTAGTTACAGTTATTAGTAGCTATTTACAATTTGATCCACTGAATCCTACAGGCTTCAGAGTTTTATTTTTATAAATATATATGACAAAGGACCAAAAAAAAATATGACAAAGGACCAAAGGCCAGCAAAGATTTTTCATTTAATTCCATTGGTCTTCCTACTTGAATTTTTTTTTAAATTTTATGATTTTACTCACTAATTTCACTTCTCAAAATTAAAGGTAAAAGCTAATAAAGTATGTAATCAGTAAGTAGTAGGTAAACAATCCAGTCACCAGACTGCACAAACTGGTTAAGTGTTCTCCAAGAACTCTTATATTTTCGCTTCTGTTCACAGTAAAATACATGTAAATATAGGAGGAAATTAAAGATTGATCGCACAGAAAATGTTAAAAATGCCCCATATACTGCAGTCTTGCAGTGTATCAGCATAAAAATCTGCTGACATGGCTCCAGCCACCAAGAATATTTTTTGAAGGAACCCAAGAATGAAGAATGGAGGCAAAGGGCAAAGAAATATCTAACCTAACAAAATAAGTCATGCATAGAATACAAAGTCATGCATAGAATACATAGCTACGGCTACTTACCTGTACATAGGTCTTGCTAGAAAACATGTAACTAGGTATGTATTCATAATTCAATATTTTATAAAAGGTATCCAGGATACTTGGTATGGTATCATGGATGATGGAAACCAATTAAACTAACTCTGAAACTAGCCTAGACAACATGAACGTGTAGACTATATATACAGTGTACATGTCACGCACGTTTGAGTGATCTGCCATATCGACCGATTTCGCTGCGCAATTTATTGATCAATAGTTTGCGCAGCTATCAATTCCTAGCGCAATCATCTATCGATTGCTGCGCGTTCGAATGATATGATTTTTTTAGTTTGTACATCAAATTGGCACATTTTCTCACGGATATCAGTCGATAGCAGAACCATCGATCGATTTCTGCGCGTTCAAATGATACATATTTTCTTAGTTTATGCATTTAATCAATTGTTTGGTTTTTAATGGAAAAATACTTTTTTTATATTTAATAAGGCAACCATTAGTCAATTGTTGCGCGTTTGAAAGATAAGGAATTTGTTAGTTTATGCATCTAATTTTTACATTTAATAGTGCAACCATTAGTCGATTATTGCGCGTTTGAATGATATGGTATTTGTTAGTTTATGCATCTAATTTTTACATTTAATAGTGCAACCATCAGTCGATTGTTGCGCGTTTGAATGATATGGAATTTATTAGTTTATGCATCTAATTTTTACATTTAATAGTGCAACCATCAGTCGATTGTTGCGCATCTGAATGATATGGAATTTGTTTGTTTACGCATCTAATTTTATATTTCATAGGGGGGCAACCATCAGTCGATTAATGCGGGTTTGAATGATATGGTTCTTTTTTGTTAGTTTATGCAACAATCAACTGATGGTTTCTCTATTAAATGTAACAATTAGATGCATAAACTAACAAAATCCATATCATTCAAACGAGCAACAATCGACTGATGGTTGCCCTATTAAATATAAAATTTGATGCGTAAACAAACAAATTCCATATCATTCAGATGCGCAACAATCGACTGATAGTTGCACTATTTAATGTAAAAATTAGATGCATAAACTAACAAAATCCATATCATTCAAACGAGCAACAATCGACTGATGGTTGCCCTATTAAATGTATCAATTATGTACTATGACAAACTAAAAATTAGACTAATCTGATGAGTTTATCAGTCAGTGCACGCTAAAGGGTTAACGGCTGCTATGCTGGATAATGTTGTAATCGTTGCCTAAAGCTAGGTTCTTATGATCTAGGTTGGAGGACTATCAGGGTTAGTGTTATTATGAGGGTTAGTGTTATTATGAGGGTGCAACAGGTTAGGCAGAAGGATGAAATGCAGAGAACAATAAGAAGACAGTGGTCAGAAGGTGTATTTCTACAAATCATAAACAGAGAGAAAGAAAGAGTGTGAGGGATGTTATCTGTACAAAGAAACAAAACAAGAATTAAATTAAATGAACAAAACATAAATAAAAGAATCATAATGAATAATTAAATCATATAACACAAATAAGATAAAACAATGAATGAATAGCAGATAAACAAGAGTAACCAAAAGCTAACTAAATATGTGAACCAAAGGAAAAGAAATATAGACACTCACTCAGTTGGTGAAGACACAGCTTTTGGAATGAGGACATACAATGAAGTGAAATACAGGCCTTAATTACGTTGATTAATGAATGAAATTATATGTTCTAAAGGAAAGAAATTATTTGTTCTGAAAAAGAATGAATATTGATAAAATATTTAAAGTGAAGTTCATAAAATTAATTGACCTAACGGCTAAAATGTGTCCCCATGGACTCAAAAGGGCTATCAGTACCTGGAGGTATTAGTCTGACTCCTCAGAGAAGACCACTCTAGCATGATAGAATCTGCCAGGTTGACTCTAAAGTCAACCCGCTAGTACAGCTCTTCCCATCATTGAAGTACACAAGCCCCCCCGCCAACTACAAGGCTCCTCCATCGGGGGGGGGGGGGGGAGTTGGAGGGGAGAGGGGGATTAAAGGTGTCTCTACTCAAGAAAACATATATGAATAATGAGGATAATTTTAGGGAGATGTTTCTGTTAGCTATGGGAAGTAGAATTTAAATTAGGGCTATTTCTGAGAGACTTATGTGGTGGGAAGGAGAGTTAGGGTTAGATGATGAGAATCAGGCTGGTTTTAGAAGGGAACCACAGGCAAGGCTTTTGGACTTGAAGAAGGCTTATCCTCAAGTACCTAAATAAGCCTTGCTTTAAGAGTATTTTAAATAAGTAGGGGTTAGGTGGGAATTGTATGAGGGTAATTAAGGTTCTACCAAAAGAGACAGCACAATAAAACAGGCACCAAAACACGCAGGCACCAAAACACGCAGGCACCAAAACATGCAGGCACCAAAACACGCAGGCACCAAAACACGCAGCCCGCAGGCACCAAAACACACAGGCACCAAAAACAAATAATAATATATAACTACCTGTACCTGTTATCTATATATAATACCTAGATGTTGCTATTGTTTACCTAGCTCAATTTCTACTCAAGGTACAATCATGTTTCAACTTCCTTCTCTCACCTCTACCTCTAGTCTCTACTCTCTAGACCTCTACAACATCAGTTTTCATAATAGGCCTATCACTGGTATTATCTGCAAACTGGACGCCTACAACACTCTATATTTGACTACTGCTAGTATTATCTACAACATTTTTTATGTAAAGATTATCTTTCTTCCTACTTCCGACTACATACGACTACCTACTTGTCCTCTGATGAGGTATGTTAAACTGGTACATTGGTGAAGAAATTTAAGTAAGAATTAGACAAAGCCTACAATCTAGAACATTCCTCAAATTCCTTTTTCGCTTCAGCTCTTTCTAATCTCATTTCCAATTCATAAGCTCTTTCTTCGCTTTTTCTAGAATCGGCATAGTACTTCTAAGCTATCTATGTCATTTCTAATAATTTCTAGGTGATCTGCCAGGCACCAAAACACGCAGGCACCAAAACTCGCAGGCACCAAAACTCGCAGGCACCAAAACTCGCAGGCATCAAAACACACAAGCAACAAAAATAAATAACAATATATAACTACCTGTACCTGTTACCTATAAATAATACCTAGATGTTGCTATTGTTTACCTAGCTCAATTTCTACTTAAAGTCTATTCATGCTTCAACTTCTTTCTCTCACCTCTACAACATTAGTTTTCATAATAGGCCTATCACTGGTATTATCTACAAACTGGACGCCTACAACACTCTATATTTGACTACTGCTAGTAATATCTACAACATTTTTTATGGAAAGATTATCTTTCTTCCTACTTCCGACTACATACGACTACCTACTCGTCCTCTGATGAGGTTTGTTAAACTGGTACATTGGTAAAAAAATTTAAGTAAGAATTAGACAAAGCCTACAATCTAGAACATTCCTTAAATTTATTTTTTGCTTCCGCTCTTTACAATCTATTTTCCAATTCATAAGCTCTTTCCTCGCTTTCTCTAAAATCAGCCTAGTACTTCTCAGCTAGCTACGTCATTTCTATTAATTTCTAGGTGATAATCTATTCTCTAGTCAGATCTTCCATTCTTACCTATTCTAATTCCTCAATCTACTCAAACATAGCTTTCTTTTTCAAAAGCAACTTCTATATATCTTCCTAATTTAAATCTACCTAATCCTTTAGATCCAATATATGATCATTTCTGATCCTAATCTCCATTTATTACTCGTACAATTTATCTTTAGCCTACCTATATCTCCTATACTAACCACTGCAGTCAATAAACATCAAAAACCGAGAAAATCTCTTACCTAGCTTCATGCTTTAAGATGCTTACCAAAAATCTTTCTCAAACCAGCGCAGATCCACGTAGGAAAAAATGTGAAAATTCCAAAAAAATTGGAATCAAGAATGAATTTCTTCATTTCTTATATAGTTTTGTCCTGTATTCATGATACGGTTAATTTTTGAATTTCAAATTTGCATTTAATTTGGATTATTTCTCTCATCTGAGGTCTTCATACCACAGTTTTGAACCAGTTTGAACTGGTTTGAACCGGTTTAATCTGGTTCCAGCCTAGGGTACTTGCCTATGATTTAACTCTAGGGTCTAAATCAGACTCCAGATAACTTTTTTGTTTGTGAAGCGATTTTTCTGAAATTTGCAGGGTTTATGTAACTTTGGAAAATAAACACATTTTGTTCCTGTGAATTTTTCGATTTTGGCATTCGTTTTTGAGTAAATGGTGACTTTAGGTCATTTATTCTATTTTTTTCGTGAATTTCACGAAAATAAAAGCATATGAGGTATACCTATGCTTAGTAGGTATGCTAGAACAAAATTAAGACAGTTTTTATAATCATTCTAACAAAGCTATACCCATAGTAAATTCAAGTTTTTCCAGTCTTCAGAAAAGATGTAAATAAACAAATGACTGTTGGGAATTCAACTTTTCTAATTTTCCAGTCTTCAGAAACGATGTAAATAAACAAATGACCGAAAGCTAGGGTATATAGAATCACCGAAACGGACCGATTGAGGACCAAAACGGACCGATTGGGGACCAATTGTGGTCAAAACGGACAGATTGGGATCCAAAACGGACCGAATGGAGACTAAGCCGGATCTAATCGGGCCGAAACGGAGCTAAGTAGTTGGATATGTTGCTATTGCAGCACTGAGAGGGGACTTGGGAGCATCTAATATGATTATGAGAGACATGAAGACAAAGTTGAAGTACGCACGATGTGTTTTGAATGGGGATACGGGTGAACTGACCAAGTGTGTGCTGATGGACATGTATGAGAAAGGTTATGATGCACTGGTTAAAATAACCAAAGGATACATGAGTGATATTGGTGTGACAAATTTAGAAGAACTAACTCATATGGCAGAGAATGAAATAGTTAGGCGAGTAAA
This sequence comes from Caprella mutica, assembly GCA_947561585.1. NCBI lineage: Eukaryota > Metazoa > Arthropoda > Malacostraca > Amphipoda > Caprellidae > Caprella > Caprella mutica. The sequence goes on along the minus strand of CANNZV010000513.1, from coordinate 1,034,985 downwards.
TGCTTTAGATGAGGAGAAATGGAAAGATGAGATGTTGGGTATGTCGACTTTGGAAAACTATAGATCATTTAAAACAAGTATAGAACAAGAAAATTTCTATGATAACTCAGGGGAGTCTGTTCTTTTATTTAGGGCACGTAGTAATTCCCTAGGGTTGCACTGGAGGAAACGTTTTGTGGGGGAAGATACCCAGTGTAAGGGGTCCTGCTAAACACCGCCCGGAACCGCCCGGAACCGCCCGGAGCCGCCCGGGACCGCCCGGAGCTACCAAGGGACAAAATTCTACCGCCCGAGCAAATTATATCGTACTATTGGTTATGATTGACCTTCGTACGAATTTTGGAGACGAAAAAATGATTCGTTAATGTCTTAAATGAGTAAAATCATTTCACAAGTGACATCATTATGTCTTACTTTTTCAGCACCGCCCGGAGCCTTGCGGAACCGCCCGGAGCTACACAGGGACAAAATTCTACCGCCCGAGCACATTTTATCGTACAATTGGTTATGATTGACCTTCTTACGAATTTTGGAGACGAAAAAATGATTCGTTAATGAGTAAAATCGTTTTATAAGTGACATCATTATGTCTTACTTTTTCAGCACCGCCCGGAGCCTTGCGGAACCGCCCGGAGCTACCAAGGGACAAAATTCTACCGCCCGAGCAAATTATATCGTACAATTGGTTATGATTGACCTTCGTACGAATTTTGGAGACGAAAAAATGATTCGTTAATGTCTTAAATGAGTAAAATCGTTTAATAAGTGACATCATTATGTCTTACTTTTTCAGCACCGCCCGGAGCCTTGCGGAACCGCCCGGAGCTACACAGGGACAAAATTCTACCGCCCGAGCACATTTTATCGTACAATTGGTTATGATTGACCTTCGTACGAATTTTGGAGACGAAAAAATTATTCGTTAATGAGTAAAATCGTTTTATAAGTGACATCATTATGTCTTACTTTTTCAGCACCGCCCGGAGCCTTGCGGAACCGCCCGGAGCTACCCAGGGACAAAATTCTACCGCCCGAGCACATTATATCGTACAATTGGTTATGATTGACCTTCTTACGAATTTTGGAGACGAAAAAATAATTTGTTAATGAGTAAAATCGTTTAATAAGTGACATCATTATGTCTTACTTTTTCAGCACCGCCCGGAGCCTTGCGGAACCGCCCGGAGCTACCCAGGGACAAAATTCTACCGCCCGAGCACATTATATCGTACAATTGGTTATGATTGACCTTCTTACGAATTTTGGAGACGAAAAAATGATTCGTTAATGAGTAAAATCATTTCAAAAGTGACATCATTATGTCTTACTTTTTCAGCACCGCCCGGAGCCGCCCGGGACCGCCCGGAGCTACCCAGGGACAAATTTCTACCGCCCGAGCACAGCATATCGTACAATTGGTTATGATTGACCTTCTTACGAATTTTGGAGACGAATAAATGATTCGTTAATGAGTAAAATCATTTCAAAAGTGACATCATTATGTCTTACTTTTTCAGCACCGCCCGGAGCCTTGCGGAACCGCCCGGAGCTACCCAGGTACAAAATTCTACCGCCCGAGCACATTATATCGTACAATTAGTTATGATTGACCTTCTTACGAATTTTGGAGACGAAAAAATGATTCGTTAATGAGTAAAATCATTTCAAAAGTGACATCATTATGTCTTACTTTTTCAGCACCGCCCGGAGCCTTGCGGAACCGCCCGGAGCTACCCAGGGACAAAATTCTACCGCCCGAGCACATTATATCGTACAATAGAATCGTACATAGAAAATGTACGGGGTTCAGCTATGCGTGGAATAGATTAAATATCCCTTCCAAGATATATTAGCTTTGAATGGTACTGATTATAATTATTATTGATTGAATATAGTTCGTATATGTATAGATAAAATATAAGCAAGCTATGATGAAGGTAATAAGTCAATTATAATTATTATCGTGTGAAATAAATTATAATGAACACTAATTAATCATTATATTATAATTGTTAATGTAATTAGCTGAAAATATAGAAAGTTGACATATATATACAAGTAATACTGTGACCAATTATGGGGGTGATGAAACTGAAGATATTGTGATGAAGTAAATAGCAGCAATGTTCAAAGTTCAGTCCATTCTGTTAGTAGTCAGTCGTGAATAGGGTAGAAATGTGCGATATATCGAACGTACACTCATTTTTACAAAGCTAATAAAATACTGACAAATGATAAGATTCCTAGATCTGTAAAGCAATAATACACAGAGAAAAAAGTTTACTCATATCTAATGGGTCAACAATTTATGCTTTGAATCAATTTATTACGTGAGTTGGTTGGACTTTATTCATGTTTTCATGTGTGTTAAAACAACTATGACATGGTGTGTCATCAAACATTAGATAATTAAATTCATTTTATAGATTGAATCAACTTACTATGAGAGTTAAAAGTTACTTTTTTGAGAATTTTAAAGTATGTTGAAACAATTATGACAGAGCGTATTGAAGGGACTCACAAAGACTGTTAATCCAATGTATCTGGTGTATAAATTAACTTACTATGCGAGTTGGCGCAACTTTTTTTAAGTTTAGGAGTGAGTCAAAACGACTGTTTTGTTATAACCAACGTCAATTTAACTACTTTTTAGTAGTACCTGCAACTCACCACGTAGGTAGGCGCAAAAATAACCCAAATCAAATTTGATTTGATTCAACTAATCCTTTCTCTGTGTGTATGTTGTAAAAAGATAAAAAGCAGTTCCCAATTAGAAGGAAAATATATGTTATGATAGTTAATGACGTACCATCAGTTAATTTGCAGTGTCCGGTACCGCCCGGTAGCATCAAGCTAGTTTCATCCGGTATCTCCTGGTAGGATCTAACAGCGTCTGGTACCACCTGGTAGAATCCAGGGAGATAGTCGGAGGAGAACACCGTCCAGGGATTTAGCAGGGTGAGAACACTCCAACCAGAGGTGAGCCTTTTGATATATTATACTTTCTTGGTATTTAATTAAAGTCTACATTATGAGTGTATAATGAACAAAATTATGAGGATTAGCTAGAAAAATCCATTGCATTTAGTAGAGCTAAATTTATACTGCATCTGAAGATTTATAATTAGTTTAACATTTTATATAAATAATTTACCTATATGAAAGAATTCTCAGTTAATAATTCTTTTCATTTCTTTATTAATATATGGTTTTCTATATTTTCTGAATCTACTTTCAGATCTTGATGAAGAATTGATGAAGTAGATCAACGTCATCAACTATCGGAGTCCTCTTCAAAAAAACAATCAGTGTGATATAAATGTTTCGTTATACATATCAGTTATCATAATTACAATTGTAATTTATATATTTATTCATATATTCGTTAATTGTATAAATAATGTATCAGAAATGCTAAACATGTAGTTAAGTATGAAATATGTATGTTAATATACATGTAGTGGAATAAGGTGATCACTACAGCATTATGGAAGCACTGGACTTCATTAGATGCTACCGGATGGTGCCGGACGCTATTAGATGCCTCCGGAGGACTGCATGCTGCTAGATAATACCGGGTACTACCGGAGACTACTACTACTAGATGCTAACAAGCGGTACTTGAAGCTAACGGACGCTGCCTTACGGTATCGGAAGCTTCAACTACCTGTATATATATGTACTCAATTAATAACTAATCTTAAATTTGAATAAGTTATTTCTTTCATTTTATTTCTAATATTAATTAGTATGACGAAATCTCTCATCCGATTTCATCATTGACTGTAGTGTTTTGTATCCGCTAGTTTGATGTACTCCACACCTCGTGATTTTTAATGACCTGGCAGGGGGAATGGAGTGTCGGACTTATATGGTGTCGGACCAATGGGGTGTTGGACTAATAGGGCGTCGAACTAATATTAATGGGGCGTTGTACTAATGAATGATAACTAATATAATGTACCCAGGCGGTAAAATTTCGTCTTCGGGCGGTTATGAAAAGTAAGACATAATGATGTCACTTATAAAACGATTTTACTCACTAACGAATCTTTTTTTCGTCTCCAAAATTCGTAAGAAGGTCAATCATAACCAATTGTACGATATAATGTGCTCGGGCGGTAGAATTTTGTCCCTGGGTAGCTCCGGGCGGTTCCGCAAGGCTCCGGGCGGTGCTGAAAAAGTAAGACATAATGATGTCACTTTTGAAATGATTTTACTCATTAACGAATCATTTTTTCGTCTCCAAAATTCGTACGAAGGTCAATCATAACCAATTGTACGATATGATGTGCTCGGGCGGTAGAATTTTGTCCCTGGGTAGCTCCGGGCGGTTCCGCAAGGCTCCGGGCGGTGCTGAAAAAGTAAGACATAATGATGTCACTTATTAAACGTTTTTACTCATTTAAGACATTAACGAATCATTTTTTCGTCTCCAAAATTCGTAAGAAGGTCAATCATAACCAATTGTACGATAAAATGTGCTCGGGTGGTAGAATTTTGTCCCTGGGTAGCTCCGGGCGGTTCCGCAAGGCTCCGGGCGGTGCTGAAAAAGTAAGACATAATGATGTCACTTTTGAAATGATTTTACTCATTAACGAATCATTTATTCGTCTCCAAAATTCGTAAGAAGGTCAATCATAACCAATTGTACGATATAATGTGCTCGGGCGGTAGAAATTTGTCCCTCGGTAGCTCCGGGCGGTTCCGCAAGGCTCCGGGCGGTGCTGAAAAAGTAAGACATAATGATGTCACTTATTAAACGATTTTACTCATTAACGAATTATTTTTTCGTCTCCAAAATTCGTAAGAAGGTCAATCATAACTAATTGTACGATAAAATGTGCCCGGGCGGTAGAATTTTGTCCCTGGGTAGCTCCGGGCGGTTCCGCGAGGCTCCGGGCGGTGCTGAAAAAGTAAGTCATAATGATGTCACATATTAAACGACTTTTTCTCATTAACGAATCATTTTTTCGTCTCCAAAATTCGTAAGAAGGTCAATCATAACCAATTGTACGATATAATTTGCTCGGGCGGTAGAATTTTGTCCCTTGGTAGCTCCGGGCGGTTCCGCAAGGCTCCGGGCGGTGCTGAAAAAGTAAGACATAATGATGTCACTTATTAAACGATTTTACTCATTAACGAATCATTTTTTCGTCTCCAAAATTCGTACGAAGGTCAATCATAACCAATTGTACGATATAATGTGCTCGGGCGGTAGAATTTTGTCCCTGGGTAGCTCCGGGCGGTTCCGCAAGGCTCCGGGCGGTGCTGAAAAAGTAAGACATAATGATGTCACTTTTGAAATGATTTTACTCATTAACGAATCATTTTTTCGTCTCCAAAATTCGTACGAAGGTCAATCATAACCAATTGTACGATATGATGTGCTCGGGCGGTAGAATTTTGTCCCTGGGTAGCTCCGGGCGGTTCCGCAAGGCTCCGGGCGGTGCTGAAAAAGTAAGACATAATGATGTCACTTATTAAACGTTTTTACTCATTTAAGACATTAACGAATCATTTTTTCGTCTCCAAAATTCGTAAGAAGGTCAATCATAACCAATTGTACGATAAAATGTGCTCGGGTGGTAGAATTTTGTCCCAGGGTAGCTCCGGGCGGTTCCGCAAGGCTCCGGGCGGTGCTGAAAAAGTAAGACATAATGATGTCACTTATAAAACGATTTTACTCATTAACGAATCATTTTTTCGTCTCCAAAATTCGTACGAAGGTCAATCATAACCAATTGTACGATATAATGTGCTCGGGCGGTAGAATTTTGTCCCCGGGCAGCTCCGGGCGGTCCCGGGCGGTTCCGGGCGGTCCCGGGCGGTTCCGGGCGGTGTTTAGCAGGACCGAGTGTAAGATGTGCGAAGATGGACCAGTGGAAACAGTATTGCATTTTATGATTGAGTGAAAATTTTATGATAATCTGAGATCTGGATACAATATGCAAGGAAAAACACTGCCTGAAATGCTTCTCTTTGTTGGTGATTACAATGCAGATGTCGTCAAGAAACTGATAGGACAGATGTGGAACTGGAACTGGAACTGGAACTTGGTCGGTATAGGCTTGTTAGCGCCACCGGTTTCACCTCACCTTCCTCCGATAACCTTCCGCAGGGCCGTCACCCCGCCAGCCGCCTCACACACCTCACCCCTCTCCCATCCTAACACCCCATGCCTCCTCCAGAAATGCACACACCCTCCGAGTGTCCCGCTCCCCAAAGAACATCACTTCCCCCATCGACCGCACCCCATGACGTTCTCTCACCGCCTCCAGACCCGGACACTCGAGTATAAAGTGCTCCAGAGTTTCCTCTACAGCTCCGCACATACTACATCCCACCACGTCTCCCCAGTGCCTCATCCTCCAACCCACAGAAGAAGTGTCAGACTGAGAGAACTAAGAGAGTAGATATGAAATTAGGGTCAAGCTAATCATAATTTGAACTAGTGTAAACTACATAAAATAGGGACCTTGACATTGGTAGGTTAGCTTGATCCAGGAAAGATGGGTCAAGGACTTTCCTCATTATATTATGTTTTTCTGAAAACAATTTTTTTATATATTTCCCAGTACATACTCCAACTCTGCTATTGGCGGGATGGGGTGTCGTGGAAGAGAACCCAGTGTGTATTTTTTTTCCCAGTACACACCCCATCCTAGCTTTGGAAGTTGTGGAAGAGAACCCTGTCTGTGTGTGTCGTTTGTCTCTCTCAGTACTCTCTCCTCCCTTGCTATTGGCAGGGTGGAGTGTTGCGGAAGAGAACCCTGTGTGTGTGTGTGTGTGTCGATCATCTCTCCCAGTACGCGCTCCTCCCTTGCTCTTGGCAGGGTGGAGTGTTGCGGAATAGAACCCTGTCTGTGTGTGTCATTTGTCTCTCCCAGTACTCGCTCCTCCCTTGCTCTTGGCAGGGTGGAGTGTCGCGGAAGAGAACCCTGTGTGTGTGTCGATCATCTCTCCCAGTACGCGCTCCTCCCTTGCTCTTGGCAGGGTGGAGTGTTGCGGAAGAGAACCCTGTGTGTGTGTGTGTGTCGATCATCTCTCCCAGTACGCGCTCCTCCATTGCTCTTGTCAGGGTGGAGTGTTGCGGAAGAGAACCCTGTCTGTGTGTGTCATATTTCTCTCCCAGTACTCGCTCCTCCTTTGCTCTTGGCAGGGTGGAGTGTCGCGGAAGAGAACCCTGTGTGTGTGTCGATCATCTCTCCCAGTACGCGCTCCTCCCTTGCTCTTGGCAGGGTGGAGTGTTGCGGAATAGAACCCTGTCTGTGTGTGTCATTTGTCTCTCCCAGTACTCGCTCCTCCCTTGCTCTTGGCAGGGTGGAGTGTCGCGGAAGAGAACCCTGTGTGTGTGTCGATCATCTCTCCCAGTACGCGCTCCTCCCTTGCTCTTGGCAGGGTGGAGTGTTGCGGAAGAGAACCCTGTCTGTGTGTGTCATTTTTCTCTCCCAGTACTCGCTCCTCCTTTGCTCTTGGCAGGGTGGAGTGTCGCGGAAGAGAACCCTGTGTGTGTGTCGATCATCTCTCCCAGTACGCGCTCCTCCCTTGCTCTTGGCAGGGTGGAGTGTTGCGGAAGAGAACCCTGTGTCTCTTCTCTCCCAGTACGCGCTCCTCCCTTGCTATTGGCAGGGTGGAGTGTTGCGGAAGAGAACCCTGTGTGTGTGTCGATCATCTCTCCCAGTACGAACTCCTCCCTTGCTCTTGGCAGGGTGGAGTGTTGCGGAAGAGAACCCTGTGTGTGTGTCTATCATCTCTCCCAGTACGCGTTCCTCCCTTGCTCTTGGCAGGGTGGAGTATTGTGGAAGAGAACCCTGTGTGTGTCGGTTATCTCTCCCAGTACGCTGTGTGTTGCATTTCTACTTCGGTTGACCCTGTCTCTCTGGTTTATTTTTATATTTATTTTTATATTCATATTTTTGTGTTTTTAAATAGAATGAAAATAAAGAAATTTTAATATGACATGCCTGAATAGGTATTTATATATTTTTTTTTTTCATTTTACTATGGATACATATGAGCGATTTTGACTTGTGTGGGGACGGGTGTAGGGGGCATTAGCATGCATGCTACTCTGCACCTGGTATTTTACTGGAGTTATTATGATGAGGGTGTCAAATCGATGCGAGTTAGAGTGCCGTTGTGAATGGCCCTACTCTGCAATTATGATACTGATACTGATACTGAGGATAAATCAAAACCTTCCTACTGGAAAGTGGAAGGAGAGCAGCTAGGTCATAGGTGTCATTGTCATAGTGAGAGGTTGTGTGCAGCTCCGCATCTGTTGAAAAGTCTGAAAATCTGGTAACATCTTCTGAAGACGGAGTGTCTAAGTAGGGATTTGGCTGTTTGTAAACCTACAATTACTGGTAAATGGGATGCTAATTAGGTTAGTTTAATATATTAGTTATGCTAACTAAATAGGATATATAGTTTAATATATTAGTTAGATTAGTTAAATAGGATAGATTGGGTAAACTTTTGAGGTGGGTGGGTAGGTTTCATTTTTTCGATTGACTCCCTATGTTGCATGCATAGGGCATGTTAACATTGAATGTATAAGATAGGTAGGTAGCAAATTTCAAGAATATTATTCTAGTTTTCGCGCTGTGTGGATGTGCGTCGCTCTCGTATGTTTATGTTCTAGTTTTAAAATTGTGATCTTGAATACCAGTGAAGAGAAATAGTGGTATGGCGCCAGTCGGTGGTTTACTTAGATCGCCGCCTCTCTCCTCCAAGCTCCGATCAAAGGGGGGAACCTCTGACCCCGGAATGCAGGCCTTGCCTCTGGGCCACACTGGAAAACATAAATTCTAACAGAGTTACTCCTAACTTCATGCATTCCCATAAGTGATGTTTATCATCACAACAAGCCCAATTGTGAAGCATAAATCCAGTCTGCAGAATATGGAACATTTTTCTAAGACTCTCTGCAGGAGTTTTTGAATGAAATTTTAGAAATTGGAGATCTCTGCGAGAGATTTTGAATTAATTCCTATGTTACCATTAATTTAGCTGCGGGAGATTTTGAATTAATTCCTATGTTACCATAAATTTAGCCAGTCTGCAGAAACTGGTAAAGTGTTCGTAGAGATCTCTTATTTTGTTCGTAGCAAAATTAATGTAAATATAGGGATTAATTCAAAAGTGTTCGTAGCAAAATTAATGTAGATATAGGAATTTATTCAAAATTGTTCGGAGAGAATATCCCAAATATCTCACATATTCTGCAGACTGGAAATTTAGCTGCGGGAGATTCTGAATCTGCTGCTGAGAGTCAGAGAGTAGCTCTCTCTCAAATTAAAGTCTCTGCGGGAGAAGAGACACATTCTGTAGACTGGGCATAAATGACTTATTTTGCATTAGTTTTCACTGCGGAGTTGAAATTTATATAATAATTTTAATTTACTGATTTCTGCATTTTATAGGGTTAAAATGAGTAATTTTTGTTCATTCTAAATTCCTAACAGAGTTACTAGTCAATCTGAAATGAGTTATTATTCCACTCTGGCCTCTGGGCCAGTCTGGAAAACTGCTTAGGCTAACAAATGAACTCTATATGCAAAATGCTGCGGATTATACAATTTTTAGCAATCTACCATTAATTTTTGAAGTCTGTAAAACACCAACAGTGAACAGAGTAATTAGTTCATCAGAAAGCACCTATTTTTCCAGACTGGCCTCTGGGCGGTATTTACTGTGTTGAGAGTGCTTTGAATGTGGCAGAGTCTGAGGATACTGGATAAGTGTGGTAAGTGTAGGTCTGACGTTCGGGATGATCAGAATGGAATTCTTTGTGAGGTATGTGAAGTGTGGTACCATAGTGAGTGTGGTGGCCTAAGAAAGAAAGACTATGAATATTTTTGCACTAAGGGATCCCCAGTGTGGGTTTGTGCAGGATGTGGAGGTGTAGTGAAGGGAGCTGGTGAGAAAATAAAGAGACTTGAGACTGAAAATGAGGATCTAAAGAGAGAAAATAGGGAGACAATTGGGAAACTTAATGACTTGTTTGATCGGATGAGTGAAATGAAGGAAGATATCAAGAAGGAGATAAGAGAGGATATAATGAGTATGGTTTCCGATAAGAATAATAATGGGGAGATGATGCATATCTTACAACCGACTCCTAGCCTGATAAATGAAAGTAATCAAGGGGTAATGGTGAGTGATATCAGAAGAGAGGTGTTGGTTCGGGTAAAAGAGGAAGAGGAGAAGAGAAAGAGAGAATGTAATATTGTTATTCATGGATTGAAGAAGTCTAGGGAGAGAAGTGATAAGGAAATCTTTGAGGGACTAGTTAGGGATCAACTTGGACTGATGGATATTGTGGTGGAAGAGGTGGTCAGACTGGGTAAAGAGAAAACCTCCAGGGATAGAGAGGGAAATGACCAGGTAAAGCCTCCACCAACTTTGGTAAAGATGAGGACTTCAGGGCAGTAATTGGTAGGGAAAAGAGGCTGAGAAATGCTGGAGAAGATTTTAGGAGGGTGATGATAGTGCCTGATTTGACTGTAAGGGAAAGAGAAGAAGATAAAAAGATAAGAGATGAGCTAAGGAGGAGAAGAGATGATGGTGAAAGGGGAATCTATATAAGCAAAGGAAAAATTGTACATAGAAATATAGATGGCGATGGAGGGGGTGAGGAATGAAGTGGGGAGAGTGGGATGGGAAAGGTGGATGGTTGTGAAGGTCTCAGAGATGTGATAAAAGATGTGGACTTGTTGAGACTGAAGGGTGGTAGGGGAGCTGGAAGAGGAGGAAGCAAGATGGTCAGAATTGATCTGATAAATGTTCAAGGCTTGACGGATGTTAAGATGATTGAAATTGGAAGGATGTTGGGAGAAGATAGACAGAGTAATGAAGTGAGAGTGATAGGTTTAGTGGAGACGCATGAAAAATACAGGAGAGTAGAATGGGGAAGTGAAATTATGCTAGTACAGAAGATGAGAGATATGGAAGATAAAAAAGGAGGAGGTCTTATGTTATTAACTAACGATCTGGAGAGTGTTGAGATTGAGGAGAGAGATTGCGATTGCAGAGATGTACTAGTAGCAAAGGTGGAGATTGGGGATTTCATTTTTGTCTTAGTATTGGTGTATTTGGACACAAGAGATGTCAATAGAAACTTAAATATATATGAGAAATTAAATGAGATTATGAGTGGAACTCCAGAAGGTGAGGCGTGTTTGGTAATGGGTGACTTCAATGGACATGTGGGATACCTCGGAGACCAGGAAATAAACAGGAATGGTGATATGATGCTGGATTTTATGGAGAGGTGGATGTTGGTCATGTTGAACGCGGATGAGGGATGTGAGGGACGGTACACAAGAGTTCAGGGGGAGGTGAAGAGTGTAATTGATTTCTATCTTGTGAATGAGTGTATGTATGGTAAGTTTGAAAGTTTGGTTATTGATGAGAAGAAAGAGAGGTACGATATGTCCAATCACTGCTATATGTCAGGAATGTTCTGTATAAGGGAGGAGAATGTTGGAGATGATGATAGAGAGTGGGAGGTGAGGGAGTATTATAAGGTGGATGACAGGGAAGTAATGAGAGATTTTGTTAATAGAGTAGAGGAGGAGATTCAGAACCTAGAAGATTTGAAAGTTTCTGATCTGGAGAGGGTGATAAGAGAGAAAGCTGAAGAATGCCTGAAGAGAAAAGTGAGAAGGAAAATTGAAAGAAAAACCAAAAAATAAGTGGAGCCAGCATGGATAAATGAGAACATTAGACAAGAGATAAAATATAGAAGGTTGCTAAATAGGAAGAGAAGGAGGGCAAGCAGTGGAGAGGAGAGAGAAAAGTGCTGGGATGCTTACCAAAAGCAAAAGAAGGTAGTGAAGCATTTAGTAAGAGAGGAGAAGGGAAGTTATGAAAAGAGAATGGCAGAGGAGGTTAAGAGGGAAAAAAATGGAAGAAAAATGTGGAAAATGATTGGGAAGCTAAAAGGAGAAACTAGTGGTCACAAGAGGAAGAAACTATATGGGGAGAATGGAGTGGAGGTGGTGGAGGAGGAAGATGAGGAGGAGGTGATGATGGAGGCTTGGAGGAGCATTTACCAGAGAGAAGAAAACCAAATAAGTGAGGCTTGGAATGAAGTAGCGAAGAGAGAGTATGAGGAGAGAAGAAGGGAGGAGATGATTATACAGGAAGCTAGCAGAGCAGAGAGGATGAGAAGGGAGATTCCAGGAGTGCCTGTGCTGAGAGTAGTCGAGGGAGTGGAAGAGTGGATGAGGGATGTCAAGTTTGGAAGAGAGGATGTGAGAAGGAGAGTACAGAAAATAAGAAAGGGTAAGCAGCCAGGTTTGGATGGGATTAAGGGTGAGATTTATAAGGCATTGGTAGAAAGTGAGGTGTGTGTTGATGGGATAGTTGAGGCATACAATAGGGTTGTTGAGGGAGGTGGGATTGAAGAGGGGTGGAAGATGTCCAAAACCATCATGCTTCCAAAAATTAAAAAAGCAAGTGCTAAGCAGCATCGTCCTATAGCACTCACAAATTCCGGCTATAAGATTTTTATGGGCATGGTGAAGGACAAGATGGTGGAGCAGGAAATTTTTGATGAGAGGGTGAGTAGCTTGCAGGCTGGATTCACAGAAGGAAGGAGGATGGAGGAGAATCTGTTTTTGCTGAGGCACTGTTTGGAGGAGAGTTTTAGGAGGAGGGAGAGATTGGTGGTTGTGGGGATTGATTTTTGTAAGGCATTTGATAGCATAGGAAGGAAGGCATTGGTGGAGGGATTAAAATACTACAAGTGTGATCCAAGGGTTATAGAGGTGGTATCGAAGTTGTATGAAGGTGACAAGACGAGGGTGTGGCGAGAGGGGGTAGAGCTTGGGGAGATCGAAGTGAAGAGTGGCATCAGGAAGGGCTGCACCGGATCACCTCAGATGTTTGTGATGGTAGTGGGGATGATAATAGAGAGAATACTGAGGAGTGGACTGGGATACAGGAGCGGAGGAGTGAGGGTGCCGGTGCTGTTTTATGCTGATGATGGCCTACTAATGGCAAGAACGGTGAGGGAAGCAGAGCAGATGATAGAGATGCTGGAGGATAGTGCAGGAAGGTGTGGTATGAAAATTAATAGTGTAGCGGCCGGGTAATAAAAATCTTTGAATGCTTATATTTTGTACTCCGACCTCCGTAACACGTGCCTGCGAACAAGGACACAAATCAAATTCTAGCAATGAAACAATAATTAACCTAACTAAATTAACAAACGATTAAATTAAAGAAACTGAATACTAAACTACAACAAACGTAATATACCTTCTAAACACTAAATAGAAGAAACAATATTCAGATAGAAAATACCCAAAGGAATAAACCTAAAATAACTTAACGAACAAAGTTACAAAATGGTAGGTAGGTGAAATGATTTAACAAGGCTATGGAGTCATATTGACGATATAATATGAAATTGGTCGATAATTGGCATCTAAACCATAACTAAGAATATACACCAACCATCTATGTACTATAAATTCAACAAATAATTTAGTAAGTAATGAAATAGTGGAAGGATTTAGAAACGCCATAAATAAGTAGTTTCTAACGGAATTTGGTATAAAGATACTATTGACAAGGTTATAGATTTGAAGCTACGCGAATAAGAACTAATTTACAGGCACACAAAATACATAAATTGATATTATCTACCTAATATCAAACTATCAAAATAAAAAAGATAATAGTTAATGCTAAATTGGATATAATAAATAAGGAAACCAGTGCCAAGTGATTATGGACACTTTTAAATGAATTAAAGAATAAAACTGTTAATGGCGATAAATGAAATTATAGCTAGGCTAGTTTTAATCTACACAAAAATATGACAATATTGGTAACTTACTAAATGTAGTTCGGCTCAGTTCAAAGTTGATAGTTTGCGGGCTTACAATTAGAACCTTCATCTGCCGTCACTCAACATATAATGAATAATAAGAGCAGCTGATTTACGCCGGTTATAAAAAAGTCATCTTAACATGATATTTAAATGAATAGCATATGCAAACTATATGTTAGGTATGAAATAAAGATGAACGCAGGATAATAATTGAATATATAAACAATAAATGATGATAATCAAAATGAAAGTATATAGATTGTAACAAAAAATGGTAGTTCGCCACAAATAGGGATAAGAGCAAGTGCTTAATTTTCAATGGAGGAGGAGAGAGGTTGGGGGGGTTGGTGTGGTGGAGGAGATGAGATATCTTGGGGTGTTGGTCACAGCAAAGAAGAATTGCTTTGGGGTGTATAAGGAGGAGCGGTTGGGTGTGGCGAGGAAGATGGCGAATGTGACGTATTCTATTGTCGGGAGGTCTTGTGACAGGTTGCTGATGGGAAAGACCTTCTGGAAGAGTGTGGTGCTCCCGAGCGTGTTGAGTGGAAGTGAGGTGAAGGTGTGGATGATGGCTGAGAGGGAGATTTTGCAGAGAGTGGAGAATGGGGTGTGGAGGAGGGTGCTGCGTGCACCATCATATGCACCAATTGTGACACTCCAGGGTGAGGTGGGCAGCTCGTCTGTGGAAGCGAGGGACATGAAGGTCAAGCTAAAATTTGCCAGATATGTGTTGGAGACAAAGAATGTGGTGCTGAGGGCGGTGTTTGAGAGGATGAGAGCTGGAGGATGGGTGTGTCCCTGGATGAAGTTGGTGAACAGCTACCTGGGGGAACTTGACATGGGATGGGGGGAGCTTGGGGAGATTCGGATGTGTGATATAGTGAGAAGAGTAGACGTGTGGGAGGAGAGAGTTGAATGGGAAGACATCGCTTGTTCACTATAAGATGAAGAATGGAATAGGAGGGGAGTCGTACGACAATAGCTGGGGAGCACAGCTGCTCTTCCGAGTGAGGAGCAACACTCTGAGGTTGGGGTGGAGGTCAAGGTTCTGGGGGGATGAGGTTGGATGTGGGGTGTGTGGAGCGGAGGAGGAGACCTTAGAGCATTTGATCCTTGAGTGCCCGGAGCTGGAGGGAATAAGGCGTAGGTATGGGGTAAGAACGATGGAGGGGGTGATGGCATTTGGAAGTTTGGACAATGGGGAGATTTGTAAGTTTTTGGAGGTGGCATGGATGGCCAGGGCGAGGTTCGTTGGTGAGATGTCCGTGGGGTGAGGTGTGTTGGATGGGTGATGGGGGGTACGGCCCTGCGGAAGGTGTATGAGAGGAGGTGAGGTGAATGAAGACGAGCTGGTGGCGATGAGAAGCCAGCACCGGCGAATTAATTTCAGTTCCAAGCCGCTGTTCTTCGAGTGACTCCCTATGCTGGTGCATAGGGTATGTTCACATCGAATGTATTAGTTAGATAGCCTGGGTTGTAATTTTCAGGCAGTTTTTCGGGTGACTCCCTATGCTTCATGCATAGGGCATGTACACAGAAATTATTAGCCAGATAGATTGTAACCGTAAGTCGTGCGAGTTCTTTTTCCTATGCAGCAGCATAGAAAAATAGAACAACATGGGTGAACCTAAGTCATATAAGGATGCTATGAAAGGTGAAGAGTTGGGAAGTATGCTGGAAAAGGTACTAAAAACGAAAGAAACGTGTCTAAACTGTAGACAGCGTGTGAATTCTGGTGAAAGGGGAATTTTGTGTGACATATGTCATAGATGGTACCATGCAAAATGTCAGGAGATTGGCCAGGAAGACTATAAGAGGTTCAATGCTATGAACACGAAGCAAGTACATTGATACTGTAAATCATGCTTCAAAGAAGTACCCTCAGTGTTCCAGAATAATAGGAAGTTAAAAGAGAAACTGGATGAGATAGAAACGGCTAATAAACTGATTGCTGAGTAGTATGAGAATGTCAGCTGTGAAGTAGGAAGAATGGGAGAGAGGGTGACTACAGTGGAGAGGAATATGACTGAAATGAGACTAACAATACTGGAACCCATTGAGGAGAAAATTGAAAGCTTGTTGACTGGTTTTACAAACTCCTTGGGTAAGTTAAAATTAGACATTATGAGGGACATAGAAGGTAAACTAGTTGAAATGAATAAGAAAGTGGAAAATAGAGGTAAGAAGGTAATAGAGATAGACAGAGTACTGGAGGAAAATGATGCTAAATTTAAAAATATGGTGAAGGAAGTTACAAAAGTGAAACAAGATATGCAGAAAGCAACCCCTGAAGCAGAAATTGAAAAGTTGAAGAAGGAAATTGTTGAAAAAGGTATGGAGGAATGGAAAAGAATAGGAGGCTCTGATGAAAGGAAAATGAAAGAAATTGAAAACAAAATGGAAGTAATTGAAAGAGAAAGAAGGAAGAAAAATGTGGTAATATTTAATCTACCTGAATGTGAAAATGTACAAGTTGAAGAAAGATATACTTATGATGAGGGAAAGTGTGGAGAGCTGTTTACTAATGGTTTGGAAATGCAGGATCTAACAGTTACGAAGTTGATAAGATTGAGAAAGAGACAAGTAGGTAAAGATAGACCTCTGCTAGTTAAGCTGAATAATGAAGAGGATAGGAAGAACATTATCCAAAAAGCTAAAAAATTAAGAAACACTACAGAATATAGAACAGTATATATAGTTAAAGACATGACTACAGAGGAACGAGCAGTTGATAAAAGACTTAGAGAGGAGCTATGGGAGAAAAGGCGAGGGGAGGAGGGGAAATTTCAAATTAGGAGGGGAAAGATAGTTAAGACAGATGAGGGGGTAGTGGGTGGGGAGAGATATAGAGGGGTAGTGGGTCCGGATGGGGATAGAGAGGAAGGGGGTTTTTAGGTGGTATTGGTGATAAGGGGATGGGTCATGAGGTGGGGAGGGATGGGAGAATTTTAATTTTAGATGTAGTATTAATTAATGTACAGGGTTTGACTGACATTAAAATGATGGAAGTAACGGAGATGCTGGCAAAAGGGACCAATGAGGAGAATTTGCTAAAGATCATTTGCATTGTAGAAACACATGAAAATATATAAAATTGGATTGGAGTGATGAAATAAAAGTAATAAGGAAAATGAGGGATATGGAGGACAAGTAGGGGGGAGGATTATCTGTGGTTGCATTGAGGGACGGTGTTGAATGTACCGAGGTCAGTAGTCAAAATAAAGACATTTTGGCAGTCACTGTGGAGGTGGGAAGGGAAAAGATTCTGTTAATAGTTGCATATATGGATGTTAATGATATGGTCAGAAATGATAGAATCTATAGAGATATATCAGGAATCATACAGGGTATTGAGGTGGAGATGCCATTGCTGGTGCTTGGGGACTTTAATGGACATGTGGGATTTATTGGGGAACAGGTATGTAATAAGAATGGGGATATGATGCTTGATTTCTCGTATAAGTGGGGACTGACTATTCTGAATGCCGATGATAGATGCATAGGGAAGTACACTAGAGTTCAAGGGGAAGAAAAGAGTGTTATTGATTTCTATATGGTGAATGAATGCATGTATAAGAGATTTGTTAGGATGAGGGTTGATGAGAATGAGGAGATGTTTGATTTGTCAGATCACTGCTGTATCAGCGCTGAATTTATGGTAAAGGAGGGGATAACCGGGAAGAATGTGGAGGGGGATAGGGAAGTGGAGTTTTATGCCGTGGGGGAGGAGGGTAGAATGAGGAAGTTCGTTCGTGGGATGGAAGAGCAGTTGGGCGGTATTGAGGAGCTGAATATACGAAAGTTGGAGGAAGTAATGAAACAACAAGCGGACACTCATATAAAGAAGAAGAAGAAAATAAAGGTAAATAAAGGAACAGGAAAGCTGGAGCCCAGGTGGATGAATGATAAGATCAGAAAAGAAATAAAATTGAGAAGGAATTACAACAAAAAACATAGAATAGCACAGGGGGATGAGAAGGATTTATTGTGGGGAATGTACCTGAATCAAAAGAGGAAGGTACAGAGAGAAGTTTGGGAGGCCAAATCAAGATATGAAGTGAAGATATCTAAAGAAATAAGACAGGATAAAGGAAGGAAGAAGATGTGGCAAATGATCAAGAGGCTGAGGGATGACAGGAGTGGTGAGGAAGTAAAGTCGGATTTATATCTAGATCGGCAGGTTGTTGATGGGGAGCTGGAGAGTTATTGCATGATGGACTATTGGAGGAATATATATCAAAAGAAAGAAAATGTAATGAGCGAAACATGGAGCAGAAACCGGAGGGATTACTGTGAAAAATGGAGTGAAGGTATTCAAGGAAGACAGGAGCAGAGAATTTATGATAATCATATGCTAGAATTACCAAGGGTGAGGGTGGGAAGAGTGAATAAATGGATGGAGAGGGTGGTCTTTACGGGGGAAGAAGTGAAGAAAAATATCCTAGAAATTAAAAATGGAAAACAAGGGGGATTGGATAATCTAAAAGGGAAAATGTATAAAGCATTGGGTAGTAGTGAGGTGTGTATGGGGAAAATGAAGTAGGTGTATAATGAATTATTGGGGGTGGGGGTGGCAGGGATGGAGTGGAAAATATCGAAGACATGCATGATACCAAAAACAAAGAAACCTTCAGCTAATGAACATAGACCTATTGCTCTCACTACTGTAGGATATAAGATCTTCATGGGCCTTCTGAAGGATAGGATGGTGGAGCAGGAGCTGGACGATTTGAGAGTGAAATCTCTGCAGAGTGGATTCATGAAGGGGAGGAGACTGGAGGAAAACACGTTTATATTGTCGCAGGTGGTGGAGGAGTGTTTCCAGATGAAGAGGGAGTTGTGGGTTGTGGCTGTTGACTTCAGCAAGGCTTTTGACAGCGTGAAAAAAGGAGTCCTAGTCGGAGCATTGATGAGGTTTGGGTGTGAACCTAGAGTGATTGATGCTGTTGTAATTATGTACGAGGGGGATAGAACCAGGATTTATAGGGAGGGAAAGGAAATGGGGGAGTTGGAGGTTCATTCTGGGATTAGGCAGGGGTGTACGGGGTCTCCGCAGCTGTTCCTGATGATAGTAAGTCAAATAATAGAAGATATGCTGAGGGCTGGAGGGGGATACAGCAGTGGATTTATGCGGGTACCCATACTCTTCTATGCTGACGATGGGTTGATTTTAGCAAGAAGCAGGGCAGAGGCGGTGAGCATG
The DNA here is from genome assembly GCA_947561585.1 of Caprella mutica. Classification (NCBI taxonomy): domain Eukaryota; kingdom Metazoa; phylum Arthropoda; class Malacostraca; order Amphipoda; family Caprellidae; genus Caprella; species Caprella mutica. The sequence goes on along the minus strand of CANNZV010000513.1, from coordinate 1,015,933 downwards.
CTTGGGAGGTTGGAGGAGATAAGCGAGAGATATGGGCTGAGTATTAACAAAGAGAAGAGTTGCTGTATGGTTTTTAATGATGGAGGGGATAATGGGGTAGATTTGGGGAATGTGAGGTTGGTGAAGGAAATTAAGTATCTGGGAATGAAGATTAACAACAGCAGAGATTGCCTCAGGACACATAAAGTGGAGAAAATAAACCTCGCAAGGAAGATGGTCAATGTGACTTATAGTGTAGTAGCGAGAGCATGCCAGAGGATGATGATGGGAAAGACGTTTTGGATAGGTGCAGTTTTGCCGAGGGTATTGCATGGAAGTGAAACGGTGGTTTGGAACGCGGGAGATTTGGAGAGCATTCAGAGGGTAGAGAATGGAGTTTGGAGGAGAGTGCTGAGAGCCCCGGATTATACGCCGGTGGTGACTCTACAAGGAGAGGTTGGATGCTCTTCAGTAGTAGCTAGAGATATGAAAACGAAAGTTAAGTTTGCTAGTTACTTGATGAGATCAGAAAATAGGATAGCAAGAAGAATAGTGGAACAGTTTGGAGGGGGAGGAAGGAGAGGTACGAAGTGGAGTAGGAAAGTGGAGGGATATTTAGCGGAGATAGGAGGGGGGGGTTTGGGTGAGGTTGAGGGAATGGAAATAACAAGAAGAGTGAATCAATGGGAGGAGACAAGATGGAGAAGGGAGATAGAGAGCAAGAGTTCTATTAGAGAATATAGGTGGAAGGTTGGAATTGGAAGCGGTGATATCTATGATAATGGTTGGGATTCAGTGCTGTTGTTCAGGGCAAGGAGTAACACGTTGAGATTGGGATGGAGGGAGAGGTTTGTGGGTGGGAGAGTGGAGTGTCCGTTGTGTGGGTTGGAGGAGGAAGACTTGGAGCACTTTCTGGCCGGGTGTGAGAGGCTGAGGGAGGGCTATGGTGTCGGAAGTGTGAGGGATACTCTGGGGTTTGGGGGGATAGAGGAGGGGGTTGTTAAGGGATATATTAGAGATGCATGGGATGAGAGGAAGAGATTGATAGGATTAGCGTAGGATAGGCTAATCTGTAGGGAGGCGTTGCGAATGTCATTATCCTGAAAAGACACTCTGTCAGAAGGACAGTCTCTGGAAGACAGGGTTGGCAAGGTAGGTTTCCCCCATGTTTCCCCCAAAATGGGGGAAACTGAAAAAAACATTTGGGGGAAACTGGGGGAAACTGAAAAATTGGGGGAAACTGGGGGAAACCTAAATTAGCTATACTTATTACTTATCCAAGGGCTTTACGATGTCAGTATGCTCGTTTACGATGTCTGTGTGTTCCTTTACAATGTCTGTGTGCTCCTTTACAATGTCTGTGTGCTCCTTTACAATGTATGTGTGCTCCTTTACAATGTATGTGTGCTCCTTTACAATGTATATGTGCTCCTTTATAATGTATGTGTACAGTGTGCTCCTTTACAATGTCTGTGTGCTCCTTTACAATGTCTGTGTGCTCCTTTACAATGTATGTGGGCTCCTTTACAATGTCTGTGTGCTCCTTTACAATGTATGTGGGCTCCTTTACAATGTATGTGGGCTCCTTTACAATGTATGTGTGCTCCTTTACAATGTATATGTGCTCCTTTATAATGTATGTGTACAGTGTGCTCCTTTACAATGTCTGTGTGCTCCTTTGATTTATAACAACTACTTTGTGAGAAACTGTGATAACTAAGGGATAGTAATATCAAATATACTGATATTCAATATTTGTAATTTATTTTATTGTTCACTGTAGATAAATATGACAAAACTAAACTTTTATATTTGGTACTACATGCTTCCTTTCGGTAAATAGTTCTAACATCTTAATATAGCCAATTATATAACTTGCAGTGGTAACTAGCAAGCTTAATTACGACTTGTCACTGAGAATAGAGCACTCTGGTTCTCTGGAGTCTGAACTGGTTCCATAAAAATTACAATACCTTGTAACCTTAAAGTTAACATTGCACATGTCATGGATAATGGGAATGAAATGATTATTATTACCTATATTCATCATCATTCATTAGAGATATTTAAATATTGTAATTTTGGCAATTATGATTTTTAATTGATGAATAAATTAATTACAAGTAGTTATACCAATATATTATCATATTATGCATTTATTGATCATTAGACTCAATGATTCATTTGACATTTAGCTACTGTAATACATGTTAATGGTCAATATGTAAACTTACATTTATCATTAACAGACTACCAAGGTTTCCCCCAAGTTTCCCCCAGTTTCCCCTAGTTTCCCCCAGTTTCCCCTAGTTTCCCCCAGTTTCCCCTAGTTTCCCCCAGATTCCCCCAGTTTCCCCTGGGGGAAACTAAAAAAACCTCCTTGAGGTTTCCCCTAACCAACCCTGCTGGAAGATGGAGTGTCATCAAGTATCAAGTAAGTAAGTAGCTTCCGGATATTAAAGATAAGTTCAATTTATTGTCTTGTTGTTAGGTCTATGTTATTACCTGGTTGGTTGCCGCATATGAGCATAGCACGCAGAAACAACAGCTCATAATCAAAGGGCAACCCGAATCTGCTGGCACGCCACCTCAATAACCGACATTCAAATGCTTGTACAACATACACAGGGTGGGAAGTATGCCATAAGCGGTCAAAACTATATTCAGAGCAGCATCAGACCTCTGCATCACTGACAAGACTACTTGCCAAGAGAGAGGTCAAGCTTTGCACAAAAGACAAAGCATCACAACAATAATGCAGGGCCACTATTTTGAACTTGCTTAAATCCCAGTTTGTATTTGGTGCACAGAACTCCTCTGACTTTTTCAAAAATCTGAGAAATAGCTGCCAACATTTTTCATCAATTTGTCTAGTCTAAGTCCTCCAACATTTTTCCAGTTTCTCCTCAAAAAATTAATGGTAATATAGGAATTAATATAAATAATAGCTAAATATCCTCCGACATTGCAGGAATTTTTTATTAGAGAAATTGAATATATCTCCTGATATATCATTGGAATTTACCACCAAATACAATCTGGCTTAAATCAAGTTTCAACAGTGGCCTCAAGGAAGAACCAAGCAAGCAACAATATCAACACCCAACACGAAGCATACATGGTACCCACAATCTAACCATCAAAATCGAACAACCTATCATCAATCACCTCATGCAAACCACTTTTAAATACTGCCACAGAGCTACACCCCACAAGGTGATCAGGTAGTGAATTCCAAACATCCACACACCTCAGACCTAACGCTGAAAAACCTCCGGCGACACTCAGCACTCCATAGAAGTATGTGGTTTAAAGATTTTATAATGATGACCCTGAGTATGACTAGTAGAGGACAGAAGAAACAGGTCAGAGGGAGACAAGACAGACAAACCATTAAATCTTGAAGTACTTTATCAGATCTGCTCTCAATAATCTCAAATCTACCCTTCACAGAATACAAGTTCAGGTTGACAAAACGATCACTATATTCCATGTGAACCATGTCCATCATACCGTCAATATGCTTCGTCCACCTCCGCTGCACAGATTCCAGAAGCTTACAATCTCTCACATACGGTCATACCCAGTCTTCCAAACAGTAGAAGAAAATTCAAGCAAGGGTCTAATGTGGGTGATGTAGTCATTACACATAAACTCTCTGGATCTGCACAAGGTGCTCCGAAGGAGACTATTGGCCAGACCCGACGCCTTGGCAACAATCTGACCTATGTGTGCATAAAACCTCAGGGACGAATCCACAAGAACACCAAGATCCTTAGAGCTGTCCTCCACTGAAAGATCCGAACCACTCATATTGTATCGTGCCAAGGAGCCAACATTCGACAGATCATCGCTGCCCCTACAGAACCTCATTGTTACACACTTGGCTATATTGAATTTCAAACCCCAAGATTCAGCAACACTGTGCAACATATTGATGTCCTGCTGGCAGGAGCTCAAGTCAGCAGCAAGCCGACTATCCTGACCACGCCCGACCTTCAGATAAATCTTCATATCGTCTGTAAAAAATTTGATTTATTTTTCAGAAATCCTGGATGATCATTTACAAATACAATGAAGAGTAAGGGACCCAGAACAGATCCCTGGGGGACACCACTCATCACTGGCCTGGCAGAGCTGCATGCACCGGAGACGCTGACACACATTTTTCTATCAGCCAAGAAACTTCCAATCCAACTCAGCAGATGCCCTGATACTCCCAGTCTAGCAAGTTTGCCCATCAAAACACTGTGAGAGACCACATCAAAGGCCTTGCTGAAGTCAAACAGCACAACATCAACAGAAAAACCAGAGTCCAACCAGGCTGTGACATCCTCATACACAAGAAGCAACTGGTCTTCCACAGCTCTTCCCTTTCTGAAGCCAAACTGCTCAGGCGTCAGCAAGGAGTTCCCCTCGAAAAAATTCATTAGAGAAGAGGTTATGATCCTCTCCATCGATTTACAGCACACAGATGTGAGACTGATGGGTCTATAATTCATAGGGTCACTTCGAGCTCCCTTCTTAAATAGGGGGACAATTTCAGAGAACTTCCAATCTGAAGGAACAGCTCCACTTGCTAGTGACTTCACAAAAATCCTATGCATTGGCACAGCCAGACTAGAACAATACTTAAGTAAGCAGGGATGTATACCGTCAGGCCCCATGCTGGAGTTTACATCCAGAGACTGCAATACATTTCTGACTGAGCAAACAGAGATGTCAACAAACTCAATATCAGCCCCATGAATGCCATTTCCCCGATGTGAGACAGGACAGGGCAAGTCCTGTAAAGCGTACACCAAGGAGAAGCCCTCGGCAAGAACCTCTGCCATCTCCAGGCAATCGGACACAAAGTCATTTCCAACTTAAAGAGGGCCAACTGAGGGGTTACCCACCTTTTTTGAGCGTATATATATGTCACGCGCGTTTGAGTGATCTGCTATATCGACCGATTTCGCTGCGCAATCTGTTGATCAATAGTTTGCGCAGCCATCGATCGATAGCGCAATCATCGATCGATTCCTGCGCAACCGAATGATATGATTTTTTTTTAGTTTGTACATCAAATTGACACATTTTATAACGTACTGGTATCTTCAACGGGATTCAAGCAAGCAGGATAATAACTAATGGGTATTCCTCGTTCACCAACTTCAGAAATGGCAGAAGTAAGAGGCAATGGAGGTTCTGGTTTGTTACAAGGGGCAATACCAAAGAAGAAAGAGGTAGAGAGGTTTGAGGATGATCAAGCCAAAGGTGGCTCAGATGAGTCAGATCAGCAGAAGCTGGAGGGAGAAAGCTGGTTATTTCCAAGTAAAAACAAGAAAGCTGGATCTGCTGATCCTAATGATGAAGAGAAATGGCAGCTCCCAAGTAATAACCAGAAAGCTGAATCTGCTGATCCTAATGAGGAAGAAAACTGGTTATTTCTAAATAATAATAAGAAAGCTGGATCTGCTGATCCTTATGAAGAAGAGAAATAGCAATTCCCAAATAATAAGAATAAAGCTGGATCTGCTGATTCTAAAGAGGAAGAAAAATGGCAGTTCCCAGATAATAAGAATAAAGGTGGAGGTGCTAACCCTAATAAAGAAGAAGGTCAGCATATGCAAACTGTAATGTCCTGTGTGATTGCGCTACAGGGTCTGCTGGTGCAATTTAGTCATCCTCAAGTTCGTGCAGATTTTGTGAATGGGAAATTTAGTACAGATATAGATGGTGCAATTCTACCTGCCCTAGATGAATTAAGATGGACTTTATTTCCCCAATGGCATGGAGGTGCTATATCTTCTCCTCCTAAAAGCTCTTCAGATGCTGGTGCTGAGATGCTGAAGCTTTTTACTGAGAGCAGAGAATATTTCAAGCACGAAGCAGAAAATATTAAGCTATCTACCTATGGAAAATTACTCCAGTAACAAAGAGATGTACTCATATTATAAATGAGCCAAACAAAGCTCCAACAAGATATCAACCTTTGAAGCTTTTTCCATCACTTGTGGCAGCAGACAGACCGAAACTCAATGATATTTGTCACTCTACCTCTTCTTGCAAGAAGGTAAAGAAAATAGAAGAGATAGTTTTGTCATCTGACTCGTCCAGTGAAGATCTCTCTCTATTATCATTGGAAGATTCTTCAGAGAGCAGAGGCAGAGCTGAAGACGGAAAGATAAAAGAGAAGTGATCACCCCACCCCCTTTCCTGATGGATGGGAAACAACTCTTAAAGGAGTATCTCTCCACTTTTGATAAATATTTTACCTCCAAGTTCAAGGGAAATTCGTTTGATAAGTGTCAGCTGCTGGAATAGTTTTTGACTGGTGAGCTTCTCAACGTGTACAAGGTGTCTGGTGGTAGAAGACTTAGATACAGCCACATGAAGCAACGACTCCTGAGTTTCTATAAGAAACGGCGAATTGGATTAAAGGCGTATTGGAAGAAGGAGTTTGAAAGTGCAGTTCCAGGTATTGATGAAACTCTAGATCTATTTGGAATGCGTTTGATGGAGTTAGCTGGCATGGCCTTTCCTAAGTCTCCAAAGGATTGTGCTGAACGACTTAGACAGCATTTCTTGGCTCACATTCCAACTAAAATATCTAGTAAAATTTTAGATATGTAAAAAGGAATGAAGGCTACATCTGGTGGACGACAAAAGAGGTTTAATTTCGCATAAGCTATAGGCATGCAGCTGGCTGTGGACCCCAAATGTCTGTGCCGCATACCATATTGTGGGCTGATAAGTTGGAGCCTTTTGATCAAAATAAGGAGCAGTATTATCCAAGGAAAAGTCGTCAGTTTTGATCTCAGGGACATGTGGGACAGAAAAACTCGGAACGTTATCCTGGTCATGAGGATTTTTCTGATAGAAGAATTTCATAGAGGAGTCGCGGACGTAATGAACGAAACCCACCAAATCATCATCGTGGGAGTCTAACTTTCAAACCACCTAAGAGACAACCTTCAACAACGAACACCTGATAAACTGTGGAACCAAAGGAAGCAACAACGATCTCCAAATTGGCAACACCATGATAACCGGCAACGATCAGAATCAAGGCATCAGAGGAGATATTGCACACATTGTAATAGGGGTGGACAATGTGATAAATGTGCGAAAATGTTGTGATATCTCGGATTTGATAATTTACTGCTGTAAGTTTGTCGCCAAATCTGAGTTGCCAAATATTTGATTGTTTGTATTATACATGAAACTGAACAACCGTATTGAAACATAAATGTTTGTTTTCTTTTATAAATGTTTGTGTAAAGGGATGTTATTTATTGATTCGACCTGCTAGGAGCTCCGAGCTCAGCCCAAGAACATCTGATTGTTGTTGGTGTTGGTAATTTTGGGGAAATTGTCGCTACTCCTTCAATAGTGATCCAATATGATTAAAACAAACTCTAAGTGGTAATTTGGCTCTTTTGCTACACTTTCTGTGCCCCTGACGAATTTGCCATAGTCGCAGCTCTCCCCACGGAGTATCACCCGGGGTGTTATGTCTTGTTTGGTAAGGATTATAAGTATTTAGGTTGGTATGAGGAATGAACAAGACAAGAAGGGTGGTGGACTTAAGATAGGATCGAGTGATGAAGTTAATATTGTTAGGGTAGAGTGTGGTAATCCAGATGGTTTGTGTGTAGATATTAAAATGAGAATGAAGAAGATGAGAGTGATACTCACTGGGATGTTAGAGATAATGCCTCGCTTGGTGGGCAGCCTCCACGTGGAGCGAGGGGGAACGATCCAGGGTTTTCTCCGGACGCTGCCAATGGACCACCTGGAAAGGAGTGGGGCGGAGTCCCCGAGAGCGGAGAGGCCTCACACCCCCGGGGGGACTACAGAGGGATGCCGGTCCAGCCAGCCTGCCAACCTCTAAAAACATATTCAAGGCAAGGGCACTTTTGGTGACCGATCCACTGGGGTACCTCTGGTGTCGCACAGACACTGTCGGCTGCTAATAGAGGTGAGTCTTAGGACGATCCATCCAAACCCTGAACCTATGCCCATGGGGAGGAGAAGTCGTGGGGAGGGAAGAAGGGTTAGAAATAGTCGTAGGCATAGAAATAGAAGGGTGGGAAGAATAGGGGTGGGGGGGGGGGGGGGAAATAGGAGGGAAGCCACAATAGTCACATGGAATTTACAAAGAGTTTCATTAAGGGATCACAATAGGAGAAGGTTAGGTAGAATTTTAGATTACATAGTTAGACGGGGATGGGAGATAGTCCTGGTTTCTGAGCTTTACTCAGACCAGGAGGGGGTTATTTGGCTAGGAAATGATAGGGACCAAATAGTTTAGTTCACGGTAGGAAGTCAGGGATAATTCTTAGAGGGGAAGCTTTAGATAGTTGGAAGAGGGAGGGTCAGAAGAAATGGTTAGGAGAGAGGGTGACAGCAGTCACCCTCCAGGGTCTTATATTAGTCACTGCTTATCAGCCTATTTGGGGTAGGGATTTAGAGGGAATGGATAGATATAGAATAGATTTAGAAAATCAGGTAAGTATGACTAGCGGGGGGGGGAGGTATTAGTAATAGGAGGGGATTTTAATGCTAATGTAGGGTCAAATAGGCAGAGAAGGGGGGTGAGTGGGATGTTTGGGATAGGACCAGGGAGTATTGCAGGGGAAGATCTAGTTAATTGGTGTGAGGAACAGGGGTTAGCATGGGTAAATAGTTTCATGCCACATAGGAATAGGGGACTTGGTTTAGTAACGTGTATAGGAGGTGGTATGAGTTAGATGGGTTCATGGTTAAGGGAATAGATAGGCATAGGTTAGTTAGGAGTGTAGGGACGGTCAGAGAAAATACTTTCTATATAAATCCATGGACAATAGGTAGAGAGGGGGAAATAGAAATAATGAGGAGGGAAATAGGTAGGTGGGTAGAGAGTAGGAATGAGGTAGTAGGTAGGCAGGAGTATAGAGCTAGGTTAAGGAATAGAGGGGGAGATGTAGAAGATAGGTTAAATAGGGAATTGGAAGAGGTTAGGCAAGGGGTAAGATTAGCACGTAGTAATTTAAAGAATAGTCTTGGAGCATGGGAAAGGGAATGGTGGGAGGAGAAGATTAGGGAGTGCGAGGATGCTAGTAGGAGGGGTGAAGTAGGGGATATGTATAGAATTTTAAGGAATTTAGGGACTAGGGGATGGAAGGCACCAGCTAGCACTACAATCACAAATAGGGAATTTAACAAACATTTTGAGGCAGTTTCGAGGGATAGGTATGAGGAAGATAGGGAAACTTTAGAAGAGGTATTAGGTAGATTTAGAGATTTAAGAGGGAGCAGGCAAGCAGAAGAGGCAAACAAATTAATGAATGAGGAGCTGGGAGAGGAGGAGATAGAGGAAGTGATTAAGGAGATCAAAAATTCTGCGCCTGGGGGAAGATGGGGTTAGGATAGGTTATATCAGGAATGCGTGTAGGGAAGTTAAGGAAAAGGTAGTTAGGATGGTTCAGTTTATGTTTAGGGAAAGTGCAGGTAGGTGGGAAGAGGGCTTAAAGGGGGGGATTAGTGGTGCCTCTACACAAGAAGGGAGATAGGAATAATAGGGATAATTATAGGGGGGGGTGTCTGTTAGCTATGGGAAGTAGGATTCTAGCTAGGGTTATTTCTAAGAGACTTAGATGGTGGGTAGAAGAGTTAGGGTTAGTTGATGAAAATCAGGCTGGTTTTAGAAGGGGAAGATTGACTGCAGATGCGACCCAGGTCATGGTGAGGATATGGGAAGATGTTAGTGATTATAGGCTTAGGGCAGGGGAGTAGGGAACCACAGGCAAGGCTTCTGGACTTGAGGAAGGCATATCCTCGAGTAAATAAGCCTTGCTTGTGGAGTATTTTAGATAGGTATGGGTTAGGTGGGAATTGTTTAAGGGTTATTAAGGATTTGCATGAGACGACGGAATATAGGGTTAGGGGGAAGGATGGGGTTAGTGAGAAATGGGTGCCAGCTAGGGGTTTGAGGGAGGGGTGTGCTACTTCGCCTGTTCTGTTTAACGTTTTTTATCAAGCGGTGATCAGACAGGCGGAGGAAGCTAGAAGGGAGCTAGGGGGTGAAAGGGTGGGAATCAAGTGTCTCTGGATACCGGGGAGCTCTTTGGTGGGAGCAGGTAGGTGGGAAAAGGGGTGCTCGGAGGCAAAGAGTCTGACTCTTTGCTGATGACACTACCATTATAGGTGAGGGGGTAGAATTAGAAGAGGGAGTAGGAAGATTAAGGAGGTTATGGGTAAGTTTGAGGAAAGGAATAACGAAGATAAGGAAGAGGTTTTAGTTTTTGGGGATAGAGATAGTGAGGGAATTAGGGTGCTAGGATCTTGGATGGGACCTGAAGAGGATAGTAGGAATAGGATTAGACGGGCAAATGGGTTATGGGCTAAGGTTAAGAGGCAATTTAAGGGATCAAGCCACCTCTTAGTAAGAGGTGGCAGGGTAAGATTTTAGAGGGTTGTGTAGAGAGTGGATTATTATTTGATTGTAGTGTTAGGGTTTGGTGGGGGAAGGATATAAAGAAGTTACAGAGTTGGATAGATAGGAAGTATAGGTATGTTTGGAGTAATAGGAATGGGGAGCCACTAAGGCAAATGGAAAGTAGGGGGGAGAATATGTGGGATGTTAGGGCTAGGTTAGGGATTAGATCGATTAGGACTAAGATAGAAGTGAGGGTACTAGAAAGGTTAGGGCATGTGATGAGGATGGGGAACGATAGGCAGGTTAAGGCAGCTGTGTTGGGGTGGTATGAGGGACTAGAAGGACTGGGGAAAAAAAAGGTAGGAAGAGGAAGTAGGGGTAGAATTAGCAGTAAGGGGTTTTAGAACTAAGAGGGTTATGTGCATTTTTTGCAGGCGGGAGCAGTCGGCGGCCAACCTCGCTCGGCACCAGAGGGGCTGCGGTGGTCGGGAGCCTGAGGAGGGACCGCGCCCCTGACGGGGGCGTTTGGTCATGAAGAAGAAGAAGTTAGAGATAATGATAGGAATGAGAGGATAATTGTGTGTAATAGGGGTATTGTGGAAGAATATGAAGGGAAGTTACTGGTTCTGGGTGATATGAATGCACATATAGGTTTTTTAGGTCAGCAAGAATTAAATAGGAAGAGAGAGAAGTTATTAAATTTGATGGATGAATGTAGACTTATGTTAAATTTGGATGTGGCATATAGAGGTGAGATTACTAGAGAAGAGGGTATGCATAAGAGTGTGTTTGATTTTTTTTTTTTTTTTGGTAAATGGATTTTTGTTTGAGGATTTTGTGAAGATGGATATAGATGAAAGGAAGTAGTTATTTAATTTGTCAGATCATTGTATGATTAGAATTTATTTTAAAACTGGTATGAAGGGTAGTGAAGAGGTGATGCAGAAAAATATAGAGTACTATAGAGTGAAGGATGATATGAAAGAGATTTTTGCAAGGGATGAAAGATAGACTAACAAGAGTGAATGTGGGTGAACAGGACTGTGTGTTTCATGAGGCTGTGAATGAAGTGTTGAAGAGAACCAGAGTGATTAGAGGTAATTTGAATGTGAATGAATGGTAAAGTGTGTGGATGAATGAGGAGATAAGAAGAGAAGTAGGTGTGCGTAAGCAGTTAAACAGAGTTAGAAGGAATCAGCAGGAAGGTGCAGAAAGGAATGAGGCATGGGTAAGGTATAGGGAGCAAAAGAGGGAAGTTGCAGATATGGTGAGAGAGAGTATGAAAGAAGCAAGATGGACGAGATAAGAGGCAATAGAGACTCTGGTAAGAAAATGTGTCTCAACATTAGTGTACTGAGAGGAGTGAGAAAGAATGGTGATGTGAAAATTTATGATGAAAGTGGGAATGAGATGAATGTGGAGGATTTGAAGAATAAGATGTGTAATTTTTGAAACTAATTTACCAGATGCATGATAATGATGTGATAGAGGTATGGAATGAAAGGACTAGAGAATAGTATGTGCAGGGTGCCTATAGAGATGAAGATAGGGTAAAGTGGGGTATGAGAATGTGTTGGAGCATGGTAGAGGAGTGTTTAGAATGGTAGATATTAGAGTGGATGTGCCTTATAATCTAATAGAACATTATAGTATGACAAGAGGAAGAGTGGAAGATGTAATTAGGAGAAGGATGGATGAAGTAGTGGTGAGCAGTGTGGATGTCAGGAAAGCGTTAAAGAGAATGAAAGTTGGAAAGCAGCCTGGAATAGATGGTATTAAACCAGAAGTGTATAAGTGGATGCTAGAGAGTGAAAGATGTATGGATGAAATGTGTAGGTATTTTAATAGTGTGTTAGATAGTGGTGAGCCTGTGAGTGAATGGAGTGTGTCAAAGACCTGTATGATTCCGAAAGTAAATAAACCAAGTGTGAATGATTTGAGACCAATTGGCTTGTTGAATGTTGAGGATAAGATTTTTATGAGTGTAATGAAAGATAAGTTGATTGGGCAGGTGAGAGTGAATGGGCTGATGAATGAGTTGCAGATTGGTTTTACGAGTGGGAGAAGGATAGAAGATAATTTATTCATGCTGAGTTATGTGATAGAATCATGTAGGAGGGATATGAAGAAACTGATTGCTGTGTTTGTGGATTTTGCTAAGGCGTTTGATAGTATTAGGAGAAGAAGTCTGATTGAAGGTATGAAAAGGTGTAAGTGTGATCCTAGAATGATTGATGTATTTGCTAGAGTGTATGAGAATGATAGTACTGAGTTTAGTGTGAATGGAGAAAAAATGGGAAGAATGGATGTGTGGAATGGTATTACGCAGGGGTGTACTTGCTCACCCCAGTTATTTATAATGGCTGTAAATGAGATAATTAGTGATTTGCAAAGGAGTGGTTTAGGTTTTAAGAATGAGTGTGTGTATGTGCCAGCATTGTTCTTTGCAGATGATGGTGTGATTTTTTGGAACAGTGTGAGAGAGGTTGAAAGAATGATTGATGTGCTTGTGAGTAAGACTGCAAAGATAGGAATGACTGTGAACAAGAGTAAATGTAATGTGCTTGTGTTTAATAGAAAGATGGATGTTAGAAGTATAAGAAGAATGGATGTAGTGAAGGATGTGAAATATTTAGGAGTGAGAGTGTCAGGTGGGAAGGATGTTTTTAAAGTGCACAGAGAGAAGGTTATGATGAATGCTAGAAGGTTGAGTAACATGACATACTCTGTTATACACAAGTCGTGTAACAGATTAATTGGGAAGACCTATTGGAAGAGTGTGGTAATGCCGAGTTTGTTGTATGGAAGTAGTGTGTTTTGTTGGAATGTGAGTGATATTGAGAGACTGCAAAAATGTGAGAATGCTGTGTGGAGGTGTGTGTTGGGTGTCCCATCATATGCACCTCTGGTAACTCTCCAGGATGAAGTGGGGTCTTCAACTATGAGAGCAAGGGATATGAAGGTGAAGTTGAATTATGAGAAGCATGTGAGGAATTGTGAGAATGAATTGATGAAAATGATGTATGAGGATATGTGTGAATGGACCAAATGTAAATGGCTAGAGACTGTGAAAGTGTATATAGAGAGAGGTGTACGGACAACTGCCATGCGGACAATTGCCATGCGGACAACTGCCATGCGGACAACTGCCATGCGGACAACTGCCATAGTGGACAACTGCCATAGTGGACAACTGCCATAGTGGACAACTGCCATAGTGGACAACTGCCATAGTGGACAACTGCCATAGTGGACAACTGCCATAGTGGACAACTGCCATAGTGGACAACTGCCATAGTGGACAACTGCCATAGTGGACAACTGCCATAGTGGACAACTGCCATAGTGGACAACTGCCATAGTGGACAACTGCCATAGTGGACAACTGCCATAGTGGACAACTGCCATGCGGACAACTACCATGCAATATATTATAATTTTATTTTGTGTGAATTGTAATGCGCTTGTAAACTTAACCTTTCATGGAATTTATTTGATGTGAAGTATATTATTATCTTAGCCTAAAAATTATGTATAATAATATTAATCGTATAGTCCGAAATTGTGCATAAAGAAGTATAAAAATTTATATTGACGGTAGATTCAGAATTTGAAGTATACTCAATTTATTTCTTTATTGAATCATATTATTTTACAATTAACCCATCAAGCCCCTTAAACAATCAAATTGTTGACAAAAAGTTAAAATCTATTGATGCAAAACTTTCTTTTCGAACATTTCAAAATACAAAGAATAGTACTAACACATGTTTTACAGGTTACAATTTCCAGTGAGTGTGATTTTGCATCTTATTGGATTTTTCATTCTCACAATGAAAAATCTTAATTTTTCATTGGGTTATTTGTAAAAACTAACTTTGTTGTTAGATTCAGGATTAGAAACTGATGTAGTGTAAATTATCTTGATTCTTTGTTGAAAAATTTCTTACAAAGTATACTTTACTCAGTAACTTTGAAAATTTGAATTTGTTCTTCTATCATTCCTTTGTTTCCAGCTCCCACTGATTAGAAATCACTGAATTATATGTCTTATGAGTATTTGAAAAGTGTCAAAATATCTGAATATTTATTACTGAAGTATATTTTTTTGATTTGTTATTATACTAATAACAAATCAAATTTTAGTTAACTCATATATGCCCAGTGTTGTGTGAAAGCAACTCTTAAATAATAAGATACAAACCCACACTCACTGAAAATTTTAACCTGTAAAGATTATATGTTTGCACTATTCTTGTATTCTGAAATGTTTGAAAAGAAAGTTTTGCATCTATAGATTTCAAATTTTTTGTCAACTTTTTGATCATTTATGACGTTAAATGCGAAAGAGAATGATTGTCACAAAGAAAGAAATTTAGTCATACTTCAATATTATTAATTTCTATGCTACAATTTCAGATTATACAATTAACATTTTTATACTAAAATTTTAAGTTGAAATCATAATCTGCTTCACATAGAATTAATTCTAAGAAAGGTTAAGTTTACAAGCGCATTACAATTCAACCAAAATAAAATTATAATATATTGCATGGCAGTTGTCCGCATGGCAGTTGTCTGCATGGCAGTTATCCGAATGGCAGTTTTTCGCATTGCAGTTGTCCGCTATGGCAGTTGTCCGCATGGCAGTTATCCTAGAGCCATAGAGAGAGTGTGAGTGAATGAATTGGATGATATGAGTAATGAATGTATAAAGAGAAAGGTGTATGCATGGGAGAGTGATAGGTGGAATGAGGAGAGAATGCAAAAAAGTACAATTAGTTTGTATAATGAATGTAAAAGTGAGATCAGGGATGAAAGATTGAATGAGAATGACTGGGGATCTGTTTTGCTGTATAGATGTAGAAGTAATAGTCTGAGGCTAAAGTGAAGAGAGAGATATGTGAATGGAAATGTTGATTGTGTTGCGTGTGACTTAGGAGTGGTAGAGAGTTTGGAGCACTTTTTGTGTGCTCCAAATGGTATGAGAGTGTGGGATGAGAATTTGGAATGAGTGGTGAAGGATCAGTTGTTTGGAAGTGGTTTAGTGTGGGCAAGGGAGTGTAGAAGATACTTGGAGTGTATGTGAAGAAGAAGAAAATTGAGAATGGATGAATGAATGTGTAAATATTGTATATATTGTAAATAAGGAGTTTTATGTTGTGATTTTTTTGGATTTTAGTCTTTTAATAAAGGTATTTTAATGGAAACTCAGTGCTGATATTAAAGCGATACTGAGGGACCAACAACCTGTAACCTGCAGAGCAATGAATATGTTATCTCCTAGGCTTGTAAATATTTGTATTTAAATGCCTATGCCACTTCTCTAACCTCTTTTCTTCCACAGAGTTGCACAAATTTAACCTTATAATTAATGTTTTGCACAATATGATTGTATGATTGATTAATGGCTTGATAACTTAGCATGAGCTTATGCACTACCATTATACCATCATCATTACATAACCCTACATACACAAACCCTTTACCCTACAAACACTATTGAGCTCAATAACACCGCATTGAACCCATTAGTGCTATACTACTAAAAGGTGCATCTTGTATAGACCAACTCTCAAGTTAGCCCTGTAGAAGGACACATTTTCTACAACAACATAGGTAACTGACATTTCTCCACTATCAAGGTAAGACCACATTATTCATTGCTTTGTTGCTAATTGCTTGACTTATTTAGTATTTCTTTGCAAGTGTGTGTCCCTAATTCCTGAATGCTTTGGTAGTTTTAACAGTATCACTTGAGACTACCTATGAGTGATTTACTTGTTATTTACAGGTTTCTAAACTTATTTCGCCCCTCAAAAGTCGCCAGTTTACTGGTGACTTTGTCCATACTTTGAAACATGGCCCACTGGGGGGTGGGTACTGAAGAGAACGCTCGGCATTCTCTCCGTATTGTGTTTGTCCCTTAAGCCCTCCCAGTAGGTCCCACTCCAAATCTCTGCTGAGTTTATATCAGTGGGGATTGGGGTGGGTACTGAAGAGAACGCCCGGCAGATTGTCCCTGGTAAACATGTAAATATTGTAATTAGAATTTGGTTTTAAAATTATGTATGGAGGTATACGTAGAAGACAGGTTGTGCAAATTTTTAAAACTTTTCTATTATTCATAAATATTTTAGTTTTGATGTATGTAGGATTTGTTTTCAAGTTTTAGCTTAAGACTTGATCATACATTTATAAATAAAGAATAATTTGATTATGATTTTATTTTTGAGACCAAAGCTGATACAAAAGCTTCTCTGGAAATTTTAACTTGAGCTTGAGCTAGTGCTATTGCTATGTCTATTTGACCAGTGCTCAAGGAAGTTATAGCCAGTGTTGCCACTCCTTGGGATTTCACACTCGTCCTTGGGATATTGGGATTATTTTTTGGAAATATACTGAAATCTTGGGATTTTTAATGTCTATTTTACCATATTAACATTTTCTATTATTTATAACAGATTTGCATTATCTTATTCTATATTTATCTTGTCTTTAAGTAGTGGAATTTAATGTTCCAAAGTTTTAGGCTATCTACTTACGCTATATAATGTAGCTAGATAGATAGTTAGTTATTCTATGTTAATATGTACTTGACTTAATAAACATTTCTTTACAGTTTTTAGAGGAACAATTCTTCATCAGTGTGTTTTAACAAAATTCTAACTCACTATGGGAGATAACAATTTAAATAATGAGCCTCAAACTACATCAAGAGCAGCTATTGCTGTAACAGTATCCCCCCATAATATCCACACTACTAATATATTGGCTCCTGATTTATCCTCTGCTGTATCTACTAACAACTCTTTCACTTCAACATCCATCAATGCTACAGTGCCAATAACAAATGTGCCTATCATCACAACACCTTCAAACCTCATAGCCTATCCTTCTCTGGCATGTCATCCTAACCCTCATACTCTCACTTACCAAGCCTTTGTACCTCATCCTTCTTTTGTTGGCACCCATAACCTGAATCCCTATCAAAATCTCGGAGGTGGACAAACTTGTATAGGAACCACACAGCCACGTATCACCACTCTACCTGCTCATGGCTTATCCTTACTTCCTCACCATGCAACACTCATGCAATTAACTCCTGCTCACAGTGACTTTAATCAGGAGCAGCTTGCTGTCAGTCAGACTGCAGTTGTGACACACGCTCAGCAACAAACTATTGTGAGTGTGGCGCCTCTGGCTTTGCAGCAACAAGCTTCTAACTCTGCTACCGAGAACAGCTCTCTGAAAAGTAATGGCAGTGTGGTTAAGTCCCTAAATAAGGAGCAGTCTACTAATGACAATGTGAGTAAGAAAAAATAACACAAATAATTTAATATAGCTACCCTTTTACTAATTAGTTTTTCCGGGCTTTAACATTCCCTAATATTTAGTAGTAGGTACTATTAGATGTACCATTGGATCCCTACCAACAGATGCAAAATGTTAGGCCTGCCATACACTATGATGTCCACCTGACAGGTACGCATCCCAATCAGAAAATTAAGGTTGGTAGAAAAGCCATTATGGTCAGGCTGCCTGCCGTACCCAATATGGTTGGCAATATAGGAGCCAAAAGTCCGCTTCGACGTCCATAATTATGATTGGTTAGCCAACCATAATTATGGTTGGCAAAGCGGACTTTTGGCTCCTATATTGCCAACCATGTTGGGTACGGCAGCCTGACCATAATGGCTTTTCTGCCAACCTTAATTTTCTGATTGGGATGCGTACCTGTCAGGTGGACATCATAGTGTATGGCCGACCTAAGGGAGTGTTATGTTCAAATAAATAAATATAATAGGTACTTTCTCTCATGATTGATGAAACATTTTTTTTAATTTTGTCAATTAAATTATGGTGTGTATATTACTGATCTTGTATCATACCAAATTTGAATGATATTGATTAATAGTTTAAAATGAACTAGCTACTGTTTTGTTAAGTGGAGTTGACATTCATTTTCTAACTATTATATATAACCAGCCATTAAAACATTGACATTTTATGTAAATTACAGTTCCTTTCATCATAGTAGTTCATCCATTATCCATCTGAATATTATTAACTAACACATTACAATTTCAGAGAAATGTGTCCACCCCTCCTACTGAATGCACATCTTGTGAAGATTGCTTCATTTGTGGTTTGAGAACAAAAGTGAGTGGCTCTTCCTCTAAATGTTGCACCAAACTGTCCACAGTAATGCCTCACTCTCATGCTCCTCTGCTTGTACTCTTAGCCGATGTGCTGGGCTATGACCTAACCTCAGAAAGTAACTATCATTCAAAGGTATGCAATAAATAATGTAGCTACTTAATATGACATTTCTTGAGAAAATCTTTTGATTGAACTTTTATTTTATCTATAATTTTGTTGGTGAACTTTTTTTTACAAAATTTTTCAAGCAACAATTATTGTTTCAATCACAGTTACATTAGAAAGTCTTGTAAAGTAAAACAAATTATAATAGAAGTTAAAGGATTAATTTCAAGTTCTGCACTGGGTTTCTAAATGTTAGCTACCTATATTATGGTTTACCTAAAATTTATATAAATAAGATTCTTTTAAACCAATTTTATCAGAAGGCTATGACATAGCTATCTAAATTTCTTCTATATTTAACTCCACTCATTTCTTATCAGTATGCTGTTCAGGAAGTTTCTCTTTCGTTAGAAATATTATTCCCAATTTATTACATTTTCAGGTTGTGTGCCAAAGTTGCATTTCTCTTCTTGAAGTTATTGACGAGGTACAACTGATCCACACGAGAAATAAAGCAGAAGTCAGACAAAAGTTCCAGAAGACTATAAACAAAAAGAAACTACCTTACTCACGGAGTGAAAAGGTAATTTAGATTCTAATATCACATTGAAAATCAAAAAGAAACTGCCTTATGTAGGTATGAAAATTTGACTTTAGCTATTTAGCAAATTTTATGCTAGTTACCTTAGATTCAAACCTGCATTTGAATAACAAATATTTTCATGACTGAAACAAAAATATCTTTGTGAATAATAAAATGTCAATTGATTCGTGGAATTATTTTTTATTAATAATGATTATAAATCTAATAGCCAAATCAAACTATTTTGAAATTAAAAACAGAAGCTTTTGAATAATATTAGTTTCACTGATTCCAGTAAGTTGTATTTTAGGATAGTTTCTGAATTATCGGAAGCTTTCACATTTTCGATCTGGAAGCAAAAATATATAGTAAAAGTTAGATGATAATTAGCTATAGCTATATATATATATATATTTTTTTTTTGTGATTGAAGGGGGCAGGGGGTCTGATTATCAGACTAGGGGTTTGAAAAAACATTGCCTGAGGCTATATCTAGGTATGCCTTTTTTTTTGTTTTATTGTAGGTTTTTGTTTAGTTTGGTGCCCTATTTCTTCAGCTTCCCTTTTGTATCTTTCCTCAATTTCATTTTTTCTCCTCTTCCTTCTGCTTTGCTACATCCATGGGTAAGCAGACTGACTGTGTAGGTCTCTTATCCATGGGTAAGCAGGCTGACTGTGTAGCTCTCTTATCCATATTTTCCTTTGTTATCTTCTGTGACTCTCTCAGTGTTCTCCAAGTTGTCGAACATTACGACACTACACATCCTCTGATTCAAAAGATAGTAACTTGGCTAATTAAATTGGAAAGAAAGGGCAAGTCAGTCAAATTCTGTTGGTGCCCAGCCCATGTTGGAGTTACCGGTAATGAGAGAGCGGACCAGATGGCACGTGCCGCTGCCGAAGAAGATGCACCGATCTGTAACGAAGAGATACCCTGCAGGGACTGGTACCCTATCATTAAGCGCAAAATCTCTGAAAAATGGAGCGAACGATGGCGCGAAACCCAAGGAAATAAGTTGCGTAAATTGAAGAACACCGCTAACATATGGCACTCGAGTAATACCGAAAACAGGAAATATGACATCATACTGGCTAGACTCAGGATTGGACATACGAAAATAACACATCAACACCTGATGGAAAATAGACAACAACAGTACTGTGCAGACTGCATCGTTCCTGTAACTGTCAAGCATCTGCTGGCAGAATGTCCCTCACTTCAAGATGTTAGACTACAGTTATATCCACAGACACGAGATGATGACACTGATAATATAATGAAAATTATGCTGGCTGAGCAACAAGATGGAAACTTCAACCGTGATCCCCTTATAGCCTACCTGCAACAAACACAATTGCTGAATGAGATAGTATAGCAGTAACAACTGAAGAACCATAAATTGAAGTACGACGCGAAATAGCATTTTCTGAAGCGTCAAGATCATCAAGAAAACTACTTCTCACTACTCTCTTATCCATATGTAAGCAGACTGACTGTGTAGCTCTCTTATCCATGGATGTCTATTCTTGCCATCCATGCGCTGGGTCGATATGGTTACCTGTGGTAGTCGAGTAGTCTACTTAGTTAGTGCATGGAGCGTACTTTCACAGTCCCCTCTTCTATGAGGCCTTCTTCTCTTCATGTCTCTTTGGATCACCTCGTAGTGGATAGGGACAACTTTTAAACCCCGAAAATGTTATTATTATTTTGTGATTGAATTTTATGTTCAATTTGGGAAGGTACTTTGAATTTATGGAAATAATCTCCTCTAAAATATATAATTTATATTGCAATTTACTATATTTTCATACAATTAGCTAGCTACATACAAGTTTACAATTCCAAGATAACAGGCTTTTGAAACTGTATTAGGTAGCTAATTGATTTTTTTAAAATAAAATTGGTTATTTACTGTTGATTAGACCTAGAGATGATATAGATCAGTGGTTCATAAAGTATTTTTCTCGCACTCCCCTTGCTTTTCTCAGGTACCCCTGAGCATTGAAATAGATGGAAAAGCTACAATTATAATATATTTTCTTACTTTAAATGAAATATTAAGGAATGACTTACAGTCTGTAATTCATTCCAATTATTTTCTGTATGATAGTAACAGCAAGAACCGAACTTATAAGTAACATATAAAACAGCCATAACAACCAGGCACCCCGTTTTATGAACCACTGATATAGATGGTCATTCTCTGTGTTAGTCAACATTTCTTAGTTTTACTTTATTTTACAGTTTTGACAAATACTTTTATCTATTGACTAGTATTTTTAAGTAGCTATTGACTAGCTAATATTTTTTTTAATATTGACTAGTATTTTTTTAAATATTGACTATTATTTTTTCAAATATTGACTAATTTCTTAAAAATATTTAGCTACTAGTGACATATTCTTTTGTTCTCAGACAGGCAAATCTCTGTGCAGTCGCTGTGGTTTTCATTCGGTGAATAACCGTAAAATGAAATCTGGCCTGACGCCAGTGGTTCATATGTCACCCGTGAAAGTGAGGAAGAAAAGACCTCTGAAGGAAGACACTTTCAAGAACAAAGCCATTAGGAGCTCTGACGAAAGAAAGAGGAAGACTGAAGTAAGTTTTAGACCTGTTGTGATCACCTCTGAGTCACAACGTTAGCTAACTATTTTAATGGATTAAGATTCGATGATGTCTTTCTTTTAATTCAAATGACTAATTATTCAATTTTCCAGATTTCTGTTATTTTACTTCCATTAATTAAACTATTTTCGAATTATATATTTCCTCTCAATTCAATGCCTACATAAGTTGGAGATGGATACAAGCAATGGACTAAATATTAATTTATTCATTACTGCTTATTATTAATTGACATTGATTATAAATTGCAATATTAAGATGATTCGAAAATTAATTTATAAATCGAAAAAGAGTTTTACCGAAACAATTATAAACCTTATTACTAAACTAGAATCCAGCTTCTAAAGTAAATAAATGACAATGGCTGATTAGACCTATTTAATTACATAGAACCTATAACTCTCTGCTCAATTATTATCACATTGGTTATTTACTCAACTTTTGATTGTCGTCCGATGAATGTGTGATTAATACCCCCGTATGGCTTTTAAATTACGTGATCTATAATTTGTCACTGATAATTCACTTCACCAATAAAGTTCTTAGATGAAAGAAAGGAACAAGGGAAAGTACGTCCGATTGTCCCGTGAGCCAAGGGTATTAATGAGGGTAGAGGGAAAGTTGTCCTCCGCACAGGGCGTTAGGACTCGTACCTAACGGGGGGTGTAGGGATGGGTTGCGTGCCTCTTGCACTGCCTACCACACTAGCTGTACAGTCTGCTACAATAGTACACTACCTATGTACCACACATACTAGCTATATAATATAAGCTTTATGAGTTGTATCATAACAAACCATTAAATTAATATTTGTCTGGAAAAATAAATTAGGTAGCTAGCTAGAAAATATCTCAAGATCTCTTAGTTGCATTGTGAACTGTATAGTAACCTATTATTTTTGTTTTGGAACATGTTTTCTTTTGAATAAACTATTCGATCCGTTAAAAAATGCAGCTTACTATTTGATTTCATTAATCATCATATCTGAAAGGTTTTCAACTTTGTTAAATAGCTAGTTAGCTATAGTACTTATAGTGTAAGTGATTTTTAAATTATCTTCCTTGTTTGATCCTCAAATAATTTCAAATGAATAGGAAACATTTTATGTTTCAATACCATTTACAAATCATTCTAATTATTATTGTAATTTGTTAATCTCCCTTCTCAATGAATGGTAAACTCTGCTTAAAATGTCCATAACTTTTTTTAGTGAATCATAACAACTAGGTAATTTATTTCAATTTACAAAAATCCTTTTCATTCACTAGCAGAGTTACGAGAGTTCACATCATGAAGAAGCTCATGGTGACCACAGAAATTTGGAGGATGAAACGCAATCCAGTGACTCCAAAGCTGAACTTCATGCTATGCTGAATGAGATGAACTTATCTGTGAACAACATTAACTCTGAAAAAGAAACTTCAGTTATCACGTCAGATACGAACAAGCTATCGGACATAAATGCAAACTTAGGTTCAGATAGTCATAGTGAGACATTAGAATTAGATGAGGAATCTCCTACAATTAAAGTGTTTGATGATGATCC
The DNA here is from genome assembly GCA_947561585.1 of Caprella mutica. Taxonomy (NCBI): domain Eukaryota; kingdom Metazoa; phylum Arthropoda; class Malacostraca; order Amphipoda; family Caprellidae; genus Caprella; species Caprella mutica. The sequence goes on along the minus strand of CANNZV010000513.1, from coordinate 992,526 downwards.
TACAATATTTGGACCACATGAGAAGTTAAAAGTAGGATCTAAGATCAATTCCGAGTACCAATGTAGCTACTGTCCGCACTCTTGTGACTCCGAAACCTCTCTCAAGTTTCACGCTAGAATCATCCACTTACCGATGGTGGTTTACGAGTCTCCAATTTACAAGGAATATAAAGAAGATAGTATTAGCAACTCTAAGGAGAACATTCAAACTCATAATGAAGTAATACTCAAACTGTTCAGAACTAAGAAACGTATTGGCTTGAAAATAGTATTGAATAATGGTAGTAATGGTCTTGATTTGAAACCTTTTATTTGTTTATTTTGTGAGAATGCTTTCAAACACTCCAGTAGTCTTCTGAGTCATTTCAAAGAACTGCACACGGATTGCAGTTCTTATAAATGTCCTAATTGTAGTTCTTTTTTTAAAAAGACTTCAGAGATGGCGAAGCATAATTGTAAGGAATTAACACCTGATTCTGATGACTCCAGTTGATTAGATTAATTTATTATAGATATATTTTTATACTGAAATGTTAAACTTTATCCCTTTACTCAATTGGAATTTATTTTTATCAGACAAAATCCATGGTATTGCATTTTTTGAAACAAATTCTATAGGACTAAACTCAGTCTTATTTTACCTATTTAGAATACCTAGCTATTTGTTGCACACTCTTAATTTTCATTCATTCAAATGTCAAACTACTTTACAGGAGAAAACTAATTTAATTACAGAGAAAGTTTCGAAATTTAAATATTTAATGGAATCTGTTTCTGAAACTAAATTTCAAAGGATCTCAAAAGTTTCTCCTGATTGAAAATACTTAGTCGAATATGTGTATCCATTGTTTAGTCATGTCATGTTGAATTCTACTGATAAATATAGCTTATCTGTGGTTGAACCCCGAACAGTTAATAATTGGATTAATTGTTGTATCTTTTCATTATATTTTCATTACCAAAGGTTCTATCTAGTACACCCTCAGGGACTCTATTCTGAAGCTATGGAAGAGAAGAGAAGTGGTGTTCCTTGGGCCCCAAACTGTTATAATTTGGATTATGTATTGTCTTATTAATTTTTATCATTTTTTTAACGATACTTGCAGTTTTAAAGGAAAGTGCTAGGGTCATGCTCTTCAACTAAGAGGTCTTGAGATTTTGTGTTCGGTAGGCTCGTAGTCTTTATTTACTATCAACTCTTCATTTTCCTCTTCCATCCGTGAGTGCAGCCACAGGTGCTTGTATCTCTTTTCATCACATTCCTTGGTTATTAACTGCATTCACGAAGTAGCTTTTGTGCATCCATGAACGTTGATACCGACGTTGGTATGTGACTTGGTTCATGGAGCCACTTTTCTTTCTGGCTGCTTCTTCCAGTCCCTTGTATTTAATTTCCTTTTGACGTCAGCGATGTGGCCTTTGGTTCCGAAGCAGACGTTAAACCCCTACTAAATAATTAATAGTAAAGCCTTTAGTAAATGAAGTTGACAATAATCAATGGCGTATTTTTTTAGTACCTATTGATTGATCCAAGTGCTCTCATGTGGAGGTAATAATAAAGCATATCCAGTAAACCTAGTCCTGTCAGCTATATTTGTAAATGATACCACATGCTCTACAGTTTACACTGTCGATAAAAGAAACAAAATAAATCCCTCTGTTTCGTTCAGATACATTTTTAGATTAGCGATGCAACATTCAAATAAATGAGAGGGATATAAACTAAAGCGTTTAAGCAATGGAATAGACAGCACATGCGAATGATGCGATGCCAATATAGGTATATCTAATTTGGAAATTATTCCGATGTATTAATTGTTGATACCATTATACTGTATCAGAACTCTTTTTAAAAGACGCATGAAATATTAATTCCTAAAAAAGTAAGCTCGTCGTTCAGATACATTTTTAGATTAGCGATGCAACACTCAAATAAATAAAACAGAGGAGATATAAACGAAGGCGTTTTAGTAATGAAATAGCAAATACGATGTACAATATATACCTATGTATATATATTTCCAGAAGAAGTTAAAATATCGAACTGTTTTTATTACTTTTTTCTACTTTAATACATTTAGTGCAATTAATATTTGGGGAAATATTAACGTTATACATACACAAATTAAATGGGAAGAAATGAAGTGACGTGTCTGTGTTATTATTTTTTTTATTTAGATGAGTGTTGCATCGCTAATCTAAAAATTGTATCTGAATGATGAGTTTACTCTTTCTGATTACTATTTTAGAAATAATAAATGAAGAATTGTATGTGTATTTTAAGGCCCTTTTACACGTACACTCATTACTAGGGCTGTGACATGGCTTATTTCGCATATGCTCGTAAGAATTTGCTTATACTTATTTGAAGCATATGCATTTTGTAAGGGCTTTAAGCAAAATCATTCGAGCATATGCTTTTTGTTAGGGCTTAAGCAAAATGTTTTGAGCATATGCTTTATCAAAGAGCTTATCTAATTTCAAGGCATAATATCGTTTCGTTGAGGTTTTCGTGAACAGAAAACATCTTCAACTGTTCATGAAAAGGTTGATATACACACAGTGAAAGGATTAGTTGAATCAAATCATATTTGATTAGTTTTGACTCATATGAATGGGTTATTTTTGCACCTACCTACGTGGTGAGTTGCAGGTACTACTTAAAAGTAGTTAAATTGACGTGGGTTATAACAAAACAGTCGTTTTGACTCACTCCTTAACTTAAAAAAAGTTGCGCCAACTCGCATAGTAAGTTAATTTATACACCAGATACGTTGGATTAACAGTCTTTGTGAGTTACTACAATACGGTCTGTCATAATTGTTTCAACATACTTTAAAATTCTCAAAAAAGTAACTTTTAACTCTCATAGTAAGTTGATTCAATCTATAAAATGAATTGAATTAACTAATGTTTGATGACACACCACGTCATAGTTGTTTTAACACACATGAATATAGTCCAACCAACTCACGTAATAAATTGATTCAAAGCATAAATTGTTGACCCATTAGATATGAGTAAACTTTTTTCTCTGTGTACGATATTGGATTTTTCATACTTTTCTGCTCTATATTATAAATACACGTTATGTCAAACTTGAGCCATCACTTTTTTTTTTTTTTTTGCAAATCTTATTTTCAGATTCGTAATTGCAGTAGGTTTGAAACTTTGACGTAGCAAATTCTATTCCAATAGAATTGAAATATAGTAAGGACAATCGAGGTATGTTGTGTGCGTGACGTCATAACAACAACACTCTAAAATCATATTTAAATTTTAAAGTAAATTTGTAAAAAATAGCTATTAATTTGCATAATATAATAAATAAATATATATTTAATCAATTATTTAACCTGCCAAACCCTTAATTTTCTTTTTAAATTTGTTCCCTTGCTCACATCACGTCACAAATCACTCAATTATCGCTACTTATCAATATTAGTATTCCTACTAGGGATTTAGGGAAGGCACCAAAGAGTAAAGCTTTGTGAGCTGTGGTCACTAATCGAGTGATTTGTGACCGTGACGTCAACAAGGCAACACACATAAATAGAAAATTAAGGTTGAGCAGTGTGAATAACATTAATGGATTCATCTCTGTTTTATAATAGAACGTTCTCTAATTTTCTTAAATATTATTTTAGAGTGTTGCTGTTATGACGTCACGAACATAACATACCTCGATTGTCCTTACAATATTTCTATTCTATTTCCCGCTTTTAAAACTAGATGGCGCCACAACACACTTTAAAAATAGAAATTGTCGACAGGTAGTGTATCTTATTGTAGCATAATATCTTTGGCGTAACTCTTTAAATTTTTAGAAAAAAAATTAATTTCATAGCTTGCACGAGCTACCATCCAGGCCAGGATAACTAAAGTTGCTAAATTAGTCAATAATTTTTTTTTGTTTATTCATAACTAAATCCAATGCTCAAAAAATTTTATCTGACAAGATTTCCCGAAAGTTCTGCAAAGTTGAAGTGATAGTATAATTTTATCTATTTCAATGTGTTGTGTAGGCTCTGGGAAATTTCTGTCTCTGTTTATAATGGTGTTTTGAAAGAATAATAATATACAAAGTTGAAATTATTATTTCTTAAATGTGTAGTTTATTTTTTAAAATATGATAACATTAATCGTTTTAAGCTGACACGTAACATTAGAAATTTGAGACATGTTTTGACTTTTATTTAACATGAAATTTGACCGGAAAATTCATTCTTGATCTCAGGTATAAATGAAGCTTATGAATTAGATGAATCGGGGGCGTGTCGCCCCCGAACCCCCCTGCTACGTCATTGAACAATCAGGAAATGTGCAATACAACAAACTCATTTATGTTAAAAGGTCATTTATAATTTTGAGACCGAAACATTAAAAACAATACCCTAAATAACTTATCCGCTATTAACAATATTTTTAAAACTATATTCTAAGTGGTAGTAACCTTTTATTTTTTAACCATAGAGGTGCCACCCGGAATATACTTTTAGTGCAACCAACTAATAAAATTTAACTTCATTGACAGGGTGCTAACGCGCCCCTTACCATGGAAAATGAATTCTCATGATGAATTTTTCTAATGTAAAATCTACATTTGTTAAATCAGGAGTTGCTATATTTATTTCTTTAAATAGTATTCTTTGAAGATAAAAGTATCTTTTATACATAATCACTAAATTACTAATCAGTTCATTTTATTTACCCTGAAATACCTAGTAAAAGATACCTATATTTAGTTAAATAATAATAGGGTTCCCCTTGATTAGTGCTTGTTTTCTTCAATCAAGAGAAAATTTTGAACTATATACTATTGTAAATTTGAAGGCATATCTATTAATAAAAGCTTATGCATCATAGTATTCAGCTCTTAAAGCTTATAAAGCATAATCTGAAACGTTTTTACAGCCTTATTTTTGGAGCTTATAAAGCATATTTTTAGAGCTTATAGAGCATATCTTGTAAGGCCTTACAGTCACAGCCCTACTCATTACCTTCGGAATTCCCGTTTGAGCAGGCGCGTATACAAGGGGGGGGCATTTGGGGCAGATGCCCCCCCCTTGAGGTCTGAAATTTTTAAAAATAAATCTACGGATTAATAAAAATATATGGATTAATCCTCCAAATTGAAGAAATGTCAATTATTTGATTAATTTTAATTGCTTTTGACATGCTTGAACACTGTATTCTATCAAAATCGTCCTTTTTAAATTGCGAAATGGGAGAAATTAAATTGCTTCAAGTCGTATTATGTATAAGCCGTTTTGTCCTTAGAGAGTGGATTTCTATCACCCTATTAATATTAGCATTGATCTTCAATTTAAAAATGTTTTTGAATTTGAGAATAAATGCATCGTCCTGTACTCTGTAGTTTGCCAAAACGCCTTCTTCTTCAACAGTATGTCGAAAATTGATGCTCCACTCCATGACAAGTGGAAGGGTGGCTAAATCTTACCACTTGAAAAAGTTCACAAGAGTTCGTGGTCTATTCAATGAAACTGGTTCTGTTCACAAGAAAAGCAAATGAAAACAAAACCAAAAAGAACGGAAACAGTGATTCAGGAGGTGAAGAGTTTCTTTGAAGCAAACACTAGTTTTTCTCTCAGAAAAGCTTTTCAGTAGATTTCATCCACACCAAAACCACGTGGTGGAGGATCGTCATACATTTATTTAGTTTCCGTTTTTATCATTGAACTTCAGTTCTACCATTAACAAAAACCACATAAATAGCGGTTTTTTGAGTGGATTATGCAGAAACCATCCAACATTGCCAATTGAATCGTTTGGACAGACGAGAAGTTAATTTGCCTCCATCAAAAACACATCGAAAAATACGAATGAAAATCCTCGCAATATCTGGAAAACAAATGATAGGTATGATGCTAAGGTAATGATCTTCGATGCAATTATTGATGGAATGGTTCCAATTGTTCAAGCATTCCTTAACGAATATGGCAACTTGTTACCAGTTAATGGTTTTCAAAACTCTGATTGCTCCAGCACATTATTTGGCCTAGCCTGCAACTGCTTCACTTTGGTGGATGTAAGACCACATTGCACAAATGCAGCGCTAGAATTTTCAAGGAAGATTTCAAGGTCGAGTGATTAGCAGAAGTACGGACTCTTTGGACTTTCGCATATGGGCTGCTGCACAAACTCGAATTTACAACGAAAAAAAAATCCCAATGAGTCTCGTATACAATGTGCTCAAATCTCCGCTCAAAAATATAACAATAAGACTTTCAAGAAAGTATGCAAGAATGTTCTGAAGCGCGCATCGTTCTGTCTTCACATCGGAGGGGGTCATTTTCAACAACTTTTGTAGGACCTCAGGAGATGTGCTTCATATGATATAACACAATAAATGTTTAATAATAATAAAAATCCTTTCTTTTCCTTCAAAGTGATACATCTATAATTGTATTTGACTTATTTTTAAGTGCTTCTAATTCACAATTAAAAAATTACGTTATCTGATGAAACACAGTGTAGCATTATGGTTTTGATTATTTTTGCTGCAGCAAATGATTTAAATTGTGATTAAGTTAATAACTATCAGTCTATTAGACTGGATATACAGCTTATGGACTATACATTACAATACATCCACTGACACACTGTGTTCCATCAGAAACGACATTTTTAAATTGTGAATAAGATGCACTTCTAATGCATCAATTGTCATCATAAATACACCACGTTGTTGGAAAAGAAGGTATTATTATAAACATTTATTGTCCTTATATATATATATGGCTATATCATATGAATCACATCTCCTGTGGCCCTTCAGAAGTCCAGCCTGAAGGCAGAACGAAGCAAACTTCGAAACATTTTTCAAATTTCTTAGGGGTCTCCGGGCTATATCTTTCAGCGAAACTTAAAACACTTTGCATAAGAGACACAATGGAATATTCTTTTTCATATATAAACTCGAGTTTGTGCAGCAGCCAAGAAGTGAAAATCCAAAGGGTCGAGATATTGATTGTGTGCTGGCCAGGAATTTTCCGTTCTTCTGCTAATGAATAGACCTCTAACCTTTTCAATGAGAAATTCTAGAACTGCATTTGTTCAATGTGTTGGGGCGCCTTCTTGCATCCACCAAAGTGAAGAACGAGATGCAGAATGGTGCAGTATGGGCCAAATAAGGGGTGCTAGTTTGGTATGCGATCTGTGAGGTTAATGTGATCTGATAATGCATTAGTATTTTTATTTTATAATTATGATAATTTTTCTTTTTAAGTAACTGTGATACAGATCAAACAATATAGAGGAGATGATATTGTCACAATGCATTAAAAGTAAAATAAATGATCTTTTCTGTTTGCTGGGCGCACGGAAAATAATCGAAATAAAATAATAGATTATAATGGTATCTTACTTACTGACTTTTAATAATAGACTTGATATATTAAATAATGTATTTTGATAAGTTTCTGTTTCGTGGGCGCATAGGAAAATATAATAATATAAAGATGATAAAAATATCTGTTTCTTGGGCGCATTTATAATAACAATATAACTAACGATAATAACAATTTTATTGGATAAATCCACTTTTGATTTTTCAGATCTTCGTCCATCTTTGTCATCAAGGAAAGGTGTTCTTATAAAGCAGAGGTCATAAAAAATCAGGAGTCAGTAAGTATGATACCATTATAATTTAGTATTTTATTTCGATTATTTTCCGTGCGCCCAGCAAACAGAAAAGGTCCAAAAAAAACATACATTAATTGCTTATTTTTACTTTATATTCTTATAAGTTTAGTAGGATGTAGTTTATATAACGATATTTTCTTGAAGTATTTCCATGATAAGGCTTTGCGTATGTTAAGGAAATAAAATACTATATATATTTGGTATCTCGTATACCTGTTTGTATCTTTTATATTTGCTAATAAATTCTAAATAGATGATCGCATGCCAAACCAGTAAATGATGATCAGATCGCATAGCAAACTAGCACCAAATAATGTCCTGTAGCAATCTGAGTTATGAAACACCATTAACCGATGACAAGTTGCCATCATCATCAAGGAATGCATGAAAGATTATATCCATTCAATTAATAATGGCAACAGAGATATTACCTTAGCATCATACCTATCATTTTTTCCGTTGATATTTCAGGGATTTTCATTAGTGTACTTGACGATCCTCCACAGCGGAGTTGTGGAGAATCTGCTGAGAAACTGGGGGGTTCTTCATAGAAACTCTTCACGTCCTGAATCACTGTTTCCGTTATTTTTGGTTTTGTTATCATTTGCTTTTCTTGTGAATAGTACCAGTTACATTGAATAGACCATGAAATCTTGTGAACTTTTTCAGGTGGTAAGATTTAGCCACCATTCCACTTGTCATGGAGTGAAGCATGAATTTTCGGCATACTGTTGGAGAAGAATGTGTTTTGGGAAACTACAGAGTACAGGACGATGCATTTCTTAAATTCAAAAACATTTTTAAAGTTTAAGAAAAATGCTAATATTAATAGGATAAAATCCATTCTTTATACTTTATGAACATTATGACGTCCTCCCATTTCACAATTTAAAAAATGATGCTTTTGACAAAACACAGTGTAAGCATGTTCAAAGCAATTAAAATAATCAAATAACTGACCAGTTTGAGGAATTATCCGTAGATTTTTTTCAGAAACGTTAATTTTTTGAAAAGTGCCCCCCCCTTGACCGAATCCTAGATACGCCCCTGCGTTTGAGGCACTTAGCCCCACCCACTGCAAGCCAAAATAGCCTTTATAGCCTGAGGAACACAATCCTGCCATATCAAACATGTCTTGATTTTTGACTCATGAGTGGCAGTGATATGGAAAGCTGATGTTAATAATTGTTCTTGTATGATGACAACAGTGATGAATGAAACGTTGTTTTTACCAGGAAAACAGTTTTAATCAATTTTCAATAATTAATATCAAACTGTGGAAATTGGATTCGCTTCATGTATATCATTTAATAATAAAGAAAGGCGGTGTGTCTAGTTAATATGATAGATAAATATTAGTTATTAGATGATGATAATATAATATTTCGGATGATAATAGGTACTGTATTTCCAGAGAAAATAAGGTTTTTATTAGTTAACATTAGTCCACCTTGATCTTCTTTTTCGCTTTTTGTCTCTTGTTAATACAACTTAACACAGTGCTACCTTTTCGTAATAATCAGAGAAGGACACACTGCAATTGGTGAACGGCTGCAATGGCTGTACGTGTAAAAGCGCATCAGTAATCACTCACGCTCATTGCTTGTATGGGTGGGGTCTAAAATTTCTCATAGGGAATGAATGCGGGGAAAAGAGTGTACGTGTAAAACGGCCTTTAGAAAGAGTTCTGACACAGTATAATGGTACTAACAATTAATCCATCGGAACAGTTTTCCAATATCTTCAATTTAGACTTATAATTTAAATCACATCATTCGCATGCGCTGTCTATTCCAGGGTACAGACTGTATCCTGGTCTTTTCCATTACTAAAACGCTTTCGTTTATATCTCTTTTTATTTATTTTTTTGAGTGTTGCATCCTAATTTTTCGACATCGCAAGTGTAGACCACTTGGTATCGTTTAGAAATATAATTAACACGACAAGTGCATACTTATAGAAAGTGTATTTATATTCTACATCGTGAATCAATCCAATAAAAAAATCTGTTTCAAAGAGATAAAATCTGTTTAAAAAGGCATGGTCTCCATTGTAAACCTAACATGATAAAGTGAACACGTTCAGTACATGTACAGTTCAGTACATGTACAGTATGTTACTTTACCATGGAAGTAGGTACTTTCCTGATTCTACGCACAACATGGACATCTAAGTAGTACTGAAAAGGAATAATAATTCTAGTATTCTATGCTCATTTAGTGATGTTAACTTACTAAGGTATGTTGATACTCTTCATACATTCTTGATCGTTAGATATAGTAGGTAGTTAGGTATCTGTTTTTTAGAATCAAACTGATGCAACACTAGCACGAAGTGACGAAAGTGCCAAGTCACACTAGCTAATATGTCGCCATCTATTCTAATATTCTTATCAGTTCCTATTTTTTTTCTTCAAACTATCAGATAGTAGGTAGCTATGTGGCACAGTAGCGCCGTAGCGGTAGTCACTAGCTTAGATGATGGGCCAGACCAGTTTGTATTTGGTGCATTGAACTCCTCTGACTTTTTCAAAAATTGGAGAAATAGCTGCCAATATTTTTCATCAATTTGTCTAGTCCTCCAACATTTTTCCAGTTTCTCCTCCAAAAATTAATGGTAATATAATATAGGAATTAATAGCTAAATATCCTCCAACCCGACATCGGACATTGCAGGCCAAGTAAAAAAGCATGCCCAAACTCGCCATTAAAATGGCGAGTTTGGACATACTCTATTACTTGGCAATTTGGAGAGAATTTGTTGAATTTTGGAGAGAGCTCAGAGCTGGAGAAGCAAATGGTGAGTTTATGAGACGTACTATTTTACTTGGATTGCAGGAATTGTTTTATTAGAGAAATTCCAGTCTGCAGAATATGGAACATTTTTCCAAGACTCTCTGCGGGAGTTTTTGATTAAATTTTTAGAAATTTGAGATCTCTGCGGGAGATCTTGAATTAATTCCTATGTTACCATTAATTTTGCTGCGGGAGATTTTGAATTAATTCCTATGTTACCATTAATTTTGCTGCGAGAGATTCTGAATCTGCTACTGAGAGTCAGAGAGTAACTGTCTCCCAAATTAAAATCTCTACGGGAGAAGAGACACATTCTGCAGACTGGGAGAAATTGAATATATCCCGACATATCAATTATCATTGGAATTTACCACCAAATACAATCTGGATGATGGGTAGCCAGTCTGCAGAATATGGAACATTTTTCCAAGACTCTCTGCAGGAGTTTTTGAATGAAATTTTAGAAATTGGAGATTTCTGCGGGAGATTTTGAATTAATTCCTATGTTACCATTAATTTAGCTGCAGGAGATTTTGAATTAATTCCTATGTTACCATTAATTTAGCTGCGGGAGATTCTGAATCTGCTGCTGAGAGTCAGAGAGTAGCTCTCTCTCAAATTAAAGTCTCTGCGGGAGAAGAGACACATTCTGCAGACTGGATGGGTAGGTACTCTGCGGCCTGCCGTCCAGTCCAGTCTAGAAAACTGCTTAGGCTAACAGATGATTGATGAACTCTATATGCTAAATGCTGCAGATTATACAATTTTTAGCAATTTACCATTAATTTTTGAAGTCTGTAAAACTCCAACAGACTCAGAGTAATTACTATGGTAAATGCCCCACTAATCGGCACTTTAAGCGACCAGAGTCTGTTTTATCGCATTATAATTTATAATTTATTTCTTTTTGAAATAAATTTTATATAGTACAGAGTATTTTATTTCTCAGAACTCTAAAAATCCGGATGGTTTACTACACTTGACTTCATTTTAGAGGAGTTGCACTGGTAGAACTCCTCTTTCATGAAATTGATTGATTTACTATATGCAGATTCATAGAAAACTTACGAATTTTTGTGGCAGACTAAACTAAATATTTTCGCTATAGATGTAAGTTCGCTATGCACTCAGTATGCAGGAATCTACTATACTGTTATACATGATGATTTACTATACAGGAGTTCCACTGTATTACCTACAATAAGGTATTTACATAGGTGAAAGATATGTTACACAAATAAATTTTACGGGGATCTAATTTAACCACATCACTTTTCATCCATTACTTATACACTTTTTAATAATAATATATGAATTAACAGCATAAAAAAAGCTCTCACTACCTTCCTATTAAAATATATAAATTTGGAAATTTTTCGAAACACAATGAATCATTTAATTATTTTTACTGCATTGATTGTATTTACATTTGTGCATCGCTATAATTGAACTTAGGTCCACGTATAAACTGCGTCTATCGCTTTATTGCAGATCTCTATTTTCCATGTTTTAAAGTATGGACAAAGTCGCCAGTATATTGGCGACTTTTGAGGGGTTAAATAAGTTGGAAAACCTGTAATTAACAAGTAAATCACTTCTAATATAGTCTCAAGAGATACACATGCATCAGGCATGAAGCATAAGGATGTTTCCAGTTGTAAAATCTTCACTAGGAAGCCAAATTTCTCCTTTAAAGTATCTTAAATGTGGCGACCTGAATCCATTTTCTCACTAAACTGGCGACTTTCTTGCCACAGTCTAAAACATGGTCTATTTTTTGAATAATTTTTATAATATTGATCTAACAGTAATGAAACTTTAGTCACTGGAAGATTGCTTCTATGTTAGTATCTTGCTGAAATATTTTTTGAATCATGAGAGAATTGGAAAGTTATGAACGTTTATGTATTTTGAAGGCATTTCAACTGTCCATCGCTTTATTGCAGCTCTGTTTAAAAGCAAAATAATGGGCTATTAATTTCTACAGAGAGGGTAAAAAATTGTAGCAGGTCTTTCAGAAGGGAGGACTCTTCTATATTTAGCTTTATAACTTTGAAGGGTTAAGAGAAAAATAGTTTCTTTTGTGGAAAATCCCGACACAAACCCAAGGAGATATGAGGGTACAAAAAAAAGAATTTCCCCATGAAATATGCTAAAATACGCAAGCAGGTCATAAGGCAGCTAAATGACACAAGTGCCTCCATTTTTGACAAGGCTGTCATTGGTTTTACGTCAAAATAGTCCTGATTTAATGTCTCAAATGAAACTGTCAGAAATGCTCAATGGGGCTTTAGACCAGAGAACAAGGCAATCAAGTCATAAGAGTCTCTCTCTCACTTGATACCCAGAGAAATGAGGAAAGAAGTTGTAATCCTTCAAGCATGAGATTGTGCGAAGTAATGCAAGAAAATCATCTTTTGCTAATGAGATAATTGCAAACTATTAGGCCAAGGGAACAAGTACTCAACAAAAGAGGCAATGTAGGATTGGATTGTTAGGTTTACACCCTCTGGTACTCGGAAAGGGCCAATTAATGTTTCACCAATGATGCCCGCTTAAAACAAAGCCACAGCCTCCTTGTTGACGACGAAACCAGTGTGGATAAACAGCTCCAGTAGAATAGAAACTCCAACCCATCCATTCAGACAATCAATGGTGGCTCTTTCCTCATCTGTTAAAAGAACATGTAGGAAGTTTGTTTTCATGTACTTCTGTGTACATCTGATGCCTTTTTCTTTTTTGGTCTTGTCAATAGGAGGCCTGGAAATGGGCTCCACGTTCCTTGTCGTCTCATTTAAGACACTGTTTGGACGAATAACCAATGACAGCCTTGTCGGAAATGGAGGCGCTAGTGTTATTTGGCTGCCTTATAACCTGCCTGGGTAGTTTTCGCATATTTAGAGGGGAAAAAGCTTCTTCTCGTACCCTCATCTCTCTTCGGGTTGGTATCGGGATCTTCCACAACTGAATCTACTTTTCTCTTATCCCTCCCAAATTCATTAGCTAAATATAGTAGAGTCAACCCTTCTGCAGGACTTGTTACAATTTTACCCTCTCGGTAGAAGTTAATCGCCCTTTTTTGGCCTTTTCACAGAGCTGCAATAAAGCGATGGACAGTTAAAAGCCTTCAAAATACATAAACGTTCATAGCTTTCCAATTTTCTCATGGATTCAAAAAATATTTCAGCAATATACTAACATAGAAGCAATCTTCCAGTGACTAAAGTTTCCCTACTGTACGATCAGTATTATAAAAATTATTCACAAAATAGTGATCTGCAATAAAGCAATGGACGCAGTTTAGTTCGTACAGGTACTGCTGACGAATCCAATCGTTTTTACTTGCAGCAAATAGGTTGCGATATTGTTGAACAGGCCCTGTGCCGATTTAATGATTGAAGATTCTTGATTCGCACCCATGGGTGCCGATTCTTAGATTACATGAAATCCCGCACCCATGACGATCAATGAAATTTATTGGAATAACTTCGAAATAATTAAATTTTTACCTTGTTATTAACATTCCTGACATAAATATATACTTAAAATGTTAAGTTACTTAAATGTATAAAAATCCACTAATCGGCACAGGGGGCCGATTTAACAAAAACTCCTTATTCTGTGATTCAAATGTCGGCACCCCAAAAATATTATAAATAATGGCTGTAAAACATTAACTGAAGTATCACACTCATTCCATGATCTAAAAGAAATGGAAGAACAGAAAAAGTGAAGGCTTATACTATATTTTCATTTAGAAAAGAGATAAAACTTTATAGCATGTCACTAAGGAATTCAATAGCTGAAAGCTCACGTCTGGAATCACCCTTAACAAAAGCTAATGATGAACAGTTGTTATTTGACATATGTCTGTGATATCTTTATCACTTATTAGCTGAAACCTAAACCAATGCAAAAAAGTGATGTTTCAAAGCGAGTGATTGGCTGAAGGCTTATTATTTCGATTTTTTGTCTGTGGGTGCCGATTATTGAAGGGTGCCGATTCAACACACTCTTACCCTAATTAGTTCATCAGAAAGCATCTATTTTTCTAGACTGGCGTCCAGTCAGCAAATCATGCACAATTAGTCTCCAGATATTTAATTTTGGGGGCAATTTGTCTCCAAAGATTTTCAAGTTTCTCTCCACTAATTACATGTAATGAGGTAGACATGTGAATTAATTAGAAAATTATCGCCGGATAATTCAGGAGACTAATTTCAAGGCCTAAAGAGTCGCCGGATAAACTTCACAACTTCATGCATCTTTTGCAGACTGGCCGTACCCAGACTGCAGAATATCCAATCTGGTGAATCTGCAGAATATGGAACATTTTTCCTAGACTCTGTGGGAGTTTTTGAGTGAATTTTAGAAATTGGAGATCTCTGCTGGAGATTATGAATTAATTCCTGTTACCATCAATATAGCTGCGGGGGATTCTGAATCTGCTACTGAGAGTCGGAGAGTAACACTGTAACTCTCAAATTAAAATCTCTGCGTGAGAAGAGACACATTCTGCAGACTAGCTAGGTACTACCGTACTAGGTAGAGCCGTAGAGGTACTGATTTACTGAAAAAGAAAACAGAATTTATTTTGCTACATTATTACATTATCATAGACTCATACTCACAGTCACACTGCACACATAGATCATAATAATCATGATTATGATATAGAGGTTAGTTGCTACTGCCCAGTCTGTATTTCGTGGTAAATTCCACCGACATGTCGGTGGAATTTTTTCCCCTCTGAAAAAAAATTCTTGCAAAGTCAGATTTTTTGCTATTTATATCTATGTTACCATTAATTTTCTGTGGATAAATTGGGAAAATGTTGGTGGACGTGGATCAGCCAGACTGTTTTTCATGGTAAATTCCACTGACTTGTCTTTGAATTTTTAGCTATTTATTCTTATGTTACCATTAATTTTTTGTGGAAAAATGGGTAAAATGTTGATGGATCAATCAAATTACTGGAAATTTATGTTGGATTTTTTCAGTTCTTTTCAAAAAGTCAGTGGAACTTTGTGCACCAAATACAGACTGGATATCTGAGACCCAGTCAGCAGAATATGGGACATTTTTAACATTTTCTGTTCAAACAATCCTTAATTTTCTCCTATATGTATTTATAAATTTTTTACTGAGAACAAAAGCTAAAAGTCCTCTATTTTGGCTTTTGTTCTCAGTAAAAAATTATAAATACATATAGGAGAAAATTAAGGATTGTTTGCACAAAAAATGTCCCATATTCTGTAGACTGGCCGGCTCTCTGCGGGAGTTTTTGATTGAATTTTAGAAATTAGAGATCTCTGCTGGAGATCACAAAATAATTCCTATGTTGCCATTAATTGAGCTGCTGGAGATTTTAAATTAATTCTTATGTTACAATTAATTTAGATGTGGGATATTCTGAATCTGCTGCTGAGAGTCTAAGAGTAACTCTCTCTCATATTGAAATATGCGGGAGAAGAGACGCATTATGCAGTCTGCAGAATATGGGAGATATTTGGGATATCCGATTTTCTCTCCGAACAATGTTGAATTCATTGTAATTCCTATGTTTACTTTAATTTTGCTACAAATACTTCTGAATTAAATCCTTTATTTACATTAATTTTACAGTGAACAGAATAAGAGATCTCTAGGAACAGTTTACCAGTTTCTGCAGACTGAACATGTGCATCTCTAAGCTCTTGAGATTATTTTAGGAGTGATTCACTTGTTATTTACATGTTTTCCAACTTTATTTAAGCCCATAAAATTAACCAATATACTGAATTACTGATGAGTTGGCAAGTTTGTACATACATCAAAAAAATTAAAACAAGGTGATCCACTAACGTTTTCCCAATTTATCCACCGATAGTTAATAGTAACATACCTAGGAATAAAATAGCTAAAAATCATCCAACTTTGCTTGTATATTATTTCAATTTGCATACGAGAGAAAATTTTAAATAAAAAGTTAAAGGCAGCAGACAGCAAGCAGTTGAGCACATGTTAGTGATCTTACAGAATATGTCAATTATAACCAATTAGCTATTTCTGCTTATATATTAGCTATATATTTCTAAAGGTCATAACTCGCATATTTATGTCTAATTGTCAAACAAAACTTAATGCCAAAACTTGCCAGTCTGCAAAGTGTGTCAAATTCCGTCTCCCAAGATTTTATTTTGAGGGCAATCCGTCTCCAAACATTTTCAAATCTGTTTCCAAAATGACCAGAATTAATTAAATAATTGTCTCCCTCAAAAAACGTCTCCTAAGATCTTCAGTGACATGGACGTGCTTTACAGACTGTGCCAAAAGTACTTATTGAATTGGACTCATTTGGAAATTTTCCATATAGCTAGTGATTAATGAAAAAAATGAAATATTGGATACTTTTTCACAACCCTAGCTATTGAATATTTTTGCTGCTAACTTAAACTCTCGATAACATTTCAGATAATTTCAATTTTTATTATTTCCAGAATTACCAATTGTAGCTGCTCTATCTTGTTTTCAATGGAGATTACTGTAAGAAACTTTGAACATCTTCTCTGCCATTGCATCAAATGCAAAGAAGTCAAAGGTGCTACAAGTCTTCAGTCATCTGCTGCTGTCATCTCATTCAATGGACTTAATGATCAAGAGTTTGCAGAACGATATGATGATGATAGTGACATGGATTATGAAGATGATTCAACAGTAAATAACACCATCTATTATAATAGGAGTGAGAAGAAAAATATATATCCTGCCTTGCCTGGTTCTTTTTCATTTGAAAAGGAAAACAAACCTTCTGCTTCATCTTCCATGAAATCAGACATCATGAATTCAGATAAAATGCCTGCATCTCAATCTCACAAATATAACTGTGTGAAACATCGCAATCCAACTGTCTTTAATTGTAAATGTTTCCCAATATTTGATGAACAAAACAAACCTGTCCTCTATCTTTCTGAATTTGAATATGATGAAATGCGTAATATTAACCAGCCAGCTACTCAAAGCAGTTCAAGTAGTTCTGGCTTTAACCCATCTGCTCCTACATACATGCCTGGACCATCTAATCAAGATACTTTTTGGAAATCTCCCAAATCAAACATTGAACAGGTAGGTAATCAATTCATTTCAAATCAATTATTTAAAAATAGTTTATGCATTTATATATACTACAGGCAGGTTTAAGTTCTAATTTTGTGCACTAAGTGTTCATATATATTTGCAAATATTGTTAACTTCCATATTAACCTAATGGTTGACTAATATATATTTCAAATTGATCAGATGCTGGTGAAACACACTAAAAAGGTTGGGAAAGATGCTGTAAGAGATCAAAAGAGCTGCAGTGTCTGTCTTGAGGATCTCTCTGAGCTTTCTTCTTATGATGTGTCCCAAGTAGGCAAGTTCAAATAATTTATTCAAGAATAACATGCCCCCAGGGGCTCTATCCTGAAGCTGTCTATGGTGAATGGAAGAGAAGGGGGGTGGTGTCCCTTGGGCCCCGAACTGTTGTAATTTAGATTATGGATTGAATTTTTTTTATTTTTACCATGTTTATCATTTTTTTAAAGCTACTTGCAGTTTTAGAAGATAGCGCTAGGGTTATGCTCTTGAACTTCGAGGTCTTAGATTTTTATGTTAGGTAGGCTCGTAGGCTTCATTTACTATCACCTCTTCATTTTCCTCTTCCATCCATGAGTGCAGCCACCGGTGCTTGTGTCCCTTTTCATCACATTCCTTGGTAAGTGACTGCATTCACGGAGTAGCTTTTCTGCATTCATGAGCATTGTCACCGACGGTGGTAAGTGACTTTGTTCATGGAGCCACTTTCCTTTCTGACTGCTTCTTCTAGTCCCTTGTATTTAATTTCCTTTTGACGTCAGCTATATGGCCTTTGGTTCCTGTGGTAACTTGCTGTACTAATCTGTGATTACAAAAATGGTTGGAAGCGGCAAGCCACTGATAATGACAGAGGATTTTTTGAAGTGACGAGCGGCGTTTGAGACCTGGTTCTGTAAAGTGTTCTGTGAGTGTTTCAAGCTTTGTCTGTGACAAAAGTGTTTTGTAAGTAACGTGTTACTTGCCTAACGGTTAGGTAGTTTTTGGGAGTACTTGTTGTACTAGCGTCGGTTTACTTTGGAAGTAAACCACGTAGTGGTGAGTTGCTTTCCTAAGCACGCAAGTTGAGGTTTGCATTTTGTGTGATTTGCTTCCTAGGTACAACCTTTTTGTACTGTGAGTACAAGAAGTGTTTACCGGTTGTCTCATCATACGGTTGTACGTTGTACAATCAGGTGTGAGTTGGCCAGTTAAAGGGGTGGTTGGAGACTGTGCAAGAGTTCTAGGAACTCGCAACTAGGATTGCAGTTAGTTTTTGCTTTGGCTAACTAACCAGTGACGTCACTGCATCAGCTCTTGGGAGCTAGCAACTGAGGTTGTTCCTTCAAGCTATCTAGGCTTTATCACATCTTTGTGACGTCATCATGTCTGACTCTGAGAAAGCAGGCAAGACTGATACTGGTTCTTCTAGTGAGGGACCAGGGATGTCTGGGACATCCGGTATGATTGATATTGGCCAATTGGCAAGCATTTTAATGCAGGCCAAGGGGCCAATTATTGATCGGTTGGGGAGAGCTCTCCCCAAGTTCAGTGGCGATGGCACAGTTGATGTGTCAGAGTGGCTGGACGACTTCGAACGTCGCTGTCGCAGCGAGCGGGTCGAACCCCAAGAGGTCGTGGACTTCTTGCTCGAGGGCAACGCCGCTCGAGTATTCCGTGCCATGAGGGTGTCGGAAGCCTCTCAGTGGGAGGTAGTCAAGGGAGTACTGCTGGCTCAGTATGGTATGTCCCGGCAGGAAGCGTACAGACGTTTCACGTCTCGTCAGCTTTTATCTGGCGAGGCTGTGGACGTTTATGTTGACGACCTGCAGCGCTTCGGTGCTAGGATGGAGGTGAAAACCGATTGTATGGTTTTCAGAGTGAAGTTCTTTGAAGGACTCCTCCCCTCCATCCATAAGTGGGCAGTGATGCTCCCAGAGGCGTACACCTCTGACTTTGACATTTTGGTGTCAAAGGTGCGTGACAGATTGTCCGCACAGAGGGATGCCTCAGGCCAGTCTGGGACAGGCCAGGCCACCAGAGTGGCTACTGCCTCCAGGAGGCAAGGGCTTTCTTGCCCACGGTGCCAGGGTCCTCACCGGGTGAGAGATTGCACCCAAAGACGTCGCTCCAAGGTGATGCAGACGGGCAAGCCCTCTTCACATGGGCGAAACTTATGTTTCACCTGTGGGAAGCCCGGGCATTTTGCCCGGGAGTGCCCTGACAGTCCTGTGACTGTCGCGTCATCCGCTGGTGATGCGGGTTTTTCCGAGGAGGCTGTGGTAAGGGGCACCGCAACCTCCATCGGAGAAACCATGGAAGAGTAAAATCCTCCATGGATCCTTCTGGGAAGGATTCTGCTGCTTCGAGCAGCAAGCTAAGTCCTGGGGACTTAGTAGTGGTGGGGGCTAACACTCCTACCAAGGGTACTCTGGGAGTACTCATGGCAGCTGGTAGACTTTCGAGTCGTGAGATGCCAGTTGTCAAGGCCATTGTAAATGGCCAATCTGTCTTGTGTCTGGTTGATACAGGCAGCGGGTGCACGATGGTGTCTACCCGGGTGGTGGTGGGACTTAAGGGCCGAAAGGCCCGTCATTTTATGACAGCTGACGGCAAAACTTCCACCAATGGAAGGGAGTGCTGGGTGGCAGTGGGATTGCATGGACACTGTTTTAGTGTACGTGCAATTGCCCACAGAGGATTGGAAAATCTCGGAGTTGACTGCCTCCTAGGTGATGACGTTGTCGATCACATGGGAGGTGTGACGATTCGCAGAGGATCCGATTCTCGTTATTTGGTCGATTGGGGTAAGCCTAATGCGACTGATTGCTGTGGAGTCTTTTCCAAGGGAAAAAGACGTCCTATAGCATGTGGTGTGGCTCCACCACTGTCGATTTCTGATAAAGATTTCGATGCTGTTTTTGCTAACGGCAAATGGACCGTGAGCTGGCGCTGGGCTGCTGGCAAGCCAAAACAGCTTCAGACTGGTGTTGGAGAGTACCAATGTACTCGAACACCAGGTGTACACGAGAGGTACACAACGGAGATCCAAAGTTGGATTTCCAAAGGTTGGCTAGTAGAGTGGAAAGGACCTGTTAAGGGTGTCATTCCACTGCTGGTCGTTGTCCAGCCTACTAAGGACAAGGTTAGGCCGGTAATGGATTACCGTGAGCTTAACCCTTTTGTCGAATCTCATACTGAGGAATCGGCAGTGTGTGCTGAGAAGGTACGCAAGTGGAGACAACTGCAGGGGCAGCTTAAGGTCGTAGACCTGAAGGCTGCCTATCTGCAGATTCATGTCTCCAAGGAACTATGGCAGTACCAGATTGTCAGGTATAATGGAGTCCATTATGCTTTGACACGTCTTGGCTTCGGCCTGACATGTGCACCGAGGATCATGACGATGATTCTCGGTAAAGTTCTTTCGATGGACGATCAAATTGATCTCCAGCAAGTGGTTGTTGAGCACGGACCTTTTGCCGAATTGTTGTTAGACAACTCGACGGCATTTAGGTCGGCAACTGTCGAGCAGTTTGCCAGGGATTGGGGAATCTCTTTGCGATTCCGTGCCGCTTACGCCCCAAGTGGAAATGGAATAGTAGAGAGAAACCATCGCACGATCAAGAGGATCGCTGCACGGGGAAAAATTTCCCCTGAGGTTGCGACATTTTGGTATAATGTCACGCCTCGGAAAGGTGTTGAGGACGCATCTGTTCCGTATCGTAAGATTTTCAAGTACCCTTGGAGGGTACCTTACGATATCAACCAGAAGGTTGAAGTGGAGGGGAAAAATGAGAATTTTTCCATTGGTGACGAGGTATGGGTCAAGCCTGCGATACCCTCGTGCACCAAGCACTGGACTCATGGAAGAGTTACAGAGGTGCAATCCAAACATGTCATATGTGTGGATGGCATGCCTAGACATGTCCGTGACGTTAGGAAACGTCGAGGCTCCAATGAGGAGACTCCTGAGTATGACTCAGATGAAGATGAGTCAACGTTCTACGACGCTCATGCTGGCACTGAACCTCTCAGTAGATCAGCAGACCAGGTGCAGCCTACGGTTGAGCCAGAGGCTCTAACGGCAGAGCAGGAGCAGGTTATGGCTGAGTCTGATGAGTCAGACTCTGATAGACCCGAGGAAATCGGTGAAGTTGTCAGGGCTCCCGTGGAGGAGCCAAGACGATCAGGTAGGATTCGTCGTCAACCTGGTTGGTTGGCCGACTATGTCCCATGAGTTCTTAAAGGAACTAGGGGGGATGTGGTAACTTGCTGTACTAATCTGTGATTACAAAAATGGTTGGAAGCGGCAAGCCACTGATAATGACAGAGGATTTTTTGAAGTGACGAGCGGCGTTTGAGACCTGGTTCTGTAAAGTGTTCTGTGAGTGTTTCAAGCTTTGTCTGTGACAAAAGTGTTTTGTAAGTAACGTGTTACTTGCCTAACGGTTAGGTAGTTTTTGGGAGTACTTGTTGTACTAGCGTCGGTTTACTTTGGAAGTAAACCACGTAGTGGTGAGTTGCTTTCCTAAGCACGCAAGTTGAGGTTTGCATTTTGTGTGATTTGCTTCCTAGGTACAACCTTTTTGTACTGTGAGTACAAGAAGTGTTTACCGGTTGTCTCATCATACGGTTGTACGTTGTACAATCAGGTGTGAGTTGGCCAGTTAAAGGGGTGGTTGGAGACTGTGCAAGAGTTCTAGGAACTCGCAACTAGGATTGCAGTTAGTTTTTGCTTTGGCTAACTAACCAGTGACGTCACTGCATCAGCTCTTGGGAGCTAGCAACTGAGGTTGTTCCTTCAGTTCCGAAGCAGACGTTAAACACCTAAAAAATATCAAGAATAACATTGGTTAGATGATATCAGTAATATTTTTAATCATGTTAAAATAGCATGTGTTAGTTGCTCACAATAAAATATCATTTGTTTAAATGCCTGCTTCTGCAGTCTTTTTTTATAGGTACAAGGTAATATATAAAAACAAGCTGTTAAACAAGCTTGAACGTTATGGATGCAGAAGTACTATCTTATCTTGATTTAGATCTTGCTTATCAGATAGGGCTGGAAGAGTCAGAGTAAATAATGCATTTTCTAGTTATATAACTTATGATATTGGAGTTCCCCAAGGATCTGTCTTGGGACCTTTGCTGTTCATTCTCTATATCAATGACTTGTATAGAACAGGCAATGATCTCTCTTTCATACACTATGCTGACGATACAACTGTGATGTCAGTAGGGGATGATTTGTTGGAAGTTAGCGCTGGACTAACTCAATCATTGTTAACTATTGATCATTGGCTGAGCCTAAATAGACTCTCATTGAATGTATCCAAAACTTCTTACATGATTTTTACTCATAGACCCATCAGCCTGCCCTTACCTGAGATTTTACTGAGAGGGACTCCTATTGTAAGAGTAAGAAGTGCTACGTTTCTGGGAGTTATACTCGATGATAGGTTGTCATTTTCTGATCATATTGCTGATATTTCAACTAAAATATCAAGGTCTCTAGTTGTGATGTAGCCCCCAGGGGCTCTATCCTGAAGCTGTCTGTGGTGAATGGAAGAGAAGGGGGGTGGCGTCCCTTGGGCCCTGAACTGTTGTAATTTGGATTATGGATTGTCTTTTTTCATTTTTACCATGTTTATCATTTTTTTAACGCTACTTGCAGTTTTAGAGGATAGCGCTAGGGTTATGCTCTTCAACTACGAGGTCTTAGATTTTGTGTTAGGTAGGCTCGTAGGCTTCATTTACTATCACCTCTTCATTTTCCTCTTCCATCCGTGAGTGCAGCCACCGGTGCTTGTGTCCCGTTTCGTCACATTCCTTGGTAAGTGACTGCATTCACGGAGTAGCTTTTCTGCATCCATCAGCATTGTCACCGACGGTGGTAAGTGATTTTGTTCATGGAGCCACTTTCCTCTCTGACTGCTTCTTCCAGTCCCTTGTATTTAATTTCCTTTTGACGTCAGCGATATGGCCTTTGGTTCCGAAGCAGACGTTAAACCCCTACTAAAATAAATAGTTGTGATGTACCGTGTCGCTCTTTGTTCACCTTATAATGTATTAAAAACAATCTATTATTCTCTTGTATATTCTTATTTGTCTTACTGTGTATCTGTTTGGGGTGCCATTGGTACGTGCAATGTGGCAAGGGTTAGTGGCCTTCAAAGGCGGGCCTTTAAGCTATTAAATAAGTCTAATCCTAACTCTTGTGACAACTATATGAGTTTCAATTCTTTATATAGGTATTTCGTGTCTCTCAAAATGTATATTTACTTCATAAATGATTCAGATTCTTATTTTCATAATAAATAATACAAGATTCAGAGAATTTGACAATTTAAATATGCCATTAGTCACCAAATCAATTTCACAAAAGAACTTCTTCTACCAATCAATTTTAGTGTGGAATTCACTGCCTCTCTAATTTAGAAATTGTATAACGTATAAACTTTTTAAACATCATGTAAAGAAGCATTTAATCTGGTGAAATAATTTTAATGTCCTACTGTTTCCTTGAAATTTTCTGGAGTTGGTATTAGACATCCATTTCTTTATTAGTGGCTTCATTAAGATAATATGAAGAGTTTGGTTCCAAAACGCTATAAATCCATTTTGATCAATTTGAGTTAAAATGTGTTTTCTTTACCAAGAAAGTACAAAGATGAAAACCACTATTTTCTGTTTCAATCATTCACATAGCATATTGAGGTTATAATAACTTAAACAATTCAAATCCACAATACCGACGAAATACAATATTGATTTAGGTGGAAACTCATTTTTTTCAAAAGTGGCGTTTATCGCGTTTTGGAACCAAACTCTTCATATGTTGGTTGGATAATGGAATGCAATTTTCTTTAATTGTTTTTCGTTTTGTTTTCATTATAGTCTTCAATAATTTCTCACTGTCATAAGATTTTTTTTTTTTTAAATCACTTATTCAGAATCCTTTATTTACTTTTAATTGCCTGTATAACATTTTTTATGTTACCATATGGCTTTTTTTTTCAATCTAATAAATATATATAATTAAATCAGGGTGGTTTGGTTTAAACCAAGCTAAAAAAAAACCATGGTTTATTTTTTTTTTTTATCCTTTGAAGCTCTAAAATCATTTTTAATTTATTAGAAATCATCAATATTATTTTTATATCATTTAAAATAGTTTTATTAAAGCATATAAATATATTATGTAGCAATATAAAATATGTTTAGTTAATCTTAGTAGTGTAATATTTTAATGGAAGACAATAAAACCAAAGGAAAATAGAAATATGGACAGGTTTTCTCCTCACCATATTGTATTATTATCATTTTATAAAGATATTTTACATAGTGATTAAGTAAATATCAAGATATAGTCTTGAGTCACACTGTGATATTCATTTGCTAATATGTTATATTTTAATTTGAACATCTACATTTGAAATGTAAATCAATGGAAATGTAAGAATTTAAGAAATATTTTAATTTTGAATCTAGCTATGTTATTTAAAACTTGATCTTTGAATTTTTTAAGAGCTTTTCAAAGTAGACTCGCAGCTAAGAATTATTCATGAATTGGTAGTAAAATGTTACATAGCATCTGCATTAATTAATTTTTTCATAATTTACCAAAATATGAATGATGTTTTGTAATGTTAATCATGTCTAGTAATCAGTTATAAGCTAATAAGTATCTATATGCACTTTTATTAAATAATTCCATATAAAAAACAAATAAACCAACAAAAACCAAATAAACCATGGTTTATTTGTTTTTTTTTTAAATATTTGTTTTTAACAACCCTGAATTAAATATTAATTAGCTCTAGATATTTCGCCAACTGTTAAATGATTTTATTATATTGCACTTAGCCTAATTATAGTTTAACATTTTACAGACAAGGCTAGGGGACTCTCTGGAGCTGTAGAATTGAACCTCTGTGGACATGCATTCCACATTCAATGTCTGAAAAATTTGATGTCTAGTAACCAAGGCACCTTAAGATGCCCTAATTGTTCCAAAATACACGGCATCAGGACTGGAACCCAACCAAAGGGAGGAAGGATGGAAATCAAATATGATAAATACACAAGTTTGCCTGGTGAAAAAAATTCAGATGGTGCCATCGTCATTACTTATCAGTGAGTTATATTTCTATTAGCTCCTTGCATGACATTATTTTGAGTCTAGCCTTTCAAGAAATTCATATCCTGTTCCTAAATCTCATTTAAATTCAACATCCATTCAATCAAAATATATTCTGAGTCTGAAATTCTATAAACAGGCTTTGTGGCATAAAACTTTGAAGTTAGCTACCAGTTAGTGTTGTTGTTGCCCCTCTTCAACACCAACTTCACACAGTCCCTACGACACTACTTAACCTAACTATTAAAAACTAAATAACTAATTAGCTAGTTATTTAACCCTTTCAGGCATGGTATAACTTTTATGCAGTTCTTTTTAGTTTTTAAAGTTGAAATATGTTATTTTGGCTGTAAATAGACTATAGCTAGCTAAACAAAAAAACATTTGATGATTCTGCATTTTTTTAGCTATATGATGAGGTTAGTCAGACTAACCACCATAGCATAGCTAATTGCAGAATTCAGACTACCTTCTATGCATTTCTTGGAGTTCTTAAATCTTATGGTTGAACTAGGTTACTTTGGTTGTAATGTAAATAGACTATAATGAAACTCAGCTTTTTTTTATAGCTATGAGGTGGTAACTACCATGATTTAACTGCACTTTCATGCGGAAGGAATATTGCACTTGCCCTCGCTGACACTCTGTGTTCATCTGAAGGGGAAATGCTTATTAGGCACTTTATATGGCTCTAGGACAACTGCCATGCGGACAACTGCCATGCAATATATTATAATTTTATTTTGGGTGAATTGTAATGCACTTGTAAACCTAACATTTCTTGGAATTAATTTAATGTGAAGTATATTATTATTTTAACCTAAAATTTTAGTATAAAATGTTAATTGTATAGTAAGAAATTGTGAATAAAGAAGCATTGAAATTAATACTGAGTAATACTAGATTTATTTCTTTGTTACAATCATTTACTTTCACATTTCACACCTTAAATAATCAAATGGTTGACAAAAAGATTGAAATCTATAGATACAAAACTTTTTTCGAACATTTCAGAATACATAGAAAAGTACAAACATAAGCTTTACAGGTAAAAATTTTCAGTGAGTGTGATTTTGCATCTTACTATTTAAGAATTGCTTTCAAACAACACTGGGTGTATATGAGTCAACTAAAATGTTGATTTGTTATTACTATAATAACAAATCTAATAAAACATATTTCAGTAATTATTATTCTCATATTTTCACACTATTCAAATATTTATAAGACATGTTTCTGATTGGTGCGAACTAGAAACAATGGAACTATAGAAAAACAAATTCAAAGTTACTGAGTAAAGTGTTCTTTGTGAGAATTTTTTTAAACATAGAAAAGATAAATACTACTTCAGTTTCTAATCTATCCTGAATCTAGCAGAAAAGTTTGTTTCAACAAATAAAAAATATTAATTAACCCAATGAAAATAGTAAAATGCAAAATCACACTCACTGGAAATTTTAACCTGTAAAGCTTGTGTTTGTACTATTCTTTGTATTTTGAAATGTTTGAAAAGAAAGTTTTGCATCTATAGCTTTTCCACTTCTTGTTAACCATTTGACTGTTTAAGGAGCTAAATGGGTTAAATATGATTTAAAAAAAATGAATTTAGTATACTTCAACTTTAAATTCTGAATCTACCATCAATATTAATTTTTATACTTTATGCACAATTTCGGACTATACGATTAATATTATTGTATCTAATATTTAGGTATATTATTATATCTTAAGTGCATTACAATTCATCCAATATAAAATTATAATATATTGCATGGCTGTTGTCCGTACACCCTTTATATGTACCCTATAATCCTATTGCATTATTCTAGTACGTGGTTAGGTATAGCGAACTGTGACTGTGAGATATAGCACATTTTCTATGTGATTAGTCCTAGTGATGGTGACTGAAAGGGTTAAAAGTATTGCCACCTCACAGGTTGTAATGATAATTAACTATGGTCAACCAACAGGGGCTCTATCCTGAAGCTATCTATGGTGAAAGAGAAGGGGGGTAGCGTCCCTTGGTCCCGGAACTGTTGTAATTTGGATTATGGATTGTCTTTTTTCATTTTTACCATGTTTATCATTTTTTTAACGCTACTTGCAGTTTTAGAGGATAGCGCTAGGGTTATGCTCTTCAACTATGAGGTATTAGATTTTGTGTTAGGTAGGTTCGTAGACTTCATTTACTATCACCTCTTCATTTTCCTCTTCTATCCGTGAGTGCAGCCATCGGTGCTTGTGTCCCGTTTCGTCACATTCCTTGGGTAAGTGACTGCATTCACGGAGTAGCTTTTCTGCATCCATGAGCATTGTCACAGACAATGGTAAGTGACTTTGTTCATGTATGGAGCCACTTTCCTCTCTGACTGCTTCTTCCAATCCCTTGTACTTAATTTCCTTTTACGTCAGCGATATGGCCTTTGGTTCCGAAGCAGATGTTAAACCCGTACTTAATCAATTAATTATGGTCACTTATCAAACTAAAAAATTGGAACATTGCCATGGAGGAAAACTTATTCTAATTAATTAGTACTAGGTATTATTCTGATAAATGCTTCTAAGGATAAACCACAGTACTCTGAAACTGTGTGTGTGTTAACATAAATCAAATAAAAGAAAACCGTTTCTTCACTCATAACACCCACTCTATAAGTAGCTACTATGAGTGTTGCAGTACTATATTCATTCCTTCCCATGGTAATGATTTTTTTTAGTATCCCTCGCGGCACTCAAGGACCTGAGCATCCACATCCTGGACGACCATACAACGCCTTCAGTTTCCCAAGAACTGCTTTCGTACCTAACACACCTAAGGGGAAAAAGGTAAAGAAATTAGCATATTTCAATCTCTTAGTTTATTCGCAGAGCATCCATGAGCATTGTCACTAAATGGTTGTAGGTGACTTAGTTCATTGAGTAGCTTTTCTGCATCCAATAGCATTTTCACAGATTGATGATAGGTGATTTTATCATGGAACCACATCTAATTTAACTTTTCTGAATTTCTATGTAGCTATTTATTCTGACTATTTTCCCCATGACTTTAGGTATAGTTATGGCAAATTGTTCTGAAAAGTTGAAACCTACTTAATTAAAGTAATTGTTAGCCTTATATTTGTCTATCAAATAAAATTACATGGTGTTTACATAATTAACTATCTAGTTATGTAAAACAAGATCTTCATTTCTTATTATTTTTCAGGTGGCTAAGCTGCTGAAGATAGCGTTTGATCGTCGCCTTATTTTCACTGTGGGCACGTCAAGCACAACTGGTGCAGATGACAGTGTGGTGTGGAATGACATTCACCACAAGACCAACACCCATGGGCCTGCCAACCACGGCTACCCTGACCCTAACTATCTGCAAAATGTTCTTACGGAGCTGAAAAATGTTGGGGTTGATGAGAATTGCGAGGAGTTTGTACCGGAACAACCTGCTCCTTCAAAGGGTGGTAACTTTTTTGATAAACTCAGAATGAAAAAGAATTAATTGAAGTGTTCATTTATTGTATTATTTTCTAGATAGTCATTTTATTTGAACTAAATTGAAATTTATATATGATAGAATGATTGTGTGATCTATTATCTTTTGTGGTTAAATTAAAGTGTTGTAATTTTAAGACATATATTCAATACAAATTACTTTCTCACTTCTTGCACTCTTAGATCTAAAAGTGAATTTAACTTTCCATTTTTTCAATTTCCATTGAAATCTATGTATTGAGAAGCAGGAAATCTAATGTTCTTCTTTTATATAGCAATTAGCTATGTAATAGCTAATACGAGACTGTCAAAAGTTATCTCCAATTATTCTTTTATTTGAAAACCTCTAGCTAGCTTGTAACTATTGGTTTAAAATTTAAAGGATTGTATTTTTTATTTTGTTTTGTTATTGTATTTTTTCCATATCTCTGCTGTTTATTAAATATAAGGAATTATTAAATAAAGGAAATTTCTGTGCATAAAGCCTTTCAGAACTGTTATTCTATTTATATATATTCATTATTCATATTATCTTTCAAATAAATATAGAAAACTATTACTAGTTTTTAATTGCAAAAAAAATATAAGTTCAGTAATTATTATTTTTCTAATGATCGAAAATGTGAAACTGTCTGATAACTCATATATTATCCTAGTTAAATTGTTACATTATATTATGCTTTAGTGTGGCACTAGACACTAGAAAAGCACTTTTAGAACACATTCCTATTTCACTTATAATATTTGCATTGAATGTTGATATTAGAATTTATTGCATGTTTTATCTGATTAAATATGGTTTGAACTTGTTAAAACCAGTGAAAGATAAAGATTCATTCATTTGATTTCATACTAATATTTTTTTCTAATTGATTTCCAATTCTTAGATTTGCATTCAAATGGTACTATAACTCTACAGTATATTCTAATAGAAGGATCACCTGTAGAATGGTCACCCAAACCTTGAATGGAATAATCGCTTTACGGGTGATCTGAATGAAATAATATCTATATGTTTGAAACTGCAATATAAATTAAGTTAATATAATTTTAAACGTAGATACCTATGTGCACTTAATTATATATAGTAGGTGTTGAAATTTATCATTGTTGAATAATCTCTGATTAGCTTCTATGCCGCTCAAATCTTACCATTCTATGAATCAACCATTCATGTTATGAACATGTTCTGATAGTTGTACTCATGTTCCAATTGCGGTGCTCGTGTTATGAACATGTTTCAATTGTTGTTCTCATGTTATTAGCATGTTCCAATTGTTGTATTCATGTTATGAATATGTTCCAATTGTTGTATTCATGTTATGAACATGTTGCAATTGTTGTATTCATGTTATGAACATGTTGCAATTGTTGTATTCATGTTATGAACATGTTCCAATTGTTGTATTCATGTAATGAATATGTTCCAATTGTTGTATTCATGTTATGAACATGTTGCAATTGTTGTATTCATGTTATGAACATGCTGCAATTGTTGTATTCATGTTATGAATATGTTCCAATTGTTGTATTCATGTTATGAACATGTTGCAATTGTTGTATTCATGTTATGAACATGTTCCAATTGTTGTATTCATGTAATGAATATGTTCCAATTATTGTATTCATGTAATGAATATGTTCCAATTGTTGTATTCATGTTATGAACATGTTGCAATTGTTGTATTCATGTTATGAACATGTTGCAATTGTTGTATTCATGTTATGAACATGTTCCAATTGTTGTATTCATGTTATGAATATATTCCAATTGTTGTATTCATGCTATGAATATGTTCCAATTATTGTATTCATGTAATGAATATGTTCCAATTGTTGTATTCATGTTATGAACATGTTCCAATTGTTGTATTCATGTGGTGATAGATACGTTTTTTCTGAATATTTTTGCCTTGTAGCTAGGTATCTTATAGCTAAATGATTCATAATGAAATTTTCTCCATTTTTCTCTTAGTAATATAAAACAGTTAAAATGCCTTAATTAATGCATTGACTATATCTTATGATTTGTGTTTTTAAAATATACTATGTAAGAATGAGTTGATTAAATTTTTGTTCTGTATACTGTATTTTCATTTTCTGTTTATATTTCTCTCTACTAAGTATATTCATTGTCCATACATATTTCTACTAGCCAGTCTGACTCCCCCAGGGTCTATCCTGAAGCTGTCTGTGGTGAAGAAAAGGAGTGTGGCGCCCCGAACTGTTGTAATTTGGATTATGAATTTTCTTTGTTTCATTTTTTTTAACGCTACCTGTAGTTTAAGAATTTTTAGATTTTTGTTACTTTAGTAGGTTCAATTTATTATCACTTCTTCATTTCCCTCTTCCATCCGTGAGTGCAGCCACAGGTGGTTGTGACCCTTTATTCACATTCCATATAAGTGACTGTATTCACTGCGTAGCTTTTCCTCATCCATGAGCATTGTCACCGACGATGATAGGTGACTTAGTTCTTAGAGCCATTTTCCTTTCTGACTGCTTCATCTATTCCCTTGTATTTAATATCCTTTTTAACCACAGCGATATCGTCTTTGATTCCGAAAACATACGTTAATCCCCCTACTAAAATGTATTAATTAATGTAGATCCAACCCGGTTGTGAGACCTTATCATTAGGGTTGTGACTTTGCATATTGGTGAAAAAATGCAAATGCATATAAAAAACGCATATGCAAATCTTGAAATGCATATGCAAAATAGTAAGTGCATATGCAAATTTGATACAAATAGAAAATGATTAGAAAAATAAGTTGACTTTTGATATTCAAGTGAAAAACTTGTACATATATAAATGAATAGTATCAGACGAATGAATAAGAGCTAGAATTTTATTCTACTCAAGAAGTTTAAATATTTTACGGTAGATTATAACAAGGTGAGAACTTGGTTGAACTCTGCTTCTTAATATTCCAGATATTTATCAGAGTGAGAATGTCAAAAACTTCTACAGAGCATAGAAATGATGAAAGTAAGTCTTGTGTTCATTGATTAAACATTCTCAGTAATACCATCAACAATAGAGCAAGGCCGGTAAATCTCAACAATGATCTCAAAGATAAGAAAAATGGAAATTTTCTCAAGATTAATTATGATAGAGATATTACGTAAATATTATACAAGTAATTACTAATCAATACATGTTATCCAAAAATGAAGGATATTCAATCATCAAATACATAAAATCCGTTCTGACAGGATAAAGAAATTTTAAAATAACTTGGCCCCTCAAATATGGCGAGTCTTCTATACACACTTCTAATTTCATATGATGTAGAGGGAGTATTTTATCAGTACAAGAATATTTTAGTTTTGAAAACCTAAAATATACAGTAACTAAATTACGTGCACTTGGTAGAACGCATACCTTCGCCGTCGCTTTGACCCGTTCTCTCCCAAAATCTGACAAAATGCTTTCTGTATATTGACCAATCGTCTCACCAAGTTTCATACAATATGGTTCAATACTTTTTGAGTTATGAATAACGGTGTCCGGAAAACTGCCGAAGCGGAAAACTTCCAGGCGGAAAACTGCCAGTCACTTACTGAATTTAATGAATTATTTAGTCAGTAATAACATTTCGATTTATAAAAGAACGACGTTCGCTCTTAGTTAAAAGGAGTTGGGGGAAAATTCTTTTTTAATTAGTATACAAAATAAAAATATATTTTTTCTTCATTAGAAAAATACATAAAATATTTTAGTATATAAATATTACAGTAAAAAAATTAAATACATGATATAATTTAAAAAATAAAACCTTTCTTAGAAAATACAAAAAGAAGAAGAAACAAGAGAAATTATTGTATTAGAGACAGAGTACAATTGCTTTGTTTACACAAGGCATCTCTACATTATCATTTCATAACGGGTTTAGTGTCTAATTATTTCAATTTTGTTTATAATTTGATAATTGAACAAGCATTTAAGCTTAATATTCACTTGTACTCATTATAAAACTTATTCGATCGATGTTTGTGAAATATTTAGAATTTGCAACACAACATCCATGATTATCAAACTGATACTACGAACCTAATTCTCTGACAATTTCACTCGATCGAATTGAACAACTTATAAATTAATAATATTTTTACATATAAACGAAAATTGTAAAAATGAAGGTGTTAATGCTATGGAGAATAAAATTGTAAATGTAATAAATATTGAACATACTTATAAGTGATGTAACATACACTTAATATATATTATACAAGATATAAATTATAAATCTTATAAACATATAAAATCCGATATATGTAGATATATAAATAAATACATGTTTTTAAAATGTACGTGACTTAACAAATAAGTCAAAAATGGTAATTATAATTTCTTTGTGTGCACTGAATTTGTTTTACTGTGTGTTAAATAAAGTAGCTTTGTTGAAATACTATTTTCCATTGACTAATTAGTAATCCAATAATTTATATACTTTAGTTATAACTGTAAAGAATGAATGTCTCCTTAATCACTTGACGAATGGTTAACGCTGTTTTTTATGAATTGAAGTGTTCTTAGAATGTGTTTATCAAAAGTCAAAAAATTAATTAATAGCCAATAAGTGACTGACAGTTCTCCGCCTGGCAGTTTTCCGCTTCGGCAGTTTTCCGCCTGGCAGTTTTCCGTGTACCATGAATAACAATGACCTTTGATCGGGTCACTCCCAAAATTCTACAAGAAGCTCACTGGACATTGACCAATCGCTTCACCAAATTTCAGGTAATTTGGTTGAACACTTTTTACCTTCGCAGAATGCGGGAAGGTCATATTTTAGCTGTGGTTTATTTATTTATTTATTTATTTATTTATCATCTTGTTATTCGCTTAACTGAAAAAGTATTCAACCAAATTGATTGAAATTTGATGGTACAATTGGTCAATGTCCCGGAACCATCAATTTTGGAAGCGATCCGGTCAAAGGTCAAGGTCATTTATAAATTATAACTCAATATCTCAAAAAGTATTAAACGATATTGCATGAAACCTGGTGGGATAATTGTTTATTATCCAGTTAAGCGACGGTGAAGGTATGCGCTATACCGAGTGCACATAATCTAGTTCAGTTATGCGAATAGCAAGATGATGAATAAGTAAATAAATGTGGGGTAAAATATAACCTTCTGCAAATTTGCGAAGGTAATAATTAAATTTAATTCACTTATCGACTGATTTTCTTATTTTCTAAACTAGTGTTGCTATTTATATTCATTTATATATTATATATATACAGGTAAAGCTCGTACAACGGACAGTATACAGGTAAATCCCCCCTACAAAGAACAAAAATTGTCCGTTCTACCGGACTGCATGGCTAGCTAGAACGAACTCTTTAAATTATATGGGTTAACAAATATTTTATTCGTCTACCAACAATCCAGTCAAACATTGTTTGTCTTCAGAGGAATAACAATTTACAATCAACAATTAATATATTGCTTTTTAGATTTTCAGTATTTTGATTTTGTTACCCTTTTCCGACACATTTTCTTTGACTAGAAAAGTTCAATAGAAATTTGAAAAAGGTGTGACTATTCTATATTCTAGTTTAATATATTCTTTATTTATTCATGCCAAACAAAAAATATAAACTAGGAAATGAAATAATTTATTTTTATATTGCTTTCACTTTAATAACCGATTATTAATTATGTTATGTGTATCAGTTTACATGTATAGGTACATAGATATCTATATAAGTAATGTTAAGAGATAACACCCTTTTTATCATATTTTATAGTACATTAAGCGACAGCCGCATAAAGTACAGGTAAAGCTCGTAAATTTTGTACCGGAGAAAGTGTCCGTTTTACCGATCAGCGTTTGCTAAAACGTGACATTAATTGGGGATTTAAAGTTTTGAAGTTTTCTTTAACAGCATTTCAAAGAAACTCTAATGAGGGTAAACAATCTCAGATTATTATTGAATAAATTTTTGAATGAAAATCTTATAATATTTATATAACTTACTCATATAAATGAACGTAGGTGCGAAATAATAAGGTAAGTAAAATGAAACAAAGATATTAGTAACTAATTTAAGTGCAAATATAGGGTAGTAACACCTCTTTAATTTTGTAGAGCTTCTTTAATCAAAGAAACTGTGTAGTAAATGAGTAACAAAATCAAAATACTATAAATCTTAAAAACAATACATTAAGAGTTGATTGTAAATTGTAATACCTTTGAATATAATTAATGTACGACTAGATAATTGGTAGACGAATAGAATATTGGTTAAACCAAAGGAGTTGCATGGCCATAAGAACGGATAATTTTTGTCTTTTTTAGGGGGTATCCGTTTAAAGATCGTCCGCAGTACGAGCTTCAATTACCTGTATACTAGATTCTTCATATTCATGACTTGATAAATGTACTTGAAAGCAGCTTTGTAAGACGTGTTTCAATATATTAAAATTATCTTCAATTAAAAGATATTAATTAACATCCTCTATTCTACCACGTAGTTTTTGAATATTTTTTACATTTAATAAAAAAAAATATATGGGCTTCTTAGTTACAGCCTACTTCGAGAAATCCATGGAAATCTAAGAATTTGTACTTGACTGAAATACTTGTAATATTTTTTTACTGCATATATTTTGCAAATGCGTTTTATAAACGCATATATTTTGCCTATGCGTTTTATAAAATGCATGTGCGTTTTATAAAATGCATATGCATTTTATGAAAATGCATATTTGAAGCGAATATGCACTAAATATTATCATTTCTGCGTATTCTACCTCCTATCCTACTGGTGATACACTCCCCCCCCCCCTCACACTCCAAGGCTCCACGCTGTCTGCTGCATTGGTGAATGTAGTCTGGAATTTCCTACTACCAATAAATTTAAAGATATCATCTTCCAATGAGATACGACGAATAGAATTACATGTAATTCATTACTTTGTCTTGTTTATTATATTACGTAACGAACCAATAATATTGTTGATATTTACTCGATTGCTTCAATGGATAAAATACATTTATTAACATAGTATTGTTTATTTTATTACCGATACATGATAAGTAAATAATAGCAATCAATGTTGATTGTTCACACACTCAATCTTTTATTTTAGATTTTGTGCTCGTCTGTTCTCGTTCACAAAAGTAGATGATTTTCGTCTTTTCCAATCGGTTGGATTGGAAAATGCTAAAATCGTCAATTCTTCTGATTGAAAACACCAAAATTGGATAAAAGGTTGATAGTGTGGACGGGGTTTTATTGTTCACACTTCATTCAGGGAATCAGGAATAACATGTTAACTTTTCGCTCAGTGTTTGACTGGCTGTGAAGAGAGAAGGTAGTGTGTGCGTCATGGATCTGGAGCTCTCTTGCCCGCACTGTGGCTGGCTTTACCACGTGCCCATTTTATTGCCCTGTAACCACACGTTATGCCTTTCCTGTGCCGCAACCTTACAGGAACCTATTTCCAAAGCTACTGAAGAGGAGGTATCCCCCGATGTGGATAAAGCTTCTGTTTTAAGCGACTCCGATTCAGGTGTTTCATGCAATTCCCGCCCTACGAGCATCGTGATGACTTCATCTCCTACCTACGACCACCCAACTGGAAACACTAATCGGAACAGCGATTGCAGCTCCTCCATCAGCTCCCAGAGCACTGTGCTCTACTCCATTCTCTGCCCACAGTGCTCCACTGTAAACAAAGTGGACGATGGTGGAGCGCACAGTTTACCTAAATACAAACTGATGGAGGCTTTGGTGGATAAATACAAAGAGAAACATTGCATCACCGAGAAATGTCAGCTGTGTACCAACTCTATCTCCGATAACGCGTTACGCCGTGACGCAACTGTGTTCTGTGACCAGTGTTCCGTGTACTACTGCGATCCGTGTCGGAGCACCTGCCACCCCAAGCGCGGACCCCTAGCGGCCCACATTATGATGACTGTTAACGAAGGCAAGAACCTACTGAAAGAGAGACGAAGGAACAAAGATGTGAAGTGTCACACG
Organism: Caprella mutica; assembly: GCA_947561585.1. Classification (NCBI taxonomy): domain Eukaryota; kingdom Metazoa; phylum Arthropoda; class Malacostraca; order Amphipoda; family Caprellidae; genus Caprella; species Caprella mutica. The sequence goes on along the minus strand of CANNZV010000513.1, from coordinate 955,345 downwards.
CATCACCAGGAAACACTTTCCATGTACTGCGTGAACTGTCAGCGCACTATTTGCGTAACGTGCCTCAGCGGCGGGAAACACCACGAGCACGAAGTGCACGCACTGCCTGCAGTTACGCAAACGAAAAAGGTAAGGGTACTGTAAAATATGTATACATCCAAGTAGACATATTCGTATTTTTCATGTTTAACATATTTTACATTGAATATATTTTACATTGCTACCTATTTATAATATATTTTAAATACAAAAATTTTATTGGAATAAATATTTTTTCAAGGCGCTCAGATAATTAATATTGAAACATGATTTTTAATTGTGTTGAACTTAATAACAGAGAAATCACTAAATAGGAATGACAAAATTAATCCTTTATTTTATTACAAGTCGAAACTCTTTCCATTTTTGATCATATAAAAAGTATGCAATAAATATTTTAAATATAACTTTAATTTTAAATAGCATCATGAATATCAATTATAATAAAGTTAAAATTATTATTATATGCTTTTTTCCCATATGATCGAAAATGAAGAGGAGACCTATATTTTAGTTATTGTATTTACAATACATTTTATTTTCCTATTATATATTAAACTATAAAATATAAGTAAATACCCAGAAAGAAAGTTATGGTGGGGCCATAGAAGATTAAGTAGGCTGCCCTTTTTCTACCTGGGTACATATCTAGCGCTCCACTTTCCGAATAAGGAGAGTGTGTGACAGTACACAGGAAGGGTGTGTCCTACGTAACGGTGATACTTTTTAGTCCCTTTCGAGCATTCGATTGTAACATTTAAACTCTGAGGCGAAAGAAGTAACGATACCATTGAAATGAGGCGAAAGAAGTAACGATACCATTGAAATGAGGCGAAAGAAGTAACGATACCAGTGAAATGAGGCGAAAGAAGTAACGATACCATTGAAATAAGACGAAATAAGTAACGATACCATTGAAATGAGGCGAAAGAAGTATCGATACCTTTGAAATGAGGCGAAAGAAGTAACGATACCTTTGAAATGAGGCGAAAGAAGTAACGATACCATTGAAATGAGGCAAAAGAAGTAACGATACCAGTGAAATGAGACGAAAGAAGTATCGATACCATTGATATGAGGCGAAAGAAGTAACGATATCATTGAAATGAGGCGAAAGAAGTAACGATACCATTGAAATGAGGCAAAAGAAGTAACGATACCAGTGAAATGAGACGAAAGAAGTATCGATACCATTGATATGAGGCGAAAGAAGTAACGATATCATTGAAATGAGGCGGAAGAAGTAACGATACCATTGAAATGAGGCGAAAGAAGTAACGATATCATTGAAATGAGGCGAAAGAAGTAACGATACCATTGAAATGAGGCGAAAGAAGTAACGATACAATTGAAATGAGGCGAAAGAATTATCGATACCTTTGAAATGAGGCGAAAAAAGTAGCGATACTATTGAAATGAGATGAAAGAAGTAACGATACCATTGAAATGAGGCAAAAGAAGTAACGATACCAGTGAAATGAGACGAAAGAAGTAACGATACCATTGAAATGAGGCAAAAGAAGTAACGATACCAGTGAAAGGAGGCGTAAGAAGTAATGATACTAGTGAAATGAGGCGAAAGAAGTAACGATACCATTGAAATGAGGCGAAAGAAGTAACGATACCAATGAAATGAGGCAAAAGAAGTAACGATACCAGTAAAATGAAGCGAAAGAAGTAACGATACCATTTAAATGAGGCGAAAGAAGTAACGATACCAGTGAAATGAGACGAAAGAAGTAACGATACCATTGAAATGAGGCGAAAGAAGTAACGATACCAGTGAAATGAGGCGAAAGAAGTAATGATACCAGTGAAATGAGGCGAAAGAAGTAACGATATCATTGAAATGAGGCGAAAGAAGTAACGATATCATTGAAATGAGGCGAAAGAAGTAACGATACCATTGAAATGGGGCGAAAGAAGTAACGATACCAGTGAAATGAGGCGAAAGAAGTAACGATACCATTGAAATGAGGCGAAAGAAGTAACGGTATCATTGAAATGAGGCGAAAGAAGTAACGATACCATTGAAATGAGGCGAAAGAAGTAACGATACCATTGAAATGAGGCGAAAGAAGTAACGATATCATTGAAATGAGGCGAAAGAAGTAACGATGCCATTGAAATGAGGCGAAAGAAGTAACGATACCAGTTAAATGAGGCGAAAGAAGTAACGATACCATTGAAATGAGGTGAAAGAAGTAACGATATCATTGAAATGAGGCGAAAGAAGTAACGATACCAGTGAAATGAGGCGAAAGAAGTAACGATACAATTGAAATGAGGCGAAAGAAGTAACGATATCATTGAAATGAGGCGAAAGAAGTAACGATACCATTGAAATGAGGCGAAAGAAGTAACGATACCATTGAAATGAGGCGAAAGAAGTAACGATACCATTGAAATGAGGCGAAAGAAGTAACGATACCATTGAAATGAGGCGAAAGAAGTATCGATACTAGTGAAATGAGGCGAAAAAAGTAGCGATACCATTGAAATGAGGCGAAAGAAGTATCGATATTAGTGAAATTAGGCGAAAGAAGTATCGATACTAGTGAATTGAGGCGAAAGAAGTAACGATACCATTTAAATGAGGCGAAAGAAGTAACGATACCATTGAAATGAGGCGAAAGAAGTAACGATACCATTGAAATGAGGCGAAAGAAGTAACGATACCATTGAAATGAGGCGAAAGAAGTAACGATACCATTGAAATGAGGCGAAAGAAGTAACGATATCATTGAAATGAGGCGAAAGAAGTAGCGATACCATTGAAATGAGGCGAAAGAAGTAACGATACCATTGAAATGAGGCGAAAGAAGTAACGATACCATTGAAATGAGGCGAAAGAAGTAACGATACCATTGAAATGAGGCGAAAGAAGTAACGATACCATTGAAATGAGGCGAAAGAAGTAACGATACCATTGAAATGAGGCGAAAGAAGTAACGATACCATTGAAATGAGGCGAAAGAAGTAACGATACCATTGAAATGAGGCGAAAGAAGTAACGATATCATTGAAATGAGGCGAAAGAAGTATCGATACCATTGATATGAGGCGAAAGAAGTAACGATACCATTAAAATGATTCGAAAGAAGTATCGATACCATTGATGAATGTGATTGTGTGAACAAAATGAGCTTTGGTTTTAATATTGTTTGTGAACAATTGAACACTTAGTCAACAATTAAAACACTTTGTTTGTAACTATTAAACAGGTTTTGAACAAGTTAACACGATGCTTGTAAACACCAGTGCTTGTGTCCCTTTTGTCACATTCCTTGGTAAGGGACTGCATTCACGGAGTAGCTTTTCTGCATACATAGCATTTCTCAGACTGGTAGTATATAGATGACTTTGTTCATGGAGCCACTTTCCTTTCTGACTGCTTCTTCCAGTCCTTTTTATTTTTGACATTAATTTCTGAAGCAGACGTTAAACACACTACGAAATGAATTACATTTACTTTTCGATTACTTACAATATTTAATGGATATATTTTGAACAAATTTAACATTTTTGTAATAAATTAATGAACATGTGCAGTTCTTCTTCTAAAAATATACCTGAGGAGTATATAACCTGTTCATTTTAGGCTGCTTGTACCGTTGTTTTTAACACATGTTGTCACTACAGGTGTCCTTTAACAGGTGGGACGCACCTTATTGCAGACAGGTGTACTGTCATCCTGTGTGACCTCTGCAAAATTAACATAAACTGTTATTATAGGAAAATATGTGGGAAAATATATTATGGGAAAATAAATTTGGTGTGGGAAAATATATTAATAGTGAAAATATATAGTAAGGAAAATTATTTATTAAGTTTGTTACATTTATCAAGGGAAATATATTTTTTATAAGTAGATTTCATTTATTAAAAAAATATATTTATTAGAAAATATATTATTTTGTTTGAAAAAACAAAACAATATATTTCCATTAAAAGCAAGAGGAATTAATTATGTTTATGATAATTATGCGGAAAATATATATGTACTTCACATTGAAATATATGTATCTATATATGGTATACAGGTTTAGGACTATAATATAAGTCAATCCTATATTCTGAACCATGACTTGTATTAATTATATACCAATATATGCTAGCCTTGTGTTAATTATAGAAGCTATATCTGTTCCTCAGAAATGCTCTGTTAGGTAGTCTCTTTCTCACAGTGTGGCAATGTGGTGGAGTCAAAGGCCCTTTGTTGGAAATAAAGAAGAGGTAATTAATGTAAAGGGTACATTGTCACATAGTACTGTGAATGGGGGAAACGTGAGTAAAGCTGGTAAAAGAGTAATGGTAAACGAGTAAAGCTGGTAAATGAGTAAAGCTGGTAAACGAGTAAAGATGGTAAATGAGTATAACTGGTAAACGAGTAAAGCTGGTAAATGAGTAAAGCTGGTAAATGAGTAAAGCTGGTAAATGTGTAAAGATGGTAAATGAGTAAAGATGGTAAATGAGTAAAGATGGTAAATGAGTAAAGCTGGTAAATGAGTAAAGATGGTAAATGAGTAAAGATGGTAAATGAGTAAAGATGGTAAATGAGTAAAGATGGTAAATGAGTAAAGATGGTAAATGTGTAAAGATGGTAAATTAGTGAAGCTGGTAAATGAGTAAAGCTGGTAAATGTGTAAAGATGGTAAATGTGTAAAGATGGTAAATGAGTGAAGATGGTAAATGAGTAAAGATGGTAAATGAGTAAAGCTGGTAAATGAGTAAAGATGGTAAATGTGTAAAGATGGTAAATGAGTGAAGCTGGTAAATGAGTAAAGATGGTAAAAGAGTAAAGATGGTAAATGAGTAAAGCTGGTAAATGAGTAAAGCTGGTAAATGAGTAAAGCTGGTAAATGAGTAAAGATGGTAAAAAACATAACTAGCACCAATCAATTTAGTATAATGAATGTGAATAACATTTATTAATCAATAATTATTCTGCTAAATAATTAAAAACATTTTACATTTTAAAAATAGCTGAGTTATTCCAAGATAATTAAAAGATAACTATCAGTAATATATCTACATAGTATCTAGTACACCATTTTCTCCTTCTAACATATCTAGCATATATACAAGTATATTCTAGCATATATACAAGTATATTCTAACATATATACAAATATATTCTAACACATATACAAGTATATTCTAACACATATACAAGTATATTCTAACACATATACAAGTATATTCTAGCATATATGCAAGTATATTCTAACACATATACAAGTATATTCTAACACATATACAAGGATATTCTAACATATATACAAGTATATTCTAACACATATACAAGTATATTCTAACACATATACAAGTATATTCTAACATATATACAAGTATATTCTAACACATATACAAGTATATTCTAACACATATACAAGTATATTCTAACACATATACAAGTATATTCTAACACATATACAAGTATATTCTAACATATATACAAGTATATTCTAACACATATACAAGTATATTCTAGCATATATGCAAGTATATTCTAACACATATACAAGTATATTCTAACACATATACAAGTATATTCTAACACATATACAAGTATATTCTAACACATATACAAGTATATTCTAACACATATACAAGTATATTCTAACATATATACAAGTATATTCTAACATATATACAAGTATATTCTAGTATATATACAACTATATTCTAGCATATATATACAAGTATATTCTAGCATATATACAAATAGTTTTCCCAACACAGATATCAAATGAGAGTTTGTTCTAATATTCATCAGGCTTCGAAATGTTTAAATTTGCGAAATTGAAGCTCGTGAATATTCAAATCTTCCTAAGTTGGATGTGCTCTTCTCAATAGCATGAATATTTTAGAGGTGAAATAGAAGTGAATAGAGGCAAAATAGAAGTGAATGGAAGGGAATAGAGGCAAAATAGAAGTGAATGGAAGAGAGTAGAAGTAGCTGAAATAGAGAATGGTATTATAGAGGTATTAGATGTTAACATGCAGTAAGGAATGAAGAATTAATTGATTGAACTGAAATTAAAGAAAATTTTACAATGCAATATTTTATTTTTATACCTCATAATTTCCTATAAATGTTTTAACTTTTTTATTTGTTTTACATTGCAATTCCCCGAATTTTTTTTTTTTTTTCATAAGTACATTTTTTATTTTAAATTTTTTAATTTTTATATAATTTATTTATTACACATTCATAAACTTTCACCCATCAAACAACATAAATTCTATCACAATTCCTAAAAAATAACCAACCCTTACCACCATTACATGCATTGAAGTGCAGTTTACATTGTTATACATAGTATATACAATTATACATATGTGCTATGTTTAAGTTACAGTACGTACATATGCATCTCTTACATAGCCTTATTGAAGTGCCATTAAAGTAAATTGGGAGCAATAGAAGGAGTTATCTCAAACCTTTCTAAGATACATACTATGCTATATGAATTCCTTTAACCTTCTGCAGCCTGAAGTGACTCTAATGGCACATAGAAATACTAAGTGTATAGTCTATAATTAGGTTGTGACAGTATGCTTTTTAAATCATAGATATTAAGAATATTATAGACGAAATGAAATGGTATCGAATAATATATACCGCTGGTGTAGAACCATTCAATACTGTATAATTCTCTGCCTCTATAATATTTTCGGGATCTATAATTCTAAAAGCATATTGTTACAACCCGAATTATTTTTATACTAATTCGATCTCAATTCATTGATTTTTTTGTATGATAGTAATTCACTGTATATATGAAGAAATATAACCAAAGTTGGCTATATATACAGATAGCAGACTAATACCGCTATTTAATTCATTGTATTATGACGTACTAAACTGCGTCCATCGCTTTATTGCAGATCACTATTTTGTGAATAATTTTAATAATATTGATTGTACAGTAGTGAAACTTTGGTCACTGGAAGATTGCTTCTATGTTAGTATCTTGCTGAAATATTTTTTGAATCCATTCGAAAATTGGAAAGTTATGAACGTTTTTGTATTTTGAAGGCATTTTAACTGTCCATCGCTTTATTGCAGCTCTGTGAAAAGGCCAAAAAATGGGCGATTAACTTCTATCGAGAGGGTAAAAATTGTAACAGGTCCTGCAGAAGGGATGACTCTTCTATATTTAGCTAATGAATTTGGAAGGGATAAGAGAAACATAGTTTCTGTTGTGGAAGATCCCGACACCAACCCAAGGAGAGATGAGGGTACGAGGAGAAGCTTTTTCCCCTCGAAATATGCGAAAACTACCCAAGCAGGTTTTAAGGCAGCCAAATAACACTCGTGCCTCCATTTTCGACAAGGCTGTCATTGGTTATTCGTCCAAACGGTGTCACTAGTGTCTTAAATGAGACGACAAGGAACGTGGAGCCCATTTCCAGGCCTCCTAAGGAGAAGACCCAAAAGGAAAAAGGCATTAGATGTACACAGAATTACATGAAAACAAACTTCCTACTTGTACTTTTAACAGATGAGGAAAGATCCACCCTTGACTGTCTGGATGGATGGGTTAAAGTTTGGATACTACTGGAGCTGTTTATTCACACTGGTTTCGTCGTCAACAAGGAGGCTGTGGCTTTATGTTTTAAGCGGGCATCATTGGTGAAACGTTAATTGGCCCTTTCCGAGTACCAGAGGGTGTAAACCTAACAATCCAATCCTACATTGCCTCTTTTGTTGAGTACTTGCTCCCTTGTTCTAATAGTTTGCAATTATCTCGTTGGAAAAAGATGATTTTCTTGCATAACTTAGCACAATCTCATGCTTGAAGGGTTACAACTTCTTTCCTCATATCTCTGGGCATCAAGTGAGAGACTCTCATGACTTGATTGCCTTGTTCTCTGGTCTTAAGCCCCATTGAGCATTTCTGACCGTTTCATTTGAAACATTACATCAGGACTGTTTTGACGTAAGACTAATGACAGCCTTGTCAAAAATGGAGGCACTAGTGTCATTTAGCTGCCTTATGACCTGCCTGCGTATTTTTCGCATATTTCGAGGGGAAATTGTTTTTCTCGTACCCTCATCTCTCCTTGGGTTTGTGTCGGGATTTTCCACAAAAGAAACTCTTGTTCTCTTAACCCTTCCAAGTTATAAAGCTAATTATAGAAGAGACCTCCCTTCTGCAGGACCTGCTACAATTTTTACCCTCTCGGTAGAAGTTAATCGCCCATTTTTTGGCTTTTTCACAGAGCTGCAATAAAGCGATGGACAGTTAAAATGCCTTCTAAATAGATAAACGTTCATAACTTTCCAATTTTCGAATGGATTCAAAAAATATTTCAGCAAGATACTAACATAGAAGCAATCTTCCAGTGACCAAAGTTTCACTACTGTACAATCAATACTATTAAAATTATTCACAAAATAGTGATCTGCAATAAAGCGATGGACGCAGTTTATGTATCTACATCACATATATTAATGTCGTAAAATATGATTTTTCATTTATTTCAATTCAGGTGGAAAATTCGAGTACAATTAACAAAACTTATAAAAATTCACATCAACATTTTCAATAATAATTATTGATGATTATATTTGGACCTTTCTTAACTTCTATGGCCCCACCATAACTTTCTCTCAATTTTCTATGGCCCCACCATAACTTTCTCTCAATTTTCTATGGCCCCACCATAACTTTCTCTCAATTTTCTATGGCCCCACCATAACTTTCTCTCAATTTTCTATGGCCCCACCATAACTTTCTCTCAATTTTCTGTGGCCCCACCATAACTTTCTCCCTACATCTCAAATCAGCTACCCTTGCTTATAAACAGGTATATAAAGATCAAACACCTGGTGTTATGTTTTTCACCACGTCAATCGTTTGCAATGTCAGTCACTTCCTTTCTATACTAATCGCTAAAAATATTAAGGTTTTTACATATCATTTCCGGTTGGTGTATAGTTTTCGTTATTTATTTGATTATATATTCAGTATTATTAAAACTATTAATGTATTAATAAGTTTTGATTCGAGAATTAAACAAATTATTCAATAAGAGCACACTCACGGTTATAACCTTATGTGGTTTATTGGTTTTAATATGGCAATACAGTTTAAATATGTGCTATCCACATTGAATCAATCATAAAAAAAATAACTAACCTATGGTTTTCCCATTTTAAAACCATATCACAAAACCATATAAACTATATAGATTGTATAAATGTTTAATTGACCACACCAAATACCACATGTCAATTACCATACTTATAACAGGTGTTTACCATGTATAATTTACATATTACCATGTTAAACCACATGTAATACACATGTCATCCAATTCCAAAAAGTATACATGGTATACACATTGATTTGTTTGCAGGGAACATTCACACTATCTTCCCCTGGCTGCTTCTTTCTCCCCAATACTCACCCTATCTTCCCCTGGCTGCTTCTTTCTCCCCAATACTCACCCTATCTTCCCCTGGTTGCTTCTTTCTCCCCAATACTCACCCTATCTTCCCCATGGTTGCCTCTTTCCCCAATATTCACCCTATCTCAGATCCACCCCCTCAGTGCAGATTTATCTTCCCCACTAGACCATATTTACCTTTTTTACATTTTACGATTCCCTTTAAGAGAGATTTACTGCTCTGCGGAGGAAAATTTAAAAAGGCAGATGCCTTCTGATGCGAAATCAAAGATGTACATTCAAGATTTCTTTTTAGAAGGAAAATGTTTCTATCTTTACTGTAGCTCTAGAGTAGACTAAATAAAAAAGAGAAATTATAAACTGCTGCCTTTTGGTTTTACAAAACCACAGAACGTTAGAATTGTTCGGTTAGCAAAATATGAAAGGTGTATTTTCGGTCAAGCGTTCTGTTTTATTCTTTTACACCTTCATAAAAATGACATGTAGATTTACCATGCTGGAAATATTTGAAATTTTGAATTAAGGTTTAAAATTCAGTGAATATCTCTGAAACCTCTAGACTTTTCTTTCCAGATAAGTTATAAAGACAGTAAGACTTAGTAGCAGTGTCAAAGTTCTGTACAGTGTTTCTGCCTTATCTCCAAAGTTAGAGTTCTAAATAATTCTCACTAATCTCTGAAAGTTGGGTAGATGTGCAAAGTTTAAGGTGTGTATCAGATACAAGCGAGGTACGCTTCAGTGTCTTCAATTGTTTGTCACTGGAGATGAAGGAAGAGTCTTGAGAACTTGAGGAGATGAGGGGAAGTGGAAGGGATAGAGATGAGAGGGGAGGGGAGATGGAAGAGATGATGTACAAGTAGAGATGATACAGGTAGAGATGATAGAGGTAGAGAAGATACAGGTAGAGATGATACAGAGAGAGATGATACATGTAGAGATGATATAGGTAGAGATGATAGAGGTAGAGAAGATACAGGTAGAGATGATACATGTAGAGATGATATAGGTAGAGATGATAGAGGTAGAGATGATACAGAGAGAGATGATACATGTAGAGATGATATAGGTAGAGATGATAGAGGTAGAGAAGATACAGGTAGAGATGATACAGAGAGAGATGATACATGTAGAGATGATACAGGTAGAGATGATACAGGTAGAGATGATACAGGTAGAGATGATACAGGTGGAGATGATACAGGTGGAGATGATACAAGTAGAGATGACACAGGTAGAGATGTTACAGGAGGTAGAGATGATACAGGTAGAGATGATACAGGTAGCGATGTTTCAGGTAGAGATGATACAGGTAGAGATGATACAGGTAGAGATGATACAGGTAGAGATGATACAGGTGGAGATGATGCAAGTAGAGATGACACAGGTTGAGATGTTACAGGAGGTAGAGATGATACAGGTAGAGATGTTACAGGAGGTAGAGATGATACAGGTAGCGATGATACAGGTAGAGATGATACAGGTAGCGATGTTTCAGGTAGCGATGATACAGGTAGCGATGTTTCAGGTAGCAATGATACAGGTAGAGATGATACAGGTAGAGATGATACAGGTAGCGATGATACAGGTAGAGATGATACAGGTAGCGATGTTTCAGGTAGAGATGATACAGGTAGCGATGTTACAGGTAGAGATGATACAGGTAGAGATGAAACAAAATAGAAATGAATTAATTGTTGAGATGAAAAGTTGATAGGAAATCGTAACTACACTGGGAGATGAAGTAATTGAAATAAATGAAAATATGAAGTATATATCTACCGTTTTGTCATGTTTATGGTAAACTAGGATATTTACGTCAAGTTATGACTCTATCATAACTAGATACAATAAGGATTATTCTTGTTGAGATTATTTAAACAAGCAAATCGATTTTTAGTGAAAACTTAAATTAAAGTTTACCAAATCAGATATCTTAGTTACGTTACGCCCTTTAATTATAGGTTTGTTACGATACTATTCAAAATATATATATTCTTCATTCAAATTTACTATTAATCCATAACTGTACCAATATCTGATTCAGGTAACTATAGTTGCTAATTATGCAATATACTCCCACCCTCACTATATTGCAAGCAATAACAACGAAGACAACATTACCTCCACAGACCGGTTTACCTTCAAAGTAACAGGATTTAGTCGCACAGACAGGCAGACGATCTCTATAAGCCTAATGTGATGAGAAACAGATAAGGTATTGGTACAGTGTGTGAAGAGATTGTTAAGCCTTCATTTTATTCACAACTATTGGTGGTTGTTTTAACCCTTCATTTTATTCACAACTATTGGTGGTTGTTTTAACTCTTCACTGTGCACTTTATTTACAACTATTGGTGGTTGTTTTAACCCTTCATTTTATTCACAACTATTGGTGGTTGTTTTAACTCTTCACTGTGCACTTTATTTACAACTATTGGTGGACCAATGGTGGTCATTTGAAACCGTTTAGTATCGAAAAAAATTCAATATTTAGATCAGATAGACGTTACACCCTAATTGTGTATCTCAACATAATATCCTATTTCTTTTTGCTTAGTCAGCAAAATTACGGAGAGAATTTCACTTCCTAATGTACAGGTCTGATGTGAATCATAGTGAGAGAGATACTCCTTTTACTTATTTACTATTTTCACTTCACAAATCATTTTTGTAAATAAAGCTTCATAAAAAATTTACCTCGTAAATGTTAATTTTTTTTTATATTACAATTTCTTATTTTATTTATCATAGTTTTATGGTAAAATAGTTTTTAGCTATCTTGTAGCTAAATAATAATCGTCATAAAGATATATCATGATAAATTCTGTATATGGTAAAATAATTCTTAGCTTTGTAGGTACCAATTAATGTGAAGTTATAGAAATATTTTCAATTTTTTTCCAAAACTTGTCAATGACGAGATAAATATCATTTTTTATATTCATTTTATTCGTCATAATTAAATATAATACAATTAATTAGATACCTGAAAATATAAAGTTAGTTTCCGAGTTATCGGACGGTTCCACATTTTCGAACACATAATATAAAATTGTATAATAGTTTTATTTAACTTTCTTTATAATTGGTTGATCGAAAATATGAAACAGTCCGACAACTCAAAACTTACCCAAGTCTAAATAATTTGATAGACAGTCCCATTGCTGTTTATGCGAAGACAATGTAAATCTAGATTGTTATTATCCCATCCATCTAAATTATAAGACTGGCAATCCATTAATTTACACTAATTTACAGTTAATTTCCTTTTCAAATGTATGTGGCCCGCATGCACCATTAAAAAGAATATACAGTTACATTTCACATACAGGTACAGTCAAACCAAGGTGTATATGTAGTTGTAACAGTTAGGGTAAGGTACGAATTAACGGTCAGTTCCATATATACGGTCGTATAAGAAAAACTATATAATTAAAATTAAATAATTATTTTATCGTTTTTTCTTATATGACCGAAGATGTTGAACTGACCGATAATTAGGAATTTACCATAATTAATTTCCATATATAAACTTTACTAATTGTAATGTCTTTAGTTTTTATAATTGGTCTGGGTACACGATGACAAATTTGTATAATAGTACCATCGCCTAAAAAAAAAATGTGTTAAATGTGATATTTCCGTACAAATAACACTATAGACACCTGTTAAATTTAACATTTGTTAACACTCAACAGGTTATTTTTTAAAAGATGTTTCTTTTTTAAATGAAAAGAGTTCATTTTTAAATATAAAGCATACTATATGAAATAGTTTTTATCTATATTATCAATTCATTTTCAATTTAATAATGGTAACGATATTTAATTTGAACGTGAGATAATTATTAAGCGTTAGCCATAAGAGAAGTTATGGTGGGGCCATAGAAGATTTAGTTATGGTGGGGCCATAGAAGATTAAGTTATGGTGGGGCCATAGAAGATTAAGTTATGGTGGGGTCATAGAAGATTAAGTTATGGTGGGTTCATAGAAGATTAAGTTATGGTGGGACCATAGAAGATTAAGTTATGGTGGGTTCATAGAAGATTAAGTTATGGTGGGGCCATAGAAGATTAAGTTATGGTGGGTTCATAGAAGATTATGTTATGGTGGGGCCATAGAAGATTGAATTTGGTCTCCCCCTTAATCATTTAAGACCCCACTATTATTTCCCCTCTGTGTTAAAACACTCCAAACCTGAAATTAAACTCCCCTAACAAGTATTTTTTTCCTTATTTCCTTTTTAAGTTGATTGTACAGGGTTACTAATTTCCCCACCACCAGAGGGCGCACAGCGTCAATGTGGAGCCTTTTTACCTACTCTGTTATTCAGCACTGTAACTATACCAAGCAGTTATTTTGACTGCTTTTTACCTACTCTGTTATTCAGCACTGTAACTATACCTAGCAGTTATTTTGACTGCTTTTTACCTACTCTGTTATTTAGCACTGTAACTATACCTAGCAGTTATTTTGACTGCTTTTTACCTACTCTGTTATTCAGCACTGTAACTATACCTAGCAGTTATTTTGACTGCTTTTTACCTACTCTGTTATTCAGCACTGTAACTATACCTAGCAGTTATTTTGACTGCTTTTTACCTACTCTGTTATTCAGCACTGTAACTATACCTAGCAGTTATTTTGACTGCTTTTTACCTACTCTGTTATTCAGCACTGTAACTATACCTAGCAGTTATTTTGACTGCTTTTTACCTACTCTGTTATTCAGCACTGTAACTATACCTAGCAGTTATTTTGACTGCTTTTTACCTACTCTGTTATTCAGCACTGTAACTATACCAAGCAGTTATTTTGACTGCTTTTTACCTACTCTGTTATTTAGCACTGTAACTATACCTAGCAGTTATTTTGACTGCTTTTTACCTACTCTGTTATTCAGCACTGTAACTATACCTAGCAGTTATTTTGACTGCTTTTTACCTACTCTGTTATTCAGCACTGTAACTATACCTAGCAGTTATTTTGACTGCTTTTTACCTACTCTGTTATTCAGCACTGTAACTATACCTAGCAGTTATTTTGACTGCTTTTTACCTACTCTGTTATTCAGCACTGTAACTATACCTAGCAGTTATTTTGACTGCTTTTTACCTACTCTGTTATTCAGCACTGTAACTATACCTAGCAGTTATTTTGACTGCTTTTTACCTACTCTGTTATTCAGCACTGTAACTATACCAAGCAGTTATTTTGACTGCTTTTTACCTACTCTGTTATTTAGCACTGTAACTATACCTAGCAGTTATTTTGACTGCTTTTTACCTACTCTGTTATTCAGCACTGTAACTATACCTAGCAGTTATTTTGACTGCTTTTTACCTACTCTGTTATTCAGCACTGTAACTATACCTAGCAGTTATTTTGACTGCTTTTTACCTACTCTGTTATTCAGCACTGTAACTATACCTAGCAGTTATTTTGACTGCTTTTTACCTACTCTGTTATTCAGCACTGTAACTATACCTAGCAGTTATTTTGACTGCTTTTTACCTACTCTGTTATTTAGCACTGTAACTATACCTAGCAGTTATTTTGACTGCTTTTTACCTACTCTGTTATTCAGCACTGTAACTATACCTAGCAGTTATTTTGACTGCTTTACCTACTCTGTTATTCAGCACTGTAACTATACCTAGCAGTTATTTTGACTGCTTTTTACCTACTCTGTTATTCAGCACTGTAACTATACCTAGCAGTTATTTTGACTGCTTTTTACCTACTCTGTTATTCAGCACTGTAACTATACCTAGCAGTTATTTTGACTGCTTTTTACCTACTCTGTTATTCAGCACTGTAACTATACCTAACAGTTATTTTGACTGGCTTTTACTTTCAAACATTTGTATCTCATAAATTATTATTGGTTTCTACTTTAATTTTCTTTATTTTTAATAGAAGGAGACTTTTAACTCATTATTTTAATAATTGGTATAGTTCTAGCGTTAAAAAGAATAAACAATTATTGTTAGAGAGGTAATGACCTGGTGTGTAAACTGTTAGACTATAAACAGTTACTGTATACACAGAATATACTGCCACAACTTCGTATTTAACATTTCTGATTATTTTAGTTAGGCTGTAATACTTACTTTTTTAGTTTGTACAGCTGAATGAATTCATCGTCTAAGGTTTAATTATTTAATTAATGTGTATTGACTGTAAATAGATATTGTATGAATGTTCTTCACCGTAAGAGTTCATCCCTAGTGGAATATTATTTGTATTGACTGTAAATAGATATTGTATGAATTGTCTTCACGGAATATTATTTGTATCTGCCAGCATATGCGAATTACTTTACTTTTCATTAATTTATTTTTTATTTTTATAAAGCTGTTATCAGTAACCGTTTGCCAAATTAAAATTATTCGAATGTTCATTTTGAAAAATATTCCAAGAAAGCAATTTTGGGTACAGTGCTACTGTGTACAACATTAGCCCCTTTTTCTCGTTTTAATTCACATGTGTGTACAATTTAGGCACAGTGTTGGGGAGAGGAACAAAATGTCCCATAAATTTCCATGAGTGTACATCACCTTCTATTTATTCCTATCTCCTCCAGCCTCAAATTTATTTCTCTGTCCTGCGAAAAAAATGTGCATTGCAAGAAATTGTCCCTGTCTAAACTGTATAGCATTAACTAAAATAATGAATTCGTTTAATATTATTTTGTTAAGAAACTTTGATAATCGTAATTTGTGAAGATCGATTTTGAGAAAAAATGATTTTTGTATAATTTACAATGTTGGAAACAATAACATTGTGGGATTTTTATGTGTGGATTTTCTATCAAAGAAATTTCGATTTGTTGGTTTTAATTAATATAAATCAAACCCATTATTCATGTCGAAGAAAAATGTATCCGTAATGAATTTTTGACATTTTACAAATATCACATTTTCAAAAATAAACTTTACCAATTCTAATGCTTATAGATATTTTATAATTGGTCTGGGTAAACGAAGAGAAATGTGTGAGATTTGAAAATAATAGAAAAATAGAGAAATGTAATTTTAGAAATTAGCATCATGCAGAGACTGTTTTTTTTATAGTTACTAGCACATTAGTACACTCTGACGATAGACGAAATTCAATACTCGACGATCGGAGATTTATATTTTATCTATCGGGTTCGCTTTATTTTTGCAACCCTGAAGTAAAATTATAGTGGGACCATATAAGAACGTATGTTGCCCCCTCTTAATCTTCTATGGCCCCACCATAACATAATCTTCTATGGCCCCACCATAACATAATCTTCTATGTCCCCACCATAACTTCTCTTGGATGAACTCCCTCACCTCCAAACTTCTTCTTCTTCAGACTTCAAACTGCTCTGAAGTTTGCCTTTGGAATAGACCTGAACTATAAGTTTGGTCTGGTGTTTTCTTGTGGAGACTTCATTGTTTTGGAGACTTCTTTGTTTTGGAGACTTCATTGTTTTGGAGGCTTCATTGTTTTGGAGAATTCATTGTTTTGGAGACTTCTTTGTTTTGGAGACTTCATTGTTTTGGAGAATTCATTGTTTTGGAGACTTCATTGTTTTGGAGACTTCATTGTTTTGGAGACTTCATTGTTTTGGAGACTTCATTGTTTTGGAGAATTCATTGTTTTGGAGACTTCATTGTTTTGGAGACTTCATTGTTTTGGAGACTTCATTGTTTTGGAGACTTCATTGTTTTGGAGGCTTCATTGTTTTGGAGACTTCTTTGTTTTGGAGGCTTCATTGTTTTGGAGACTTCATTGTTTTGGAGACTTCATTGTTTTGGAGACTTCATTGTTTTGGAGAATTCATTGTTTTGGAGGCTTCATTGTTTTGGAGACTTCATTGTTTTGGAGACTTCTTTGTTTTGGAGACTTCTTTGTTTTGGAGACTTCTTTGTTTTGGAGAATTCATTGTTTTGGAGACTTCATTGTTTTGGAGACTTCATTGTTTTGGAGACTTCATTGTTTTGGAGACTTCTTTGTTTTGGAGACTTCTTTGTTTTGGAGAATTCATTGTTTTGGAGACTTCATTGTTTTGGAGACTTCATTGTTTTTGATATTGTTTTGCAGACTTACACCCCACTATATTTTCTACGGCCTAACTTAATTTGTTTAAAGAAGAATATAGTAGGCTGAAGGTAGCTACCTTTAGAAGAAGTTATGGTAGGGCCATAGAAGAATAAGAGGGGTCCCATCTTAATCTTCTATGGCCCCACCATAATTATTTAAATGTATATCGAAATAGCATGTAAATATACAGAATTGATTCAACCCAAAATCTGAGGGTGATAACTATATTGAATCTTTGTTAGATAATAAATAAATCATCCTTGTCCTGATGATGAATAGAATTTTTTCTATAAAAAAGCTTGAAACCGGAGAAAAAACTTTCAACATTGAGTTTAAATATCCTCTATTTAAACTAGATATCATATATATTAAAATATAGCTACATCATATATGATTTATATACGTACACCATCTATAATATTCTGCAGCATATTTAGTACAAGTCATGCCAGTACGTACCAATATTCGTCTTTTTGGTTATGATTAAAATGGATAAATAAACTTGTCTCTACGTTCCCCCTCCATACAGTGACAACCTGTAATTTGATTGTGTAGAGTTACTAATTCCACCACCAGGGGGCGCTGTGAACCACTTCGGAACCACTAAACCACTTTAAAAAATAGAGGGGAAATATGGTGGGGAATACTAAGATTAAAACACCACTTAATCTTCTATGGCCCCACCATAATATATCTGAAAAGTAAAATATTTTTTATTTTCAAAGGCAATATTTTTTTATAATATTAAGCAGCTTAAAATAACATAGGAAATGGAGTAAATTCCTAGTTATCGGACTCTTCCACATTTTCGTTCATATTTAAGAAGGATATAATGATCAAAATAAAACTTAAATAATTACTATTAGGATAAGTTACGAATTATCGGTCAGTACTACATCTTCGGTCATATAAGAAAAAAAAAACAATATAAAAATTGCTATTATTACACAGTGTTATCTAATAACAATTTTTATACTGTTTTTTCTTATATGACCGAAGATGTAGTATTGGCCGATAATTCGTAAATTACCCTAAGTACTTTTTCTTATATGATTGGAATTGTGTAACTGTCCGCTAACTCGTAACTTACCCTAGTATCGATGGTACATTCCAATTCACTGTCAGTACAAGTTACTTCAGTCGTCTTTTCTTCACATTTCTTTTTTTCGTGTGTATTTTTATTAGCATTTCTGCTGAGTCATTGAGAGGAAATCGACGGTGTGGCGAGCAGTCACGAAATAAGATGTGAGGTACTACCGGCCTGATACACTGGGAATATTCCTGCTTAGACTGGGAATATTCCGGCCTGATACACTGGGAATATTCCTGCTTAGACTGGGAATATTCCGGCCTGATACACTGGGAATATTCCTGCTTAGACTGGGAATATTCCGGCCTGATACACTGGGAATATTTCTGCTTAGACTGTGAATATTCCAGTCTGATACACTGGGAATATTCCGGTCTTATACACTTAAAGAATGTTCCAGTTCTGATAAAATTAGATATAAAAGATAGCCAATGCAAAGAGACAGCGCCATCACACGGACAATGATAGCCAATGCAAAGAGACAGCGCCATCACACGGACAGTCATTGCATCAATTGACTGTGTGGTCTTTGGATTATTTTATACAGTGACATATGGTGATATCCTTTAAGAAAATAACTGCAATAAATATTACAGGTAATCTTAACATTCCAGTCGTTAATTCCTGAACTAATTACCGGAATGCAGTCCATTCCCATTCCCACTTGTGTAGATAGCGTGGGAGAGAAATGCAATGAGTTAAATCGATAAGAACGCTACTTAATGAAATGAATCAATAAATTCTTTACATTTAATGGTGTTGGAAATGAGATGAAAATTAATAATCAATATTTTATGACTGATTAATTACTTTCAAAATCGAAATGATATGTTGATGATTAATTCTAACGCATGGGAATTATTTTAATGAGTATTTTATAACTTAGCATATACCCTGTGAAAAGGTTATGGTGGAGCCATAGATGATTAGGTGGAGACCTGTTTTATTATCCCAGGATTTATTCCTGGGATATTACTTTATTATTCTAGGAATAAATCCTTCTTTCTGACATAATCTTCTATGACCCATATTAAAAAATAAAATAAAAAGTGAAGTAAAATAAAATTATATAAAAAATAAAATTATATAAAAAAATAAAATTATATAAAAAATAAAATTATATAAAAAAATAAAATTATATAAAAAAATAAAATTATATAAAAAAATAAAATTATGTAAAAAATAAAACTATATTAGAAATAAAATTATATAAAAAATAAATTAATAAATTTAATTCAGTTTAACATAGGGTTTCGAACCTCTACCCTTCAATCTTCTGTAAATCAATTGATAGCAAATGAGACAATGAGGGTACGTACTCTATTACCGTTAATGGTGAATTTACCGAATGATAGATGCATGAAAATTTATCAAAATATAAATGCTGTCAAGAATATACATTGATTATTAGATTTTTTTTTTCAAATATAGGGTATATTTTCAATTACAAGATGATAATTAAATACCTGATAAAAATATCAATAAATTATTATTAAAAAGCATCAAAACATGAAGAACTGTTCTAGTAATTGTGACTTTACCCACTATAATTTATATTATGTAGTATATACAATTTATTATCATTATATTAATAATCACAATCGACTAAAAATGAAAGACTATTTTCCTAACCATTGCAATCTGTCTCCAAAATCTCATAGACTATTTTCCACACACCCAATCTAGAAGATTATTTAATCTCCAAACACTATTTGTAAAGTCTGTTTGGATTAGAGTCTTGAAGATTGGTGGGGATTATCCGTAGATTGTTCTCTCTTGTTACACTCTGGGAGAAATTGCAGTGGAGACATAGAAGATTAGGAAGGTTCGCTATCAATCTTCTATGTCCCCACCATAACTTTCTTTATTGGTATAGTGCAATATATAGGAAATGTGGTTAGAATTACTATAAAATTCACTATACATAAATGTATTTCATGCAGTAGAACTCATCTAAAGTGAAATCCTCTATAGTGAATGTAGAGTCCTGAGTAAGGAAGTAGCCTATATAGTAAACAAATTTTCTTCAGTCTACCATAAAATTTGTTCACTAAAGAGGATGCTTCTTTACCAAGGACTCTACATTCACTATAGAAGCCTTCTACTGTATTCATAAATTAGAATATAAATTTTAAATTAGAATATAAATTTTAAATTAGAATATAAATTTTTAAATTAGAATATAAATTTTAAATTAGAATATAAATTTTAAATTAGAATATAAATTTTTAAATTAGAATATAAATTTTAAATTATAATCAACATATCCTCTCATATATGGTACATACTATGTATTTAGGAGGGGGTCCCTCTCTTAATCTTCTATGGCCCACCATAAGTTCCCCTCTCTCATATAAGATGCTTCAAACCATTCAAATACGAGGGTTTATTTGTTTCAAGCAAACTAATTCAGAGTCTCATGAGTAGAGCTTTCATTTCCATGTGGCGATATTAACATTCACAAACGCTGCATAGAGTGTTTACACAGGCATTTAAAGTCTCTAAAACAAGAGTGTAAGTAGGGTAAGTTACGTAATATCGGACAGTTCCACATCTTTGGTCATAGAAGAAAAACATTAACTATCTCATTTTTTTTAATTTAACCGACAAAAAGAACGAGTTGAGATGTTAGATTAAATTCTTTTTTCTTATATGACCGAAGATGTGGAACTGACCAATAATTCGTAACTTACCCAATAATGAATTTACATGTATAAATAATAACATCATTTTCTATTGATTTAATTAAACAAGTTTTATTTACATAGTCTTTGGTATCGTTACTTCTTTCTTCGATAGTACTGATAGTATTAAATCTATTTTATTTGAAGTAAATGTACTTAATTATTAAATAAGGGTATTATTATTTCTTATATTATTTTGTTTCTTGATATTTTTCTACTCTCCTGTAGTAATAACTAATAAACATAAACACATAAATATTAACATAAAACACTTAAATATTAACATAAAACACATAAATATTAACATAAAACACATAAATATTAACATAAAACACATAAATATTAACATAAAACATATAAATATTAACATAAAACACATAATATTAACATAAAACATATAATTATTAACATAAAACATATAATATTAACATAAAACATATAATTATTAACATAAAACACATAATATTAACATAAAACACATAAATATTAACATAAATCATATAAATATTAACATAAAACACATAATATTAACATAAAACATATAATTATTAACATAAAACATATAATTATAATACATATCGGTAGTATCAGAATAAAAAAGTAATTTAACATTTTAAAACCGCACAAATCAATCATTAAAAATATAATGAACTTTTTTCCTATTTAAATAGCATTAAATAGGTAATATTTTACTTTAAATAAACACTCAGGTATATTTGCTCCAAGCTGTAGGTACACATTATTATATGCACACATAATTATATCTGTACATAATACTCGTGTATATTTATTCCATACACTTATATACTTTGTAGTTGTACACACTTCTATGGCCTCGTACTAAGTGGCTACTTTGTAATACTATAATAGTAGTAATAATAATATAACACTTCTTATGTAATGCTTTAAATAGTACTAGAAATGGGAAAAATCTTAGAAAGAATATATACTATTTGAATATACTGTGATATTATTTTGTATGTTTTAACCCTTCACTGTGCACTTTATTTACAACTATTGGTGGTTGTTTTAACCCTGCACTGTGCACTTTATTTACAACTATTGGTGGTTGTTTTAACCCTTCACTATGTACATTATTAACAACAAATGATGTTTGTTTTAAAACTCTTTTTGAGATAATTAATCCTAAAATGGTTTTGTACCATATTAATTGATACAATAAAAAATAAGTATAATACTACTTCAGAAGAAACAGTTCATGAACGAATGCGGTTGAACCTTCCCGAATATTCGTATATAATGAAAATTAAAAACAGAAGAGTAAATGATTTAATAAATATTAATTCATGGTAATGAATTAATCAATCACCTTAAATATTTGTATTTACTCATTACCTGATGAATTATTTCCAATATGCATTATTATATACTTATAACTATAAAAACACATTCTCTGAGTAGATAGCTGTTTATTCCACAAATGAATGTACTTTAATAATTATAATAGTTTTTAATTGTAAAAGAAAAACAAACATCCGATAATTTGTTCATTACACTGCAATGTATCCCCCATATTCGTAATAACACCAGTGCATTCACTTTCTCTCCCTGTGGCACAGTCAGACACCAGCAGGTTAAACACATTGTAGAGGTTGAATGGGGTTAGCGTAGCAAGGATCGATACAACCATAGTGCGTAAATGGGATAAATGAATGAGTGGGATCGATCGGTGAGATGCAGGGGAGTGTGTTGTCTCTGTGTGTGTTGTCTCTATGTGTGTTGTCTTTGTGTGTATAGGTGTGTTGTATTGTGTGTGTTGTCTCTATGTGTATAGGTGTGTTGTATTGTGTGTGTTGTCTCTATGTGTATAGTTGTGTTGTATTGTGTGTGTTGTCTCTATGTGTGCAGGTGTGTTGTCTCTGTGTGTATAGGTGTGTTGTCTTTGAGTGTGTTGTTTCTATGTGTGTTGTCTCTGTGTGTATAGGTGTGTTGCATTGTGTGTATTGTCTCTATGTGTGTTGTCTCTATGTGTGTTGTTTCTATGTGTGTTGTCTTTGCGTGTGTTGGACTTTTTTACTCTATTTGATGATAGAGAAACTGACAAAGATTTATAATGCGTAAAGATAGGTACTGTCAGATATAAATGAAAAAGTGATGATTTCAGTTTACTAATTGCACATTTCCAAGAGGAAACTTTACTACAGGTAAAGCTCCTACAACGGACATTACATGTGCCGGAAAAAGTATCCGCTATGCCGATCAATGGACGCTATGCGCGACTGAGGTTTTACTTCCGTTGGGTATTTAAAATTTGCAAGTTTTCTTTAACAGCATTCAACAGGTGAATAGAAGATCTTTGGCTAAACTTAAAAGCAATTATTAATACACAAATAATCAAATCTTATCAAGAAGGTATCGGAATGATTGCTTATAATAATAAGAATACATTTTATCGTTAGTTTTCAATAAGAACCTCTTAATTCGAAATTTTATAAGTTTTTATACCGAGCCACGGAGCTTATCTTGGGATATTTTGGCCCATTCCAACTAAAGTGGTAGCTTCAGATCATCAATACTTACATGAGAAAGAGAACAGACCTTCGGCTCCAACATGGCTTCATGATCACACACATATATCCATTGGGTTCAAATCTGGAGTTGAGGGAAGCTATATTTCTTGCTCTATTATCCTGTGAATTGACATGAGGTGTGGAAAGGCGTACCATTTTGTTTAAAGATGAAAGGCTGATCTTTGAAGTGTTCTTTCATATATTCTAGAACAATAACCAAAATATTGTCAATGTAACGATCTGAATTGATTTTATATACTTTCATACTTTGTTCCACGAAAATCAGAGGAGACTTCCTAGTTTTCGAGATAGCGGCCCACATCTTGAGAGAATACGAGGTTAACTGTTTTTGCATAAACTCTGTCGTTTTGAATGTTGGATTGGGTTTCAATTTTGAAGAGTTTTCGTCAGAAAGAAGTATTGCCTGCTTGTAGTTCTCTGAGAAGAATCTTTGCTCTCTCAAGTCCTCAGTAGGTGTGAAGAATTGCCCTTTTCTCATTTTGTAGGGAGACAACTGAGAGAACCTTCCTGATGATGGTTATCATTGGAGTGTTAGTCACATTTCAGTATTTTCCCATCTTTCGAATGGATCTCTTCGGGCTTCTATTCACTCTAACAGCCTTAACAATTTTCAATGTTCGAACTGTGCGAGATTTTTAACTTCTAAGAAGATGTACCAAGTTAATTTGATGAATCTTTTCACATGACACACTGTCGATTTTTAAACTTTTGAGAGCCTAATGATCTCAGAGTTGATTTTTCTAGATGGATGGAGCTAAACTCGTTCCCTCATTTTCGACTTAATATTTTAGAATATAATAAATATACCTGATAATATGATTATATAATGAGTTTTGCAAGATATTTAGCAAATTGAAAATCATTTTACGTGACGTTCAATATGTTTAATTATAAATTTAAAAAGAGTCCAATGCCTTTCTGTTCTCTATATCTCTTCCATTGCCCCAATTTATAGAGGGCGAAGTAGCAAGGGGAGTGTCGTAATATCGCCTCTTTAAGCTGAGGGATAATTAGGGGATAGATGTACCTGTGATGCGCACCTGTTCTGCCTATATACCTGCTCGCTAATTAATAATCAAATTAAACAGCAAGGTGATAATTAGAAGTGCAATAGTTATTTGATAGAAATGTTAAAACAATGTTGAAAACATTTCACTGTTTATCATAATATGTTAAATATGTATCTTATATTACAAAATAACCTATTCTATTAATAAAAAAATGTATATTCTTATGTTTTTTTTATCCTAAACTAATGATATTTTTGTATTTCAGAAAGAGCTGAAGCTAAGTCTACACGCATTGTCTGATAGAGCGAAAACTGCATCGGAACTGATACACAAAATGAAGGAGAAACCCGACCAAGTGAAGGTAGGTACACCAAGTGAAGGTAGGTACACCAAGTGAAGGTAGGTACACCAAGAGAAGGTAGGTACACCAAGAGAAGGTAGGTAAACCAAGTGAAGGTAGGTACACGAAGAAAAGGTAGGTAAACCAAGTGAAGGTAGGACTCAGAAATATAATTATGGTGGGGCCATAGAAGATTAAGTAAAATGTTCTTTAATTCTTCTATGGCCTCCCTTAATTTCTTTCTTGATACACAAACCAAATAAATGAATCATCTGAAACCGGATTATGAATATAATTAGTAATTATAAATCAAATCTTAATATCAAAATGGTTGACCATTTAAAACAAGAGATATTTGGATTAATAAATTCTTACATTGAAATGTCAGTAACCTTTAGTAATTCTATTATATTTAGTTATTAATGGATTATTTATAACTGAAGACTATACTGTGAGAGGTCACAGGGTACGTATGAGCGGAGATATGCTAATGTGAACCGTAAACTCTAAAGTAATTGGGTCCTAGAAAGGTATATACGGTGATATATAATATGTTTATTGAAGGTATATACGGTGATATATAATATATATATATGTTAGGTATATACTGTGATATATAATATATATATATGTTAGGTATATACGGTGATGTATAATATATATATTGTAGGTATATACGGTGATGTATAATATATATATATGTTAGGTATATACGGTGATGTATAATATATATATTGTAGGTATATACGGTGATATATAATATACATATTAATATATTGTAGCAACAATTTATAATGTATTTATTTGGCTAAATATATGGGGTAAGTTACGAATTATCGAACAGTTCCACATTTCGATCTAATAATTATCATTAAAACAACGAGTTAAAATGTTGAATTTTCTTCTAATATAGGACCGAATATGTGGAACTGTCCGTTAACTCGGAACTTATCCTGGAATAAAAAATCTAGAAAACATATAAAATATTTTTTAAAGAATCATGTATTGATTCCTTTAAATATTAAGTAAATTTTCATGTTTTTCTGTTTTTAATTAATGTTTTCTCTTTCCAGGCGAGTGCAGCACTTTAGAAGAGACTGTAGTGAGTGTAATTAGAAACCTGATGGACAGACTGGAGAGAAGGAGAGAAGAACTCGTGACTTGGATTAGAGAGGAGAGAGACAATAAAGTGAGTGGAGAGAGACAATAAAGTGAGTGGAGAGAGACACTAAAGTGAGTGTGAGAGACTAAAGAGGGTGGAGAGAGAGGGAATAAAGTGAGTGGTGAGAGGGGATACAGTGAGTGGTGAGAGGGGATACAGTGAGTGGAGAGAGGGGATACTGTGAGTGGAGATAGAGACTAAAGTGAGTGGAGAGAGAAAATAAAGTGAGTGGAGAGAGAAAATAAAGTGAGTGGTGAGAGGAATAAAGTGAGTGGTGAGAGGGAATAAAGTGAGTGGTGAGAGGGGATACAGTGAGTGGACAGAGAGACTAAGAGGGTGGAGAGAGTGTGAATAAAGTGAGTTAGTGGTTATCTTCGTTCACGTAGCTTCACTTAATTAATGTCCCAAATAACAATCTTTCCCGCACAAATATTTCCACCTAGAGCAATCCAATATACTATTATGAGTGTTAATAGTGTATCTATTTATATGGATCTGCGTCATTTTATATCTTTGATATCCATTTCTAGTAGTTTCTAAGGTGGTTATCTTAGGAAAAATAAGGAAAGTTATATCTTCTTCTTTACCCACGCTTACTCAGTTTCTATTTATCATTGAATAAAGTAATTTATAAAGTATGAACCCTTTAGTTACAAATGTTAGATAGTTAATTTTCTTTATTTGACCTTCATTTTTACCTCTCTGACCTTCTTTTTATATCCTCAGTTATTGATTTCACCTTCTTTTTATTTCATTTGCCTTTTAACTCAGGTTTCGGAAATAGAGAGTCAAATAACTGAGGTGACAGACAGTCTTCACTTCACGACATCAGGTCTGCAGTTCAACATAGAGGCACTGAAAGAAAACGAACCTGTGGCTTTCATGGAGGTGAGACTAGTCACACTATATGTTATAATCAAGATATATTGACTTACAAGGTATGCTACGCCTCGATACGAGTTTTAGACTCTTCTGCGCTTAAACAAATACGCACATACGAATGCACAGATGTGACCCTGCAATAGTAGATTACATATTCTATATACTATACAGCGGGTTAAATACTTTTTTCATGACATCCGTATACTGCATAAACAACCATGACAAAATATTTATACACAAATAACTATTTAACCCGCTGTATCGTATTATAAAGTATGCAATCGAATATTGCAGGGTAACATAAGTGCGTTCGTATATGCGTATTTCACAACAAAACTGTAATTCATATGAACCGACGCAATACTTTACATGGTAGTTAATATACCTTGGTTATAATTAGGGCTGTGACTATATGCTTTTAAAATCATAGATCACAAATGGTATCGAATACTTTATTTAAATTAGTATTCAAGATACCTGCAGTTATTTTAATTTGTAATCATTATACCAATACAGTTTACTTATCTGATTAAAAATATAAAAAGTCCGAAAATTCGGAACTGACCCTACGAGTCGAATAAACTAAATTTATAAATGAAAAAGCAATTAAAACGTACATTTTTGGTTTATAATAAAAATAGACTCTTTACAATTTAATTCTACTGAAATTATAACGGACCACAAGTTTGGAATGTTAAAATTGATAACACGTTATTTTTATGATATTAATTGGTGTCATTTGATTTCCAGGCGAGTGTTCATCTTTCTAGTCACATTACCTCATTGGTAGAAGGTTGGGATGAAGTAATCAGTCAGAACGAACTGACTAAAGACACACACCTGGGTAACTACTCCATCAACGAGAAAGATATCAGTGAAGCTATCAACAAACTCACTGTCGTTAAGATTCAAAGTAAGTAATAGTTAAATGCTTACCTTTCCGATCCGTTAGTCCTATATTGAACAGAAACTTAATATTGATGAATTTATTTGTCGATTCTAATAGCAAATTATTGAATGTGACATCTTGAGTAGCCGTTAGGGTATAATATATATTTATATGATACATAAATTCCAGATATAAATTCAACAAAAACTTTCCGTCAACCATGTTTCTAGAATGCAGTTCCTCTTCTTTCCTTCCCTATCCAGCCCCAGGTACGCCTTCCTTCTCGCCAGACCTTTGCAGTGCCTTCAATAACTCCGTGACAATAGCATGGGAGCCCCAAGGGTCTCTCACCCATACCCATTTCACACTAGAACTAGATGACGGCAACCAGGGCGACTATAAAGTGAGGCACCTATTTCAAACTATTTCATTCAATTTAATTAAAATACTTTAGCTATCCCTGAAAAGTTTTCTATGGGAGGTTATTTAACCGCCAATCAGCGCTCATAGTTATAGCTGAATGTACGACCACACGCTTAAGAAACTATATCTAATTATATAAATATATAACAACGATTTCAAATTAAGTAAAATTACCCCTAAAGTCTCTCTGCTTCAAGTGTTCAGTAAATGGCGATTGGTTAAAATAACATTTCTTCAAATTGAAGACATTTAAGCTCTGATTTTAATTCCACTTAAAAAAAGAACATGAATTTAAGTATAAGATCTACATATTTCTCAGTAGTTAATTAACTTCCTCTATTTCAGGTTGTTTACAGTGGCCCAGAGACAATCTGCACGATAGATGGACTTCATTTCGCCTCCGTTTATAAAGCAAGAGTCAGGGCAGAATCTAATCAATCAAGTAGTGACTTTACTGCCCCTTTAACTCTTCACACTAGTGATGGTAAATAATTCTTAGTTTCTTACAGTTGCTGACATGTTTATTTAGTGAATTTCACACTTTACATTTTCAAAGCTAGAAATTTCCTGGAGAAATGGTATATTCGTAATGAATCCTATTACTAAGTGAATTTTTTCCTAAATGTCCATTTTGCTAAAGTTCTTTTTACAAACAATCTCCTTTATTTTTCAAGCCGCTTGGTTCAGTCTTCAGTGCTCTCATCCTGAGGTGTCCATATCTGAAGACACGGTCTCTAGCGAGTCTTACGAACACAGAGTCGTGGTGGGTTCGGAAGGTTTGTCCAGAGGGGTCCACTACTGGGAGTTCGAAATCCGCCAACACGATGGCCAAAATGATATAGCCTTTGGAGTCGTTTGTAAAGGTTATCAGCAGGAAACTATTTTAGGTAAGGAGAACTTATTGATAACAACTAACATTCAAACTCGATATAGGTAAGTACCCTCGGATTAGTAATTTAATTAACAACACAATCTATTCTCATTCGCAAAGTGGTCAAAATGAAATAATTTATTCCCTATTTTCAGGTAAATGTCCATTCGGTTGGTCTCGCTACATGGACGGCAAAAGGAGCTGGAGTATGCACCACGGGACTCACTTCAACCGCAGTGAAGGTGGTGTCCACCCTGGTGATTGTGTGGGGGTTAGACTCAACACACACATTAAAACTCTAACCTTCTACCTTAATGGAACTAAAACGGTTAGTTTCAAATCATGAGTGTTAAGAGGTTGAATCCCTCTTCCGGGATTAGAATTCTATATATCTTTGAAATGTTAATTCAATTTTAAGGGTAAAAACACAGTAGCCAATTGCAAGATGATAACATATGTTAGGTATTTTACCAGGAAATGACTTGGATATATCTTTTCAGTGAACCGTGTAGTTGTTTGAAAGGATCTTTTCATTGCACCGTGTACACATTCGTAGTGGTTCCCAAACCTTTTTGTTCATTTCTCCCTGCACCCTGTTCAATAATCACGAATTGAGAGAAAGAGAAGTTAAAACACACCGAGATTATTTACAAATGTACTAATATACTTATACAGTAAAACTCCTGAGCTATGAAGTTCTGCGTTATGAAGCACTCGAGTAATGAAGAACCTGAGTTATTAAATGCACCTCAGTTATGAAGTATTTTCTATGTTTAAATTATAGAAAACGATATACGTCATGAATTTCGTCCTAGTTATCACTCAAAGACCATGGTTTCTCCAAAATTTTAGTCATAGAAAACTATCAGTTCAGTGTCTCTGAAATATGAAGTGGATCTGAGTTATGAAGAAACGGAATACAGGCAGGCCCCGCTTTAATTATACCCTGCTTTATTAAAAGTGGTACTTTTATTTCGAGACATGTCTCGAACGGAGACAATTTTTTGTGATTTTTTTTCACGGTAATTAGAAAAACATAAAAATTATAATCCAGATGAGGTTATTAGAGGCAATTGGTTCAGAAATTCAAGATGTCCCATTTTATGGTTAGTTCCGTGTTATCGCACGGTTCCATATTTTCGAACACGTAAAAAACCTCTTTATAATAATCATTATTTAAATTGGTAAACAGGATACCAATTTGATTGGAAGTTAAATAATAAATTGATAGTTATTTTATTTTATTTTCTGACGTGCCTGAAAATTTAGAACCAACCAGAAACTTGGAACTTAGTACCCTACTACCAACAATATTTTACAGGGCATAAAATTACTGTGTTAAATGTAGCACAATAATTTTTGAAATCTAAGTATCTACCTATTACTGAGTGAGAGTTAAGCTATAATCAAGTAGTGACAATTATATTTTCCTTGTTACTATTCGTCTATTCCTAGCTTTAATTACCGTTTGGTAATTAAACTGAGTTGTGATTTGGTAATTAAAGCGGGGCCTTCCTGTACTTCATAACTCAGGAGTTTCACTGTTGTTTCAGAGTGAAGTCAAAGAGAGAGGTTAGCAATAAATAAAATAACTTTCGTTTGCCCTTCTTCTTCAGAATTGAATCTATCTGGGATTTTTCAGTTAGTAGGTAAATTAATTATTTCCCCCCAGGCAGCTTCAAATTTTTTCAAGAGGGGAAATTTCTCCCAGTTTGGGAACCACTGGGTCACTATAGAGGCTAGAATAGATCTTGTCAGTGTACCGTGTATAGGTTAGGGAGAGTATTTAAAATTTTAGATTGTAGCACTGTGCTATTCAAACTGAATGGCACAGTGATTTTAATTTTAGTAGGGGTTTACCGTCTGCTTCGGAACCAAAGGCCATATTGCTGACGTCAAAAGGAAATTAAATACAAGGGACTAGAAGAAACAGTCGGCTCCATGAACAAAATCACTTACCACCGTCGGTGACGATGCTCATGGATGCAGAAAAGCTACTCTGTGAATGCAGTCTCTTACCAAGGAATGTGACGAAACGGGACACAAGCACCGGTGGCTGCACTCACGGATGGAAGAGGAAAATGAAGAGGTGATAGTAAATGAAGTCTACGAGCCTACCTAACACAAAATCTAAGACCTCGTAGTTGAAGAGCATAACCCAAGCGCTATCCTCTAAAACTGCAAGTAGCATTGAAAAAATGATTAACATGGTAAAAATGAAAAAAGACAGTCCAAATTACAACAGTTCGGGGCCCAAGGGACGCTACCCCACTTCTCTTCCATTCACCATAGACAGCTTCAGGATAGAGCCCCTGGGGGCGAATGGGACAGTGAATCGAATTCTGAAACCAAAGATATTATACTACAGTAAGATACACCACTCTCCCAAATTTTGATATCAAAAGTGCGTTGTGGTGCCATCTTGAGTTTAAAGCGGGAACTAAAGCAAAAGCATTTGGTGGTGATCAGTGTTCAACTGAAACTTGCTTTGAATATTAAAAATAAATGAGTTTTAACAGAAATTTCTGAGAGCGGTGTATCTTACTGTAGTATAATATTTTTGCTGAACCTATGATTCCTATTGTCAATTCATAACAATATCGGGATATTTTAAAGTTAGCTTACTAATGGCTATTGTGTATTTACCCCATACAACTTTAACATAACTGTGTTGCTACAAATATACATCATCCAGTAAATTATTCTTAAAGTGTTTAATTTCTACAGAGTTCATTGCTTTTACAAGGAAGTACAAACGTCTTCACAGTTTTCTATCCAGCTGTGAGTATAGTCAGAGGTACCACCCTCACTCTACGCTCAGGATTGCCAACTCCAATCGATACTCCAATATGAATGTAACCCTTCATAATTATTAAATTTTCATATCAATTCTCAAGAGGAAATAAATATTCTATTTATTCAAACTGTGTTTTACTAACAGCAATGATAATTCAAGTTGCTTATACGAATATATACAGGACACTCAGGGAGTTACCAGGTTATTTATCATTATTTAAAATATTATATAATTGAATTTTTATTAAAAAATAACTTAAATAGAAATTAACTATCAAGTTATTCTATAAAAATCCATATAAATTACCTTTCTGATATAGTAGTTACTAATTCTATCGAAAGAAAGGCACTAAATCGATAACGGAAAATTCGCCCTATGAATAAGGCGAGTATAAAAGAACACAATTCGCCACTCAAGGCATGATTTTGTAGAGTTTCCACAACATATTACCCCAAGACTTGTTACACAAAAAAATACATGAAATTTGAATGAATTTTCAGTAAATGTAGACATATTCTGATTAAAACAAAAAAATTGTCTCTCAAAAGCCAAAATATAATTTTTTTAAATAATTAGTGTCAAGTAGTCAAGTGACTACATTCTCGGAGTAGCTTTCCTGCATCCATGAGCTAGACACCGACAGGTGGTATTTGACTTTGTTCATGAATCTCATCTTAATAAAATTACATTTTGAAGTCAGTGAATTGGGCTCCGATTATGCAGCAGACGTAAAAACCCCTACGTAACTTAACGTAAGTAATTAATCAAAAAGACAATATTTTTAATTTCCTTCTCATTAAATTATCAATTTATTTTGAGAGGAAAAAGTTTTAGAAAACCAAAGTCGTACCGAAATTTTGATGGATCACGTTGTTTGTTTTTCCAAATAAATGAAGTTCACAAAATATATATCATCGTAAACTGTGTAAATAATAATTAACCGAATCTCAGAGAAATGTAAACACTAATCTACCTATTAAATGATTTTAAGATGAATACCAGCTATATATTAATTATGAATATCACACGCAGATGTGCAAACATTCTTTGGATAACGTGTACGGCAATACAACAACATTGTACGTCTAAAATTTATGAAAATTTTCTACGTTTTATCAAATTAGGTGACACGTTTTCTATTTAAATCAAATTTTTTTACTAATCATTATTTAGATGAACAAGGTATATTGAATAGTATTATCAACTATTCTGATTCTATTAAATATGTATAGGTCCCCCCCCCCCCTCTAATTCGTCACCCCATGACGATAAATGGAAAACCCTCTTTATTGATACCCAAATATCGTCACATCGATTTATTTTTAATATTGATCACCGAATTAATTTCTGATTTTATATTTATGAAATGCAATTAAAGACAAGCACAATTGTATGAACATTATTTTGAAGAAAAAAATATTTGAAGCGTAAAATCGCGCATAACGAATTCTCTTTCGGTAGGTTTGTCCTGAATGTACCGTATCGTCATGCATCTCATCAGTTAAACTGACACTCTGATTGTAATTTCAAATGAAATTACTTACATTTTTGTAACAATTATAAAAATATACGGAGACATCGATTTGTAAAATACCTAAACCTTAGAAATGTTTCTAAGTCTTGTTATAGACGAAAATAACTGGAACGATACAACGTGCCGTTACCCTATTACTTAATAAAAGTTTGACACACGGACATATAGACAGACGCAGCTCTTAGTATAGTACATAGAGTTATGATTAACTACTCTAGAGGAAGTCTTGCAGCGATTGCAAGACGTTAAGGAAGACGGTGTAATACCTTATTTTGTATCAGTTATATCATTTCTCCATTGAACTGATGCCAGATTGTCGGTCACATAAAGACAAAATAAGGATTTGAGCGTCCCGCAAGACGCGACATTATTTTGGCCACTGACTCACCACTTGGTATAGTATAGACACAGTACAGAGAAGATATAGTATCCCAGAGCTATAGGGGGGATATTACGCGTGTCCCGGTAGGCTGTGACGTCACAGGTCAACAATGGTGCATGATGGCTGCAACACACCCAACTTTTGTTAAATAACGTTTTCGGTGATATTTTTTTAATTCCACATTACCGTATGCTATTATCCAATCTTTATAGTCATACGGACGAAAATTAAAAAATGACTGTTGATGAAATTGCTACTGGTCTTTTTTTTTTTAGTCTTGAAGAAGACGATTTATTCAAGATAATTAGATCATTAGTCAGATTGGTCGCCATCTTAATTCTCTATTCCACGTGACCCACAGCAATTCTGTTTACTATGACGTGACCTCTTGTTTACATACATGACGTCACAGCCTACCCAGAATAAATTTGAATAATACATGTAACTGGGGTACTATACTATTCTGTTTACTATGGTATAGATTTGACCAATAATCATCATTTTGGAAACATAGATACCACATTAAAGGATTTAAGCAGAAGTTATTTTCAGTTTTTTATTACTCGTTCTTCACTACTTCAAAATGGATCACGTTTTTTCCATCAATTAATCAAATATGCAAAATTAATGTTTAGTCATTAATAATATCATATACAATGTTGTATATTTATAAATTACTGAGAGCAAATATTTAATAAAACTAAAATAAAGTTCTGGTCCGTTATCTTTACTTGCTCTGACTATCATGGTAAACATGACTGCAATCATAAGTAAAAATGACATCAGTACATGTTCAGACCTTCGCTCTTTCGACAACTGTGACTAGAGTGATGCAGATACAACAATTAATATAAATAAAGCTTTAGTGATCTGGATATGTATCAGTATAGTATTAATAAAATATAGCTAAATTTCTTTCTTTACCAAGAAAAGTTCAAGTTGTCTTTATATTAAATATAGCAATTTACTGTATTTCTTAATTGGAAATTTT
This sequence comes from Caprella mutica, assembly GCA_947561585.1. Taxonomy (NCBI): domain Eukaryota; kingdom Metazoa; phylum Arthropoda; class Malacostraca; order Amphipoda; family Caprellidae; genus Caprella; species Caprella mutica. The sequence goes on along the minus strand of CANNZV010000513.1, from coordinate 920,197 downwards.
AATAATATTAAGTAGTTGAATAAATTTTAGGTACAAAATTTGTGAAAAAATGTCTATTAGGTAAATAAAAAAAAATAAGTAATTATAGCCATATATAACAGATATCCAATTTTATGTAGCTAATGAAAGAAAATAGAGAATAGGAAAAATTAGATTATTACTTCATCTAGTATGAAGCAATTCACAAAACTGCGCCTTTACTTTCCATTAAAACTATTTAAAATAATATCTAAAACCAAATAGACTTCAAATACATTACCTCCAAAATTTCTATTTGTATTATAATATACATATCCAATTAGGCATTCAAACTAAAAATAATAAATTGTAACATACAAAAATCCGTTATAATTATACAATAAATATCACATATACCTGGAGTTCCATCTAGGGGTGACCGATAACAAAACTCTATAAAACGGTAACCATTAGATAGAACGCTCTAATTTTCGTTATTTTTTCAGAAAATACTTCAGGTTTTTGTGGCAGTAAAATGAAAAATGTCTACCTAAATATTCATTCAAGTACAGGCCTCAACATGACCTCCGTCTGTTTCCAAACATTTCTGAAATCGCCGCTGGTACCCCATCATATCCTGTCAGCACATTTCTTCGGTGATGTGCCCTTCAAAGGCAGTTTCAAACCTTGTCTTTAGCTCATCAATTGTTCTGGACTTTATGAACTCACATAAACAGAAATAACAGAGGTATAAGTCCGGTGAACACGGAGCTAGGCCATGACACGTTGATTGCATGCACAAAAATTTACCGAACAGCTGGATGGGCTGAGGTTCTTCCAACAGGTCATGGCCTAGCTCCATGTTCACTGGACTTAAACTTCTGTGATTTCTTGTTATGGAAGTTCATCCAGTTGAGCTAAGGACAAGGATTGAAACGGCCTTTGAAGGGCACATCATCCACATATGATGGGGTATAAGCGGCAATTGCAGAAATGCTTGGAAATAGAAAGAGGTCATGTTGAGGCCTGTGCTTAAATAAACATTTAGGTAGTACCACAAAAACTTGAAATGTTTTCTGAAAAAAAAATGATGAAAAGTAGAGGATTCTATCTCTTATTGGTTTACGTCTTAGAGGTTTGTTATCGGTCACCCCTAGGTGGAACACCCGGTAGCATAAAATTATAAATTTACAATGTATTAAGTTGATACAAACTACATATAAACAATTATACTGACGAACAGGTCATTGATGTAAAACTCCTTTGACAATACTACAAAATAAATCATTGGTGTAACAACTATTTGGAAACTCTAGAAAACAGATCATAGATGTACTACTCATTTGACACCACTTTGAAATAGTATCTCAAAGATGTGTCACTCATTTTGTAAACTCTACTGAAGAATAGCGTTAGTATACCACTCAGGCAGGAATGTATTTTCCTTAGTTCTCGAATAGAGCTGACAAGTGACTTCTGCAACATTTTTCTTCTTTGAGAACAAGTAAATCTGATTCTCAAGACGAACCTGTAGACAGAAAAAAGGATTAGAACCATCACTAAGTATCAAACTTACACAGTATGTTATCAGAAATCCAAAAACGACAAACCTTATGTTTCACCCAAGTGAGAAAGTCGTTCAAGCAGTTTAGCATGACTTTATCCGACCAGTAGTCTCTGCATAACAGTGGTAAGCCATTCACATTGTATATTTTTACTTTATCAGCTATACCATGATCATTTCTGAATCCACAGACAATTTTGGGGATGCCTGAATAAAAAAAATTATATAATTCTTTATTCACTAATTATTCAGATAATTTGAATAAAGCTGTAACGCACCAGCAAGATATGATTGGTACCACCACTTTAGCATCTTGAACTTCTTAAGTTTCGTCACATCCCAGTTCGTAACAATCTCCTTATTTGTTTTAAGCTCCAAGTATGACGAGAGGTTATTGGCTGATGGGTCATAGAGATCCGTGTCAACCCCATCAACTTCAGCTCGATAGAGCAAAGAATGATGTCCAAGATTAGATCTTAGAACACAGTTGTAATCTTCATTTTCGTTTACAGGATCACTGGTTTTAGAACCTGGTTCGGAGTATGGACTCGAATTAAAATTAGTCTTTCAAATTAAAGATAAATGTAGTTCTTATTCAACCAAATATAGTAAAAACTCATATTTGAATCATTACTACTCTTTATCAATGAAACCATAAATATTGTCATCATAACCATATGTTTATAAGAGATAAAAATGGAGGAATAACTAAATTGACTTCTTTTACAATAAATTTATTCATTACCAATATTATACCTAAGCTAATCATCTTCATAAATTAAGAAAAGCAACTAAAACATTCTCTGATTAATCCTTTCGCGCCGAATGGGCTAATATGTCCCACTAGTAAAATTCATAAACAATTGGGACAATAAGTCCCAGAATATTGCCACTACAGAGGTTTAGTCAGTAAAGGATGATGTAATAGATATTGGCAATTGCATCAGAATATTTTGAAAAGTCAGAAGCCTGTTCAGTAGGTGCCAAATAGCTATGAGAGGAGGTTGTGTGCTAAATTTACTCCCAAAATAAAAGTAATCTTCATTTAATTATACTTTTAAAGATGTCCATATAGTGAAATAGCTACTAAATCATGATTACACATTGCCAATATACATTTGAAACTGAGTTGGAATATATTATAAGTATATTTTGCATTTTATTGGACTTTGGGATATAGTATCCCACCAGATTTTTATTTTTTTCAGAATGTCTCGCTTGTCCCACTTGTATTTAATCAGAAAGGGCCTATTCATCCCACTTGTATAATAATAACAATATATACTGTGACAAATATATCCCACCAGTATTATTGACGAATGAATAAATATACATAGTTGTATTATATTGCACTGTTCAGCTACAAATATCATCATAACTCAATATAAATATATAATATAACTTTGATAATACGCTCAAGATGCTTTTGATAGCATCTCAAGATGGTAGTCAATTATGCAGTCATATTAAACTAGTTTGTTATTTTGAAGGCTCGTGGCATAATTGAATCTTTTATTTTTCAATAAAGCTTCATTTCTATCAAGGTCTTTAATTTTATACATCCTTAGTTTGATTGTAATAAAAAAGTCGTTTTTGACTATATTTACACTGAATAAAAATATATTGGGACATAGTGTCCCAAAAGTTAGTGATGTACACGACTGGTGGGACATATTGTCCCATCACAATTTTGATATAAACACTATATCAATAGATTCAACCGAGTTAAAAGTACTTAAAAAAATCATTAAAAAATATTATCACTCGTAATGAACTCAGAAAAAAGTCGGCGCAAAAGGGTTAAATAGTATACACATTCTCAATCTAGGTTTGATATAAAAAAAATCATTATTTCCTACTAAATTAGAACAAAATAATAGAACTCTTAACCTTTCGTCATGTACTGCTCAAACTTGAGACCCCAGCTAGACATTCGCTTTTGTCTCTCAGTCATGTTCTTCTCGGCCTCTATATCTTCAGTTGTTGGTTCTTCACACAAGTAGATGGTCCCTTGAATTCTGAGTAAGTAGAATATTAATGAACTGACACTTTCAATAATCAGATGTTCAAAATTATAGTACGATACTCACATAATTGCACGAATAATCCATCCTTCTTTAGAATAAGGAGACTTCATAATATCCTGGAGAACTCCTCTTCGACAAACAAAGTCTGCCCCGCTAAATACAATAAACTATTAAATTATTGATTTTAAACCAAGATAAATGTAAAATATCCATTAGAATTATATTTCCAGACCAAGTAGGAGAAGATTGCACTAATCCGGTCCAAGTAAAAAATAAAGTCTTGCTATTATTTAAGTCTAACACAATATATATGAAATAAAAATCATATTTGCTATTCTTATTAACAGATTTTGAATATTAATCACATCTCTACCTTAACTAGATAGTCAAGATTTTGAATACATACATCTTGTTTTCAGCTCTTCTCATTTGTGACTTTGGTTGATAAGAAGATGTCGCTGTCACTTTATCGTTATTTTTTATCATCCAACGCAACAGATGATCCAGTTTTTCTTTGGCTTTGAATTGAGACTCTTTATGAATCACATTTTCATACCCTAAATTCAGGTCATATTTAACCTGCAAGATAATAATCTCTTGTTTGATGTCTCTACAGGAAGAGTATAAAATATCAAAGAATTCATTTTTTCAAAAAATAAATAGTACCTTTTTTTCCATATTCCAGTCCAACTTGACATGAGATAGATTTCTGTTGTCGTAATGAATTTCTCGTTTTCCATCAAGCGAAAATTCACCAATAAATTCAGGGGTGAGTATTACAGGGGAGTATTTTGAGTCAAAGCTGATAAAGAGAAATACATGATTACAAAATTGTAATTCGTATATATTGAAAAAACATCATCTGTTTTAGTCATCTCACCTTCCAATAGCAGTTGGGAAAGTAGTCGCCATAGTTATTATAAGCAGATATACTGTTTAAAGGAACTCGCAATAAGAAGAAGTAATTGAAGTTATTCTGAAAAAATGAGAACTGCAGTGTGAGTTTTAGATTTAGAAAATTGCAATAGATTAACACCTTTATCCTGAATGGTAGCATGGAAGTTTTTATGTAGGTATATAAATTAAATATCAAATACTTACTACCACATAGGGCGTGGTGTGTGATGACCTAAATGATAGGTATAATGGCGAGCAAACTGTAATCTTTAAATCAAACTCATTCTTTGACCTACAATAATTAACTGAAATTCGATTCAATAAAGTGCAAATAAATATCCAATCATGAAATTTCTGACAATATATCACGGTTTTTTCTACATTTATGTCTAATAATTTATGAAATAACAAAGGTGAACACTTATATAAGCTATTGATCACACAAGAGACAAGAGAAATCCACTATCGGTAATATGATTTAAGTAGCTAATAGCATACATTTAATACATTCAAATATATATTAGCTATATAATTATTAAAATATTCTTACTTTAAACTTCCCCTAATTTTCAATTTTTCAAACATACAGTATTCTTTGATTTATTCCCTAGTTTCCGAATAAATTATTATTTATGGTGATACATACAGTTACAACAGACCAGGGCTGCAGAGTCGGTACATAAAATGTTTGACTCAGACTCTTTTATTTTGAATTTATTAACTCAGACTCCTTTATAAATAATTTCACCGACTCCGACTCCCAACAAACAGTTTTACAGTATTTTTATAAGCAATATTGAGTCATTTGAATGTTTAGACATTAAATATTGATTTAATTCATATCTATGAACAATCATTAGTTCTTATGAGATATTTAACATGATGAACAACAAATAAAATGGACCTAAATTTTTGTGACATATCTATAGCTTGAAGTCGGGAGTCAGTACAAATTTTCAACTCCACCAAAAAGAGCTTCGATTCCGACTCCACCAAAAAAAAGAGCTTCGATTCCGACTCCACCAAAAAAAAGAGCTTCGATTCCGACTCCACCAAAAAAAAGAGCTTCGACTCCGACTCCACCAAAAAAAAGAGCTTCGACTCCGACTCCACCAAAAAAAAGAGCTTCGACTCCGACTCCACCAAAAAAAAGAGCTTCGACTCCGACTCCACCAAAAAAAAGAGCTTCGACTCCGACTCCACCAGAAAAAAGAGCTTCGACTCCGACTCCACCAGAAAAAAGAGCTTCGACTCCGACTCCACCAAAAAAAAGAGCTTCGACTCCGACTCCACCAAAAAAAAGAGCTTAGACTCCGACTCCACCAAAAAAAAGAGCTTAGACTCCGACTCCACCAAAAAAAAGAGCTTCGACTCCGACTCCACCAAAAAAAAGAGCTTAGACTCCGACTCCACCAAAAAAAAGAGCTTAGACTCCGACTCCACCAAAAAAAAGAGCTTAGACTCCGACTCCACCAAAAAAAAGAGCTTCGACTCCGACTCAACCAAAAAAAAGAGCTTCGACTCCGACTCCACCAAAAAAGAGCTCCGACTCCACCAAAAAAAAGAGCTTCGACTCCGACTCCACCAAAAAAAAGAGCTTCGACTCCGACTCCACCAAAAAAAAAGAGCTTCGACTCCGACTCCACCAAAAAAAAAGAGCTTCGACTCCGACTCCACCAAAAAAAAAGAGCTTCGACTCCGACTCCACCAAAAAAAAGAGCTTCGACTCCGACTCCACCAAAAAAAAGAGCTTCGACTCCGACTCCACCAAAAAAAAGAGCTTTGACTCCGACTCCACCAAAAAAAAGAGCTTTGACTCCGACTCCACCAAAAAAAAGAGCTTTGACTCCGACTCCACCAAAAAAAAGAGCTTTGACTCCGACTCCACCAAAAAAAAGAGCTTTGACTCCGACTCCACCAAAAAAAAGAGCTTTGACTCCGACTCCACCAAAAAAAAAAGCTATGACTCCGACTCCACCAAAAAGAGCTTTGACTCCGACACCGACTCCACAGCCCTGCAACAGACTGCCTGCTAAGAGCAATTTTAACTGTTTAGAGTAGAGAATACTTATTGATAAACTCATCAAATTGTTCTAGATTATTTTTAAACTTTTCAAGATATTTTTATTCTTGGTCATTTTTTTATATATTTTAAACAAGACATTTTTTTTGGAAATTCATAATTTAGTTGTATTTTTTATTGATTATTTGAAAGACAACAATGTCTGCTATTGTCTGTGGTGTAGCTACTAAGTACAGAATAATTGTACAAAAACATGTGAGATAAATAATGAGGCATCACTCAAGTTAAACTTGTCCACTAAAGGGTTAAACAAAATATTTAAGATTATTTAAAAAAATAGACAACAATCATTTACCACTTCTTAGGAATAAGAATTTGTATTACTCTAATAAATTTCTAGATTTTGATAAGATCCGAAAGTTTTATCGAGTGAAATATATATGGTATTAAATAATTTTTATAAATTATTAACCATAATTCTTATTTCAAAATGTGGACAAAATCTACAATTAGCTGGAGACTATCCAAAAAGAAGATTTAAGTAAAAATATTTCATTAATGACTTTTGAGGGGTGAAATAAATTATAAAATAAGATGTAAAAAAGGTAAATAACATACAAATTATTCAACAAAATAGTTATAAAGAATGCTCAAATATCAGACAGGAATAATAATGTTTGTTTTTTCTAAATGAAAAAACTGTTACTTTGAGCCAAATTTATCATTTTTAATATAATGAGTGTAGTGTGGTGACCTGAGTTTGGAAAACTTGGGAGACAAATTCATTTTATCTTTAAACTGACAACTTTTTTATCATACCTACATCAGAAATTTTTATCTACCTCGTCACTTTTATATACTACAATGCACATTGCATTATTTTTTCTAAGTTAGTTCTGAAATAATTGAACAATTATTTTTTACAGCAAGCTAATTTAGCACTTTAGCTGAAAATTAATCATACCTATGTAAACATTTCATTCAAGAAACTGTGAATGGATTATGTTTTTAGAGAAGTATAGAATGGAATTGATTGAACTCTTCCAGCTCCTTTTAATTGTTTTACTGTATTGATAAATAACAGCTAATATACATTACATATATCAAATTAATAAATGCATTTTTCTATATATTATGAAAGATTTTATTTGTAACAAAAGGCAAAGCACTAGCTTCTGCCCTCAAGATGCTGCTACCTTTCACATATTTTAGCCAAATAGATTTTCACTTTTTCTGTAAGCATTTCAATAAACAATAAAATAATTGTTAAAACAATTAGGTAAAAATGTTGTTAATGTTGAGAAATGGTCTCTTTAACCATGGCAACTATCTACTAGTACACATTCCATTAATTTAGATAGGAATAATCAGAAAAGGCTGATTATGTTTAAAAATGATTATTATTATAGCTATTGTAATAGTTTGTAATCAAAATTATCATATTAAATATATATATTCTTATATATCAGCTACAGCTATCACATGAATAATCTATTATTACATAAATGTATAGCTAGGGAATAGGGATTAAATTTTAATTTTTAACAATGAATAACTACCCTAACTAGAGTTAACTGATAACCACTTTGCAGAAACTGATAAATCTAATCTAGTAATTTACCTTAATTAATTTATCATAAATGATTTACATGCCTAGTAGTGCACTTACTATGCAGCGCCTTATAGTACTCATAATAGTGTATCTAGTTCCTAGGGATTAGGGTCACACAGATAAATTGTGGCTCTTTAAAGTTAAGTAACTTTTATTTTTATTTTTTTCATTAAAAAGTTACACATTGAAAAACACACAATTAAACCATGTGATAATTTTATGACCGTCTTGAAGCTATAATTTTTATTGATCTTTCTGTGGTTTGAGACTGAACTTAATTATTGCGCAGCTATTTATTTGCTTCACACATGTCAGTGATCCATCCAGGACATCACCTCTCAGTGATTTAGTGTCAGTGAAAAAATATATCGTTACTTTTATTTCAACGGACACATTCACACAGTACCAGCTCCAAACAGTGCTAAAAATCACTGACTGGAAACATCCCGGACAGATACCTGACATGAGAAGGTGAACATAAAAATTGATTAGAAAATTGTCTCTGGCAATTCATTACTAGTAAATACATTAGTGAAAATCACTGCCATCCATCCAGAGTGCAGAAATTGGTAAAATGTTTTGTAAGAAATCCTCTAGGTAACTTGAGAAGGTAGCCTAAGCCCTAAGGTAGGTGTACCTATAGGAATGATCTTTTAATCTCTGCGTGTATAAAAATTAAAAAGGGAGTAAATTACAATTGTTCTAACAAAAATAATAATAATAGTTTCACATTCTGCAGACTGCCTGAGACTGGCCATCAATCTGATCATTAGTTAAACTAATCAGTAGTCTGGTTTCTAAAGCAGTGATTCTATAACTGGGCACATTCCAGACTGTAGTTCATGATAAAAAATACAGTTCATTCATAATCATTCTCTTTGATTCTATTCAAAAAGGAAAAATAGTATTCTAGTTAAGGCAAATAATTCAGGATTTTTTTAGCAATTTAGGTATTCCTATGTTACCTGTTACCATTAATTTTCGGTGGCAAAATTTGGAAAATGTTGGTGGATCAGCCAAATTGTTGAAATATTATATTTTTGTGGAGTTTCCTTTAGGGCCAGTGGTACGCCCCACTGGCCCCAGAGCTTTTGCACTGGCGTTGCGTTAGGTAGAATTTATGAAATATCATTAAAGATATAAATTAATGGTTTTAAGTTGATTATAAAAAAAAAATAAACCTATTTAATAAAAGCAAATCTAACACAAATCATAAGGTTACATACCCCAGTCTGTGAAGGATGGGTGAAACTGTGAAGGCTATATTTTCTTGAAATTGACCTTCTGAAATATTCAGCAACCTGTGACAATTTTTCAATTGATTCCTATGTTTTCATCCATGTTTCAGAGGCTGGAAAACTTAAAGCCAATTTTAAATTGAATCTTTGAAACAAATTTTCTAAAAACTTCTGAGGCTAGCCAATTTGCCATTTGGTTCTTTTTTAAAGATTCCAAGCCAAAATTAACATGGGAGCATGGGAATTAATTCTAAATTTTCAAGCCAATTACATATATCTGAAAAATGAGTTTTGACCATTCAAAATGAAACCAATCTGTATAGTAGCATAATGTGTCTCTTTTCCAGTGGTGAAATTCAAATTGACTACTAACCGGTTCGCTAATTTATCGGTTGATGTGAAATTAAATAATTTTTTGTGCATGTGGTTAATAATATACAAGCCCAATTATTAATAAATCATTTAATTTATTAACCATCATATTGATTGATAAATCATTGGGATTAGCTATAAGATATAGTAGATGAATCTTCACTTTTTTTTATCATCAGCAGAGAGATTTTTTCTGAGCTTCATTATAACATAATTCATGGAATTCCACATGTTCAACTGAATAATGGTTAATAACATTCATAACTGAAAATGCACTCTCCGCTTCAGCAGAACTCAGAGGAATTCTATGAGTTATAACTCTTGCCATTTGTATTGTAGATGGTAGGGGACGGTTTTCAATAACTGATTGCACATTGGTACGGAAATCGTTAACGTTGCATATTTCATGTTAGAACTGTATATAAAATCCAGTTAATTTAGCTGATTTCCATGGTACAATAACAATGTTGACTAAATTGTGAATGCTATGATCAATTTCTTTTGAAATCTTGCTTGATTTTAGTTCATCTTAGCCTGGCCTTTTTTAATTATGGAATCTAACAGGCTTTGGTTAATGTATTTCTTATTTCGAATAAGCTTAAATTAATATAAAGGAATGCATCAGAAGGAACAGTTTTGTCAATTTTAGAATCATACACATCTTTCATCATTACAAACACCTTGATTGATCTTTTTATTAACCTTTCAGCTCACAGAGAATTTAAATCTCTAGAATCTAGATTATCGAGAGCATCTGAAAGTAGTGATTTTTTTGATAAACCTATCATTAAATCTAAATCTGCAAGAAAATATCAGCTACCAAAATATTTGGCCATTCCTGTAAACTTTTTTTTTCTACTAGAATAATCAAACAATGCTGGGTAAGCACGCCATATTGCAACTGCTGATCTAAAAGACTTCTCGGACCTAAGACTATTAAAGTTGTTCGGGAATGTTGAAAAGTTCATTTCAGTTTTTGTTTGATTACAATATTTTTGTAAATTTTTTCTAGTAATATTTTGAAGTGATTCACCTGTTTTATATCTTTGGAAGAATTTATATCCGAATTAATAAGTTTGTTTCTAGAGAATAATTAAACCTTCACAATAGAGAATGATAACCATCGCATTGCAGCTTAATGCTTGTGGCATATTTTTATGTGGCAAAGTGCTCCTCAATCTTTTGTATTCTTTCACCATTGTATTGAATATTATTATTTATTTTCATAGCTAAAAACACTATTATTTCATGCCTATTTTATGTTGCAGATAAATATCATCATCATATTACACCAGTTATAATTGAAGAAAGGTGAAACACAAATAGATTTTATATCACTATTTAGTTTCACTTAAAAAAGTAAAGCCCCCATGAAAAGGGTTAGCTGGTTCTGTAAACTTTAATATTATTAGGAACAGGTTCGCGCGAACCCTTGTAGAGATTCCACTGCTCACTAGAGATTTTAATTTGAGAGACAGTCACTCTTTGACTCTCAGTAGCAGATTTCAGATTCGGAACCTCTCGCAGCTAAATTAATGGTTACATTACTTACATAGGAATTAATTGAAGATCTCCCGCAGATATATAAAATTTCTAAAACTGGGCTCAGATTGGTCGCAGAGAGTCTTTGAAAAATGTTCCATATTCTGCAGTCTGGAAATTTAATGTAAGCCAATTAATTGGCTTTAATTGACATACTCTGCAACATGGATTAACATGTAATTATGGAGAGTATTTTGAGATTTTAGGCTATTTTGGATCAAGAGAAATTTGAAAATCTTGCGAGACAAATTGCCCCAATAATTAAATAGGTATCTGCTATCTGGAGACTGATTGTGCATGCTTTGCAGACAGGTACATATCTGCTACTACTGTGTAAACTGGTAAAGGTTAGGTAATCTTTCTTTAATTAAATGGGTTACATTTTTTATATTAATAAGCTTTAGTCTTTAACATGATATATTAGCACTAGGTATCAAGTATATGGTAACTAAAGATATTTTACTATATCTTTGATGTAACCAGGTATTCAGAGTAGGTACTGCTGTAAATGCGCCCAGTCTGTATAGTGTATAGCTACCTACCTAAAGACTAAAGTATATGAAAAAATTGAGAACCACGTTACCACTGATATTAAGTCTAGTGAGTACTCTACTCAGACTAGGCAGGGTACAGGAACATAACAGGTATACCTAATTAGTAACTATAAGTAGACTCAAAAATTTGACGTCACAACAGCAACACATTTCTTGCTTGTGAAGTTGTGACCGAGCAGCTCATAGCCTCATATTTCCTTGTATTAGCATCAGCATGTTAATATCGAGAAGCTTAAAATCATTTTATAGGGGATGTGACATTATTCCAACACCCCAATACTCCGCCCCGCCCATGTTTTAAAGTGTGGCAGGAAAGTAGTCAGTTTAGTAAGAAAATGGATCCAGGTTGCCACATTTAAGATACTTTAAAGGAGAAATTTGGCTTCTTAGTGAAGATTTTACACTTGGAAACATCCTTATACTTCATGCCTGATCACCTGATGCATGTGTATCTCCATGTATAAGAGTATGTCAGTTAAAACCAATTAATTGGCTTAGATTTGAAATGGTCAAATCTCAGATATGTCTAATTGGCTTTAAATTTTGAATTAATTCCTATGTGCCCATGTTAATTTTGGCTTGAAATCTTCAAAAAATGAGCCAAATTGGCTTGGCTCAGATTTTTTGTGAAATTTTGGCTCAGAAAGTGGCTTACAATTTTCCAGCTTCTGAAACATGGGTGTATCTGAGATACACATGCATCATGCATGAAGCCAGAGTGGAATAATAACTCATTTCAGATTGACTAGTAACTCTGTTAGGAATTTAGAATGAACAAAAATTACTCATTTTAACCCTAAAAAATGCAGAAATCAGTAAATTATTTTATAAATTTCAACTCCGCAGTGAAAACTGATGTAAAATAAGTCATTTATGCTTCACAATTGTGCTTATTGTGATGATAAACATCACTAATGGGAATGCATGAAGTTAGGAGTAACTCTGTTAGAATTTATGTTTTCCAGTGTGGGCATGAAGTATAAGGATACAGTATCTCTTGAGACTATTTTAGAAGTGATGTACTTGGTATTTACAGGTTTTCTAATTTATTAATCCCTCAAAGGTCGCCAATATACTGGCGACTTTGTCCATACTTTAAAACATGGCGCCCCGGTCCCAGTCTGCAAAGCATTCACGATCAGTCTCCAGATATTTAATTCTTGGTCACTTGGTGCAATTTCTCTCTAAAAGATTTCCAAATTTCTCTCCAAAATTTGAAAATGGCCAAAAATCTCTAAATTATCTCCAATAAATACATGTAAACATAGGAATTAATTAGAAAATCATCGCCGGATAATTCAGGAGACTAATTTCAAGGCCTCAATAGTCACCGGATAAACTTCCCATTTCACAACTTCATGCATCTTTTGCAGACTGGCACCATCTGATATTGATATACATATATTTTATGCTAAATCAGTTATAAACCATGTTTCAGAGGCTGGAAAATTATAAGCCAATTTTTGAGCCAAAATTTCACAATAATTTTGAGCCAAGGCCCAAGCCAATTTGGCTCATTTTTTGAAGATTTCAAGCCAAAATTAACATGGGAAGATAGGAATTAATTCAAAAGTTTAAGCCAATTAGACATATCAGAGTTTTGACCTTTTGAAATCTAAGCCAATTAATTGGCTTTAACTGACATACTCTATAACTTGGGTTATAAACTACAAAAAGTGTCAAGACTAATGAGGGTGTCACAAAATTCCACTGACTTTTAGAAAAAGCTGAAAAAATCCACTATAAATTTCCGGTAATTTAGCTGATCCACCAACATTTTACCCATTTTTCCTCCGAAACTTAATGGTAGGTAATATAGGAAAAATAGCTAAAAATCCACAGACTTTGTGAGAATATTATTTTTAATGAAAATAAATCCAACGACAAGTCGGTGGAAATTACCATGAAATACAGTCTGGGGGTGTTGGACTAGTGGGGCGTCAGACTACTGAATACCTAGTAACTATTTTATAAGGGTTTCTTTTACTTGAACAGTTGAACCTCAAAGTTGAATTAATATTAAATAGTAATAGATATAATTGAGGTGTGTTTTTAATGTTCATTTCTTCAACTTATCTATAAAAAATAGGGTCTTAAACATATGCTACCTAGTACCTACTACCTAGGAAGTAGGAGCCTAAACTAGTGCTAGTTAACAATAATAAGGTATAAAATAATTGAAATACAATTTAACCAATGCCTAGTTAGTAAGTAAATTGATATGAAAATAATTAAATTTAGAAGTGCCTAAGATTAAGTAGGTTGTTCCATGTTTCAAAGTATGGTCGCAATCGTCATATCCAGTCACCAGGTGAAACTAGGTAGATTCGATGAGCATCAGCTGATACCATACCCGTATAGCTACCTACAAATTACAGTTATAGGTATATAATATATATAGTTAGACTTAAGAGCACTATTATTCACTATATTGTTCTGAAGTTTTGCTTTTAATCTCAGCTATCCACTCAATGTCTTCATCAGGGGAACGAGCGGCGAATGAAAGCCTGTAGTGTAAATGATGGAATGAAAGTTACAAAAAAATTCCATAAGTATACGGGGAAAAATGCGACCGCCACGTGAGACTCACAGGAGGTTTCTCCAACTTCCTTGTTTCTCCTGTGGTTCACGTTTTTCGAAATATTTCTATCTTTCTCAGGATTGATGATAATTTGACACTACAAGTAGATTGAAGAAGCCATTTTAAGACGTTTTTCGCGAATACATTTTTTAGCGCAGAACTTTAGTTTTTGAGATATTAGCGTAGGAATAAAATGTGAACGCCACGTGCGACGCGCAGAAGGTTTTTTGTGTTGGTCATATTTTCTTAAATCTATTCACTGAAATTTTTAAAATTTCTAGGTACCTACATCTATTTTTAAACTTTCTACATCTATTTTTAATAATAATGAACTCAAAAACGTAATTTAAGTTCATTATTATTAAAAATAGATGTAGAAATTTTAAAAATTTCAGTGAATAGATTTAAGAAAATATGAACAACACAAAAAACCTTCTGCGCGTCGCACGTGGCGTTCACATTTTGTTCCTACGCTAATATCTCTAAAACTAAGCTTCTGCGCTAAAAAAATGTATTCGTGAAAAACGTCTTAAAATGGCTTCTTCAATCTACTGGTAGTGTCAAATTATCAAAAATCTTGAGAAAGATAGAAATATTTCGAAAAACGTGAACCACAGGAGAATCCTCCTGTGAGTCTCACGTGGCGTTCGCATTTTGTCCCCGTATACTTATGGAAAAATTAAACAGGTAACGAGAAACGAACATGTTTGGTTCAGTTATAAGACACTCTAAGATAAATTAAATAGAAATAAAATTCAGATACGAAATTAATAATATAATTATTTTCAGAAATTGACAATGATTGAAATACGTGGGATGTTACAATCAAGGTTTATGTTAGTCTTGGTTACTATGTTTTTGAGTTTATAATATAGTACAGGCAGACCTCGCTTTAAGATCACCTCGCTTTAATAAAAGTGGTACTTATTTTGAGTCATGTTTCGAAATAAGAACTGTTCGTAGACATAGAAAACGGAGACAATTTTTATGATTATTTCACGGTAACTAAAACAAAAACATTAAAATTTTAATCTAGATGAGGTTATTAGACGCAGTTGGTTCAGATCATGGAAGTACTAGTAGGTTCGGTCGGATATTCAACATGTCCCATTTTAGGGTAAGTTCCGTGTTATCGCACGGTTCCATATTTTTGAACACGTAAAAATCTTTATATAATAATCATTATTTAACTTTTATTTAAATTGGTAGTGTTCGAAATTGTAGAACCAATCAATAATTTGGAACTTAGTACCCTACTACCAAAAACATTTCATAGAGCATAAAATTACGGTTTGTTAAATGTAGCACAATAATTATAGAAATCTAAGTATCTATTAATTACTCCCCTATACTGAGTGAGAGTTAAGCTATGGATGGATTTAAAAACATTTAATAAATGCATGCACGACTTTAACTTTTTCATCACAGTCACAAACAATGAAAGACTGTATATTATTATTAATTTGCTTATATGCGTAGTACTGTAATAAGTTAATAACCCTAAAACAAATTTTCTTTCTATAACTCATAGAAAATGAGATATATATATTCGATGAGTGACAATTATAAATTTCTTGTTACTTTTATTAACTTTAGTTACCGCTTGGTAACTAAACTGAGTCGTGATTTGGTAACTAAAGCGGGGGATGCCTGAATAACATATTGTACATGTTTGGAACATGTTTGATTCATCGCAACAGTACGTACGTTGACTCAGCCTGAGGACTGTAACCATGCAAACAACATCTAGGAAAATGATTATGTTGAGATATGATATATAAATTATCTTGTAATCATAAATGTATTTATTCAATTATACTGCTTAAAAATTTTTCAGTTTAAGATAATATTAATTATTTGTTTCCCACATATATTTAAGTATTATGGGGGAAAGAATAAACGAGGTCACTTTGAATTTTATTAGCAAAAACCGTGGAGTTTTCAGTCAATATTTTGAAATTTGACAACGTTGCATAACATAGCACCTCCCACACGTAGTAAAAAAAAGATGCCAATTAGTGAATAGTAAATGACTACATAGATTCCAATTAGTGATTTTTTTGAATATTCCAAAACAATTCCAGTTAAATAATGTCGAATACGAATTTTTCTTTCGATTAACATTACTATTAAGCCAGTAATAACTATATGACATGTATTTTAATTTCTTCAACAATTCTTTCAAAATCTAAGACAAAATTGGTATCATTCATTATATTATATGTTTTACAACATTTAACTTAAGCTAAATAGCGCTTAGCGAATTTGCCTAACATAACTTCGAGATTATCTAAAGTATTATACCTTAAACAGTAATTAGGAATAATTCCTTCGATCAAACTATTTTGCATCGCAAACCTAACGAAATATGGGGAAAAAGATGGAAAAGTTTTAACTGTATCATTGCAGGTTTTATGATTTTAAGCAGCAATTGTATTGTCAAATTTTCCACAGCTTTGAGAGTTAGAATAGTTTGGTTTGTTATACTTAAATATTCATTAATGAGTGCTAAGATATAAACCACGATATTTCATCGTATTTAATTTTCAATCTTGCTTTTGTTATGATATTTAAGATAGGTCAACCATGATTCATGACATACTTTAAACAAATTTGGGCTTGGGACTACATCCGCACAGACCAGATGCAACAGATTGGCCTATGCGGATCGAAATGCAACTGCACCAAACATTTGATGTGCATATTATATGCAAGAATTTAATCATGGGACATAGAAAATAATATTTTATAAACAAATGACAAATGGGCAATGGTTAGTAGGCAAAAAATGAAGCATGAACTTCCCAGCTCTTTTGAACTATTTATTTATTCAAAAGAAACATGCCGAAAGATACTGGTTTTCACCAAATTCTTTTTAATTTCTACCTTGTCAGTTTTTAACGCTACTTGCAGTTTTAGAGGAAATTTATGCTCTTCAACTAGGAGATCAGATTTTTTTAGAAAATTTAATTTACTATCACCTCTTCATTTTCCTCTTCCTTCCTTGAGGGCATTCATCGGTGCTTGTCTCACTTTTATGTCACATTCCTTGGTAAGTGACATAATTCATCGGGTAGCCTATCTGCATCCATGAGCATAGTCATTGACTGGTGGTTGGTAACTGCATATGGAGTTACTTTTTTCTCTGACTACTTCTTAGAGTTCATTGTAATTTATTATCCTTTAACGAGGTAATATAACTTTAGATTCCGAAACAGACTTTAAACCCTTGACTAAATTTATTAAATTAAATCGCAAGATCCCTCGATTCATGAATTACCTTTAAAGATTTATTATTTATTTATACCCTTTATTCTGCAATTTTGTAAAAAGAGGAAAGGACTCTCGAAAATGGGAATTCGGATGTAAACTTCTATCCTCTGACCTGGTTAGACGAATTTGCTTTTTTTATATATGATAATTTTTTTTTATATAATATTCTTTTTGCAGACAATCAGAGGAGTTCTAATTTTAACAACTTAAGATTCATGTAAATATTAAATGAAACCTAAAACTTTTAGTGTTCATTTGTTAGTTTAACGTTTCTTTGTTGGTTTAAAACTAATTTGAGTTTTTGTATGACTTGTCAAAAACACAGCATTTATCATAAATTCATAATTATTTATAGTTCTATCTTTCACTAGCTGTCCAATTATCTTAAGCGTAAATAAAAGCTACACTCGTTAGGATATTAGTCTTATTTTGAATTTAATTCAAATTTAATATCCAAATCAAATTTTTCGCTGAATGATTAACTATTTACTGGAGTAAATCGAGATTTAATTTAGTAAAATAATTTTGGAAATCTCCAAAAAGCAATTTATGGTGAATCGAAATCGAAAACTCAAATCTGAAAGGCATAAGCATTTGCAACAAATAGGATAAAGAATCAATTTATTTAACAAACGCTTTACAAATAAAATTAAATTCAAAAGCGTTAAAATGATGTAATAAAGATTTTTACAGGAAATATATAGCTCTAGTAACAGTTATAAAAAATCAAGTTATATACAGAAGTTCCTATATAAATTTGCTATTCATAATAAGTATATACAGACAGTTTTATAGATCAATGAATCTATGAATGTTGTTGTACGGGAATACGTAAATATGGAACAAACATTTAAAGCAAACTAAATATAAATTTTATTATAACAATGAATTAATGAACGGATTCAAAATAAAAAATTAAGTTGTATTTATCTAAACTAATACCATCGCATAAATATAAAATAATCCGATATTGATTTCCTAATATTTAGTGTAGCCTCCTTCGAGCTCCAGACCTCTTCTATGCGACGAGGCATACTTCTAGCTAGATTTTCAAAGAAATAAGGAAAAGAGCTTCAGATGATCTTTCATTGGCATGGTCCCACTCGTTGACTATCCAGCCCCACACATTTTCAATCGGATTAAGATCCGGATTTCTTGCCGGCCAGCGTAAGGGTTGGAAGTCGCCATTGTCTCTGACTTAAAGTAAGTCAGTATAGTGTAGTCTCTGACTTATATAGCACAATCCTATAAGTAGACTCGATTTCACGTCCTTCACTCGAATAAGACATCTCTACTTGCATTTTCTAACATTTATCTCAAACCAATCGTTAATCTTCTCATAATTAAGGGAATATTTCATATTTGTTTGATGTGCCTGAAAACATTATTTACTACTGAATAGATCATATATGCGTTCCATATGTATTTGTGCATGATAAAGAATATAGGATGAAATTTGTTAGTTTCAATATTTAATGTTGTGTATGTTCCATATAATTTGTGGCAGATTTGAGCAAAACCCACGCCTCAATTCCCATAGATGTAAGGAGTTGGAAGTTGAAAAAAAAAATCCGTGTGATCCACTACTTATTTTTCATGTATGATATCAAATGAATATAATAATAAGAAACAATTCAGGCTCAATGCAGACAAAGAAACGCCTAAATCAGCCTCTCCTCAACAATAAAAACGACCAAGTCAATTTTCAATATATATCTGATCTCCAGTCACCAGCGGTACGTGTTACATATTTTTACTATATTTGGTCAAATAAATTATAATTTGTGATTTACTAACTCTTAAAATAGGGAAGAATAGTGAGTAAAATCTATTTCGATGACTGTGTCGAAAAATTAGACTAGCATGAACAATTTTGCAGTTGCCCCAACCCCTCCGAACTAGCCACTGCAGTGCTCCACACTTAGGGAGCTGTGGTGCTCCGTGGGGAAACTGATGAGGAAGGAGCGTTACATGCAAGAAATTGAAGAGGAAAAATAATAGCTGACTACGATACCAACATTTCAATATTTGGTATACTTGATTTAGATGTCCTGGGGGTAGCCATTGCTCTCAGAGTGGGTGCCAGAATTTGTGTGACTCATTCGCTGCTGTGATAATGGGATGCATGTTAGAGGACTGCATGGCCTGTCTTCAGTGTCTTGTAGGTACAGTTGTGGGTGTAACCCGAGACATGCGGCAATGAATGATATTGTAAAGCGGGCTTTGTAGAGAGCAGAACTCCCATCAGTACTAAAAAATGGAGCCTTCTAGCTAGATGGTATTACTGGCTTTCCTTACATGAATGGAAAGAGTCTGATTTGGGATTGCACGTCTGTTGACACATTTGCCGAGACACACCTCGATGATTCCGAGATTGAGGCCAGATCAGCTTCCGGGGCTGCGGAGAACCGTAATCGTCAAAAATACTCAGCCCTTGGTGATGCTTAGCCTATATATTTTAGCCAATTGCTATTGAGACCAAACGAGCGTACGTCAGTACCACCTCCTCAATCATGAAGTCTATAGGTAGACGACTAGACGCCTTGTTGAGACAACGAACGATCCAAGGGAGACTGCATTGTTTCAACAGCGAATGGCTCTCGCTATTCAGAGAGGGAATGCCTTCCGCATCCTCTCAGCCACGAAAGAGAAGTTTTAGAGGGTCGGGTCCACCCCTTCAAGGAACTCAACCCCTCACTTGCAGTTCTGGAGGAATTTCATCTTTTGTACAGATTTTCTCCTTCTTGTTTTTAATGGACAAAAAAATATTGTTGTTTTTTAACAAAAAAAATAGTGTTTTTGCAAGCAAATCAGGCTATTTCAGCAATCAAATTGCTCCCTACGATAAAATTCCCTTTTACCATACCTCGATTTCTTTCTATTCAACTCAGCAAAAATGAAAGCAGTATTTAAATTTAGATGCAAAATATTGGACGATCATGTATATTGTTAACGTTTAATTGGTCATGATGTATTTGGTTCAAAGTTTAATTTGAATATTCAGTTTTATATGTATAAACATTCTTAAAAATTTGTGTTTTATATTTTGATTTTGCTATTGTGTATTTCTCCTATAGCTGTCTTTGAACGGAGATATGTCACTTGGGCCCAGAACTGTTGTAATTTGGATTATGTTTCGTCTATTGCCATTTTCACTAGGTCCATACTTTTTTCAACGCTCCTTGTGGTTCTAGAGGATAAAACTATGGTTTTAACCTTAAACTATGAAGCTCAGTAGCCTTCTTCGCAGTTTTCATTCAAATTCACCTCTTCATTCACCTCTTCTATCCGTAAGTTCACACGTAGGTGGTTTTCTCATTTTTCGTCACATTTCATTGGTAAGCGACTGAATTCACGGAGTAGCTTTTCTGCATCTATGAGAGCTTTATCACCGACTGTTTGTAGGTTATATTTGGTCGTGAAGCCACCTTTCTTTCTCACAGCTTTTTCAAGTCCCTTTTATTGGGCTTTCTTTTGACTTTATTCATTTAGCCTTTGGTTCAGAAAACAGATGTTAAGCCCCATACTAAATAAATTATCATTCATTAGATACGGGGTTTTCTTTTCCTGGGCTTAATAATTGCCCTGTGCCTAACTATTGTCCTGGATCCAATTATTTGCGGGCCCGATTGTCAATGCACCGTTCTTCCATAACGTATCCTTTTTTTATAGCTCTTCCATATGAAGATTGTGAAGTTTTCCTAAACTATAATATTTTGGTCCACCCTAGTGTATTTATTTGCAACCGACCGTTCTCCTCTATCGTCGATCGTGCTGTGCAATCTGTGTATTCTTAATTAGTGTAACCAGCGATTGATCGCTGTGCGTTCGAGGGATATTGAAGACAGCCTTGACAATAATTATTTATAGTTAGGTTAGTGGTCTGGGGACAATTCCGTCCTTCCCATCCTGAGTTCGACAATGACAAAATATAATATTACTGTTCAATAAAGCAACCTAATTAAAGGAAAAAGTATTTATTTTACACTTACCGAAACCACTATGGGTGATAAGCCCTCATTAGCCTCCAACCGGACCGCTAACCTAAACTTATGTAATAGTTTTTAATGCTGCCTTCAATGTTCATTGAACGTTTAGTGATAGATCAATGGTTGCGGTAACGATGGATTTATAGATGCGTAACGCGAATGGTGGGTTGAATATTAGTGATAAAATTTTGGAATGAATGTTCTTAATGATTAAATGTAATGGAATTAACTGTGCAATGAGATAGAACAGAAATTTCTTCACGAAATCTTTGGTTATCCGGAATAAAATCTTTTGTTTGAAAACTAATTGCGCAAAAAGGTAAAAATGCGAGAATTAATATGCTTAAGTCAAGAATTTATCCACTATGTTATTTTACTTACAATTTAAAAATGTATAGCTTTACAAGTTTACATAGTAATGCAAGAGGTACGATTATTCCTATTTAACTCTGTACTATAGGAGGAGAAGTAGGAGAGGCAGGGGGGGGGGGGATTTTTATAATGTCTCCAGCTTCTGTAACTAAGAAGCAATAGCTGATTGTTGTTGTGCATTTAACTCTTAAATGGTGAATTTAATTTCCTAAAATTCCGTGCAGGTATTCATTTGATTGTATCCTTGGCATGAATCACTAAAACTTCATAAAATTAGTTTTTTCCTTTTATATCTAACTCATCCCAATAAAGAATTGTTTTATCTATTTCACTAAATAGCTAAGCCTAATTTTTTTCAACAGATTTATTTATACGAAAATAAATAAACATAGTGTGAATCCATAAATATACTCTATTTCTCTACTAAAGAGGTATAAACATGAAATTTTACTCAGCATGTGGTTGGTGTTACAAACTCTACGCCAAAATTAAAAAATCATCTGACCAATTATATCATTAACTAATACAAAGTAGCAGTGAAGAAATTTGTTTGAAACATGAACAACTTTATTTACTCTCAATACACCTCAGAAGTTCAATGCATTATTACCGGCAATGATAATATAAGGATACTAGTTAGGTATCCTGAGCGTTACTTTAGGTCACATTACTTTGTAAGTGACTGTATTTACACAGAGTAACTTTCATAACCATTTGGTGGTAATAGGCGACTTATTCACCTCAATTAGATACCACAATCTGAATAAATCAAAAAGAAGGGGAAAGACTGTTTATCACAGAATCATTATATCGAAAATTAAGATGAAAAGGTCTAATTTAAATTAAATGCAATTATTTATACTAGATAAATTTTCGTTCTTGTAAGTAAAGGAGGCTGGATTAGAAATAAATTTTGACTATGAAAATTAATTTATACCTCGATGAAGAAGTGATATGCACTATATTCATTGATACTTTTAAATTCGTGCTTATTTCCATGTTCATGGAAGATTAGTCGAAAAAATTTTCACTTTATTAAAATTTTCTAATACTGCAAACTTTTATATCAATTTTGCATAGAATCCCATAACTGCTTCTCCTGAAAGCTGTTAGAGGTGAACGGACGGATGAGAAACACAAAGAGCTTCTTTAGGTTCCTGGATGTAGAAATTCCATTTATTCTTATATCATTTTCTATATTAATTTGGAAAACGTAACCTTCAATTTTTTTTGCTCTGTACTGTAGGATTGAAATGTCCAATTGAAAAGTATTATATCTGATCATCTAGGCTATACATTAACTATTTTTCTATCTGACTACTTCTTCGAAGTCCTTTGTATCTCTTTTTCCATTTCATCTATTTGAGTCAGAGTAGAATTCAGAATCTATGATTCAGATAATAACTAATGTTTTGCGTTGGAATTATATGACTGGACTAGAAAATGAATGAGTATCAATTCACAAACAGTGAATTAGAGATTCTTAACGAAGTTAATTAAGCAAAGAAAATATATTAAATACTTTGAAAAAGATATATTTGTTATTTTTTTCTTTTTTAATATTGTGAAGAATAGCTGTATATATAAATTACCTTAAATAATTTTTGGGGTATCCATAATAAATAATTTATGAAGATATTAAGCGGGAGCAGCAATGACTCCCTTTATTAAAGATTGCTCTACGATGATCATAGGTACGACTTTGTATTCAGTTTAGAAGTTGAAAAACTTTTATAAATGTAGTTTTAATTTGCCTGACTGTTTATATTGAATGGCGGGTTAGTGTAATATAAGCTGATTGATATTAAATCCAAGGAAGCCAAATATTTTTCGTGTTATGCCAAACGCAATTTAGTTATAAGGTTTAAATTTTTTAATAATAGAAAATTATGAGTGGAAATCTATTTTGAAGATGAAAATCAATTAAGTCATAGATTCTATTCTTTCCATCAAAATTTGATATACAATGAAATCGGTCGCTGTCCGTTAGTAGTTTTAGGTAACCACTCAATTAGCGTATCTTGAATTCACTGTTTCTCAGCTACACTTAATCGAAAAATAAGAAAAATATTCATAGCTCATCGGAATAGTTAAAATAAATATAGATTTCATCAAAAGCACATGATATTAAGTTTATATTAATACGACAAAATATAATTTTCTCCATCTTCAAAAATATTAAATAAATTCAGTAATTGGTATCTATGTAGTCATTTACTATTCACTAATTGGCATCTTTTTTCTTACTACGTGTGGGAGGTGCTTATGTTATGCAACGTTGTCAAATCTCAAAATATTGACTGAAAACTCCACGGTTTTTGTTAATAATATTCAAAGTGACCTCGTTTATTCTTTCCCCCATAATACCTAGGTTTATATATATATGTACGAAAGGCATATTCTAAATAGATAAATAAATTGCTAAAATATGAATCGATTAATAAATTAGGCTTGATACTCAATTTAATTTTAATAATTGAAGAGTAAATTAATAAATTAATCATTAATATGGTTTCACAAAATTTATTGAAGTACAAATTAATTCCTGACACTTTTGGGGAAAAAGGAATAACTCGTAAACTAATTCGAATTTAATTATATAAATATCTCAGTATGTAGATAAATCATTTTACTTCAATTTTATCAAGACCATTTTACAGTTTACACATCTCATTTTCTATGACTTATAGAAAGAAAATTTGTTTTAGAGTTACAGTTCTATAACAGCATATTAATAATAATATACAGCCTTTCATTGTTTGTGACTGGTATGAAAATTTAAAGTCGTGTATTTATTAAATGTTTTAAAATCCATCCATAGCTTAACTCTCACTCAGTATAGGTGAGTACAGGCATTTCCGCTTTAGTTACCAATTCATGACTCAGTTTAGTTACCAAACGGTAACTAAAGCGAATAAAAGTAACAATAAATTTATAATTGTCACTCCTCGAATATATATATATCTCATTTTCTATGAGGTATAGAAAGAAAATTTGTTTTAGGGTTATTAACTTATTAGAGTACTACACATTTAAGCAAATTAATAATAATATAAAGTCTTTCATTGTTTGTGACTGTGATGAAAAAGTTAAAGTCGTGCATTTATCAAATATTTTAAAATCCATCCATAGCTTAACTCTCACTCAGTATAGGGGAGTAATTAATAGATACTTAGATTTCTATAATTATTGTGCTACATTTAACAAACCGTAATTTTATGCTCTATGAAATGTTTTTGGTAGTAGGGTACTAAGTTCCAAGTTATTGATTGGTTCTACAATTTCTTGAACACGTCAGAAAAGAAAATATTATAAATATAATTATTATTTAACTTCTATTCTAATTGGTATCATGGATACCAATTTGAATAAAAGTTAAATAATGTTTATTATATAAAGATTTTTACGTGTTCAAAAATATAGAACCGTGCGATAACACGGAACTTACCCTGAAATGGGACATGTTGAATTTCTGAACCAACTGCTTCTAATAACCTCATCTGGATTATAATTTTGATGTTTTTGTTTTAGTTCCGTGAAATAATCACAAAAAATTGTCTCCGTTTTCTATGTCTACGAACGGTTCTTATTTCGAAACATGACTCAAAATAAGTACCACTTTTATTAAAGCGAGGTGTACTTAAAGCGAGGTCTGCCTGTACAAGCCATTACGCATCCAACTATAACCATTCTATAGATATAGTTTGACTCTAAATAAAGTAGTACATACTTTTCAGGAGAGCAAAATGAGTTTTTTTTATTTCAATTCTAGAGGAGAAATTCTTTAAATAAGTAAACCCTATTTTGTTGCACAAGTTTTCCGCATCTAATGACACCCATATTCTTCCATAGGTCGTTTTCTATGAAGAAATTTAGCTTCTACCATGAACAAAAAAGATTCCTTATTCGGTGTTTTATATGTGTATCAAATTAAAAAAACTAGGGGAGGATGGTCATCAATGGGACAATGGGAACAATGGGACATGCTGAATAACTTTTTTTATTTGAGGGTAATTTGTAACAAAATCTTAGTTGTAAATTAGGCATACTTCAGTGCATTCACTCGCATTGCATTCAGCGGTTGGGGTGCAGTCAGCCCTGTGTAAAAGCAAAAACGTGTTTTAGAGGTGGGAAAACTAAATTTTTCGTACTTTGTTTCAATTGTTATAAATCTGTTAATTTATCATAAAATGCTTACGGCATTGTTACATAATATTAAGTAATATGTAAAATATGATCATATGAAAGGATTACCTTTATACTTTTGTAGTTGAGCTGCTGCCTATACCCATATGTTTTCAAAATGGCGTCAAGGTGATCATTGGGACAGAAAATTTGGTTAACAATGGGACAGTGCCCTATTGTCAACCAAACTGTCTAGTTACTCAATATGAATCAATAAATATCTATTTTTGATACAATAACGTGAACTGAAGCTTCAAGGCTTCTTGTAGAAACAGAGTTTCTACAAGCGGGCCTTTCAACCATGTTCAAGGGCTTTAGCAATCTGAGGTCATCACAAAACACTGCATAGAAAACAAATTTCACTAATAAAAGAAAAAGACGCAGCATGATTGCAACGGATACACCAGAGAAAGAGGAGCTTTTTGCTGGAAATCACTTCATAAAGTATCCGCCGTAGATGGCCTGTGAACTATTGTTGATGGTCTGGTATAGAACTCTTAATTTAACTGATCCATTCGTCTGAAGAACTTAAATCTCTACCGAAAACGTTGGAAATGAAGGTTTATGAACTTGTAGAATTTGATTCGATTTCTAAAACGTATTCTGTTGGCCAAAAGCATGAAAAAGATAAATACGAAATATATTGATGTTAGGCGAAGATTCGAGTGCAATGAGCTTAAATTTACAAATGTTTCTGACATAGCATCGGTGAGGCTAGAGGACATTAAACTGATATTATATGAAACCTACTAAGTATGGGACAACAAAAAGAGATAATTCGAACTTGAAATTTGACCATAACCTCAACAATATACAAGTTTGATAAACTGTCCCATCGTTCACCAGGGTATGTCCCATTGTTCACCAGTGCTGTTATACAATGGGACAATTTTTTTTTGTTTTTATTTAATTTTTTTCTAGTCAACAGAATATGTGATAGCATTCGAGTTAGTTCCATCTTATAAAGGAATATCTATATTACACATGAATTTTTATTTTTCATTTTTTGCCCATAGTAAAAGAAATATCAATCTTTCTATGTTTTCGTCCCATTGATGACCATCCTCCCCTACTATGCATAATTAAATTAAAGTTTTGTAAGGGCGACGATCCTCTAAACTTGCATCACTGTTGATATTTATTTTCCGTGATGGGTATTTATCATACCTATCATAAATTTGTCCCATCTGAGGAACCCTGATTACCGCCATGTAAAATATTTTGAAAAGTTTGGGTACCACTTAATATATTATTAAATTATTTTTTTATTATTAGAGTATATCTTCAAGATTTATTTGATTTCATAATTAGTTGATTTTGCAATTGAACGGGGGTTAAAATATAGTTTGTGAAAAACAGTAATTCAAATTAACATGCAGAAAACACATGAGCAACGCATCTTCATTGTTGAACAAGTTATAGTGATAGGATCTCGAACTAGACTCTAAAGAATGATCTTCATCTGAATGAAAGTCTAACTGTCAAATTATGATAAACAAAGATGATTGGAGATATTTCAAAGGATTAGGTAACCATTTGGTGCTGCTAAAGTAACCGTCTGGCGCGCCACACACGAGATGGCACTGTAATACTCTATGGAGAGAGAAAATAAGAATAAAATCATATACTTATATGTATGATTTTATTCGATTTTTACTTTATTTTAATAGAAAAAAATTAGTTTCTCTGAAGAAAATTCTAACTACTTTTTATTGTGACTAATTTTTGCTAGAATAAACAGGTATTTTCTCTCTCCATAGAGTATTACAGCGCCATCTCGTGCCTGGAATACAAACACTTTAATTACTTATTAGGACATTAATAATGCTATGTTTATGATTTTATGTATATGATTGAGCATCAAGGAATCAAGATATCCTGGATGCAGTTACATATAGCAAATTTTGAGAAAAATATTAATTTGTGTATTGAGAAGCAGGGAGACCATTTTTAGCATTTATTATAAACTAAATAAATCTCAAAGATATACTCTAAGAGTCTGTTATGTGGTTTTTATTTCATTACTTTCATCCCTCTTTTTTTGAGTCACGCTGTATTTAGCTATAGTATAGTATAGTAGTGGCGAAAACTAATTAAAATTGAATGACACACTATAGAATGGTAATCGAAAAGATATTATTCGGTTCTAGGTCCTTTCGCTGAAAACACTTTCGCCGCACTACACTTTCGCCGAATGGTACTTATGATATAATAATGTTTTAGCAAAACAAGGTATACTTATTCTTATAGTAAAAAACAGTAAAGTATAACATGGACTATATCTCTTTATATTTATAACTTAGTGTTTTTTAAATTTTCGGCGAAAGTGTTTCGGCGAAAGGACCGGTCACGATGTACCTTGGTACACATCATCACTACTAAAGATGACTCAAAATTGTATGGGAAAAACTATGTCATGAATTTCTTAATGAATATCCATATCTCTGACCCCTAGATCCGCTGCATAAATTACAGGAAATTGAACTGAATTTTCATTAAAAGTAAACTATCGTGGTAAATATAAACAAAAGTTACACAAATAAATGTTTAGGTAAGGCACATTTTTTCGGCAACTGTGATTTAAAATTTTCAATATTGAGCCTGACTAAGATACGGTAAATAGGTACATGTATTCTCTATGAAGATATTTGAACAGATATAAGAGTGGCTAAAACAATGAACCTGGTCAGAGATTGTAGAGTATAGATCTTTCCATACTTGTAGAGCGGTTTAAACTTGAAGATATGTGAGAGAGCGTGCATGGACATTTCGTCCAAGGACAATTCGTCCAGGGACATTTCGTCCAACGGACAATTCGTCCAACGGACATTTCGTCCAACGGACATTTCGTCCAACGGACATTTCATCCACGGACAATTCGCCCACGAAATGCTTTATTTTGTATTATAATTGAAAAAAAAAATTAAATGTTTATTATAGCAAAATTTAGACGATCCATACAAAATATACACATATGTGCCTACTTTAGAAAAACGTACATAAAAAATGCTACAAGCCCATAATGGTCCTAATACAGACTTAAGGCAAAGATAAAAACATATATATACATATAACTATTACAGAAATAAACATTAGTAACCTTCAAGAATATATTTAATTAAAGACTGCTTAAAAACAGCCACACTTGTAGATAATTTCATTTCCTGTAGTAGATTGTTATTAATATCTATCATTTGATACATGTAACTCAGCCTTATGGAAAGAACTCTAGGAAAAGGTAGAATAAAAAGATCTCTATTTCTCGTATTATACACATGATCACTAATTTCCAAATTCAGATTATTTTGCAGAGTAGGATACTGATTCAAGACGCACATCTTATACATATACACAGCAGAACACAAGATGTGGACATCAGAAATCCTAAGAATTCCCAAATCCTTATACAAATCTTTTGATTCAGGGTAAATCTAGCAAATAGGTTTTTAACAATTCTATCTTGTAAACTAATTAATGCGGCTGCACTCTGTGAAGAATGAAATACACCTCCCAAAACACAAATACAGTACGAGAAAACGGAATATATACATGAAAAATACATCGACTTAGCAGTCCTGGTATTCAAATAACCCGCAATTCTGTAAGTGATACCTGAAAATTGTGCTAATCTAGATTTAACATAATCAACATGGGGACCAAATCTCAAACTATCATCTAAATAAATACCCAAGTATTTAACATTCTTCACTCTTTTTATAGTATCCCCACCAATAACAATACAAGGTTCCACATTTATCTGTCTATTTGTCAATAGTAAGTATTCTGACATTACTGGATAAAAGATTAACTTATTGTGACGACACCAATCCAATATTGCAGCAAGACGTTCATTAACATGCCTAACTAATACATTAATATCATTTCCACCAAATACAATAGAACTGTCGTCGGCAAATAGTACATGATTATCCTCATTGAACAAAGAATTAAAATCATTACTATATATGTCAAAATTAAGTGGTCCATTTTTAGATCCCTGAATTGTACCCAAAGTTTGTGCTACCAGGTTCGACTTACAGCCCGAATAAACCACATGCTGTCTTCTATTTTCAAAATAAGATTTCATAAAATTAAGAGCTGCACCTCTAATACCATACCTATAATATTTTTCAAATAGTCTCTCTCTAGAAATTGTGTCAAAACAAGCAGTATAGTCGAGAAAAACACAAATACAGAAAGAACCGCTTGCTATAGTGGGAGAGATCTTGTCAAGTAGGTGAAACATAGCCAATTCTGTATTCTTATCTTTCCGAAAACCAAACTGGTTCCCGGAGAGTTGTCCAAATTTGTTGAGAAAGCTTTCCAATCTTGTGTTAATGAGACCCTCGAAAACCTTACTCAAATTACAAAGGACTGATATCGGTCGATGGTTCTTTAAATCAGTGCGAGATCCTTTCTTATACAATGGAGTAATTTTAGCAATTTTAAATATATCGGGATAGACCTCCTGATCGATACACAAATTAAAAAGACTACACAAATATTGTGACACTAGAAAAGTACAACATTTAAGAAATCTACGTGAAATATCTTCGATATCGCCTTCCTTCCTGAGTTTATGAATTTCATTATAAATTTCCTCCTCCGTACAATATTCAAGCGACATGGAATTCAAATTAGATGGCACAACTTAAGAATAATCATTCAATGACTCAGGTATACTTTCATGTAACTGTTTAGGATACTCTACAAAATAACTACAAAATGAGTCAGAGATAAGCTGCGGGTCAGAACTTAAAACATCATTAACCTAAATTTATCAGATATAGAACTAGATTGCTTCCCTAATAGTTTATTTAAAACTTTCCAATTCTTTTTCGTATCATGACTAAGTGAATTTTACTTCCTCTCGTAGTAATCTTCCTCAACAATTTTCAATAAATATTTAAGAGCCTTAGCATAATCTTTTTATGAACTGTAAGTATTTTCATTTCTCTTCAAGCGAGAATACCATTTATGTTTCTTTCTAATACAGTAAATTATTTCACGAGACATCCAGGGAGCCTTAATTCTCTTAGCGCTTAGACACTTAGTTTTAATTGGAAAATATTTATTCATTAATTTCTTCAAAAAATCAGAAAGATACACGGAAAAAGCATTCACATCATCATGAGGAGGTAGGCATCTATCAAATTCATCAAACATACGACTCCCAAAAATATTAATTCTATCACCACTATAGTCACGAAATCTCAATTTCACAAGAGAATCCCTAACGGTACAATTAAATACTGCAGCTATATCATAATGATCAGAAATATTTGGACCTATCACAAAACTTTCACATGGTAGATCAATATTTTGCCACAAGTGATCGAGGCAGGATTTGTCATCACCAGTAATCTGAGATACATAAGTATGGGAGTTTATAACATTAACAAACCCATATGAGACAAGAAAATTAATATACAGGCTGGACAAATTATCATGCTTTATAGAATCAACATTGAGATCTCCAAGGAGAATTGACTTATAAGAACAAATCACATCCAAAATAAAGGAAAAATCACAAATAAATTGAGCCAAAGGTACTTGGGGTATTCTATAAACACCGCCAACAGTCAAATTACCGTAAGCAGGAATAGTTGCCTCAACGAATAGTGATTCGTATACTATAGACTCAACAGTTAAATTATCCAATATATTCACACTAACACTACTCAAATAATAAAGTTTAAGTCCGCCACCTAGTCTATCGGTTTTGTACGTTGATAGAGATTTATATCCAAATATATCCAAACCTAAATCCTTGTCCGATGTAAGCCAAGTTTCAGTTATTAAGATGAATGTAAATTTATGCTTTAAAATTGACAACTTAGCTATAACTTAGCTCTGGAAACTTTCTAATAAAACTACGAGCATTCATACTCAGAAAAGAAAGAGAGTCTATGTGATAAGTAGTGGAGAAATCCACTAAAGTGGTTGGTAAACAGTTAACTTCTTCTTGCATAGTAGGTATACTTTTAAGGTTAGGAAGAAAATTAAGTTGAAGTATTCACATTTATAACTCTCTTTAAGAACTTTGTCAACTCTGAAATATTGCGTATATGTGAAATCTTGAATCATCTCCATTTAGCTTAGCGTACACCCTTCCTTCAAATGTATATACAGTCTTAAAAGTTGGTAGCTCTTCTTCCGCACGTCGCTTTTACTCTGTCTTCAACTTCATTAGAAGAGAGAAATTGTAATTGGTCAAATTATCGTTTATATATAGATTCTCATTTACTTCGTCATTTTCCTGACGAGGTTTTTTACGTGCTGCATACAAAAAATTTCGAAAAAATTTCCTTGAAAATGTCACCAACACTATGTTATTTAGTTTTAGTTTTCTGACCTTGAACGTGTCAATCTCCCTCAGCTGCATCTTCATCTTATTTGCCATGAACGAATCTACGTGTTCGTGTAGATAAACGTTATTATGATCAATTAAGGGATGGGTAAGGAGCACTTGCAAAACTCTACTATCTCGCTCTTGTTCGCTAGAAATAAATTCGAGACGGTCCAGACGCTGCTGATCACATGCATCGCGGATTTGCTACTGACTACATCAGCGAAACTCGCTGCAGTCGATCTAGATGATGAAAATTCTAACGCAGTCACACGCGATTCCAAATCTTCAACCCTGTCCAACATTTCAGACAGTATATCATGAAATATACCAAGTTTCTCACTCATAATTGTATTAAGTTCTCGCGTTAGGTCACTGAAACACTCTTCCAGTGTTTTCTTATTGTTGATGCGCTTTGAAGTACGAGATTTTGGTACATTTAGAGTTTTATACTGATTAAGTTTTGACCTCAGTGCACTGCTGGTAGAAAAACCTTTACCTAACTTAGGCTGCATATCTACACAAACACTAATCGTCGGCCTTATTAACTTTGGTAGTTAATGGACGCTGATTTTCATCTTCTGAAGCATTTTCTTCACTGTCAGACATTGTAAAAATAATTAAAATTAACAAATCTGTGTTCACAATGAGGAGCTGCACACGTCCAGTCTCCATGGCTGTTCTAATGTGTATTATCTAGTGTACATATTGTTTATTATATATTATTTATAATATTCTGCAATATGAAAGTAAAAATCACCCATTTTTTTGAAGGTCTTTATCTTAATTCTTATCGGAATCTTCTTCTCCTGCTCCTACTGGCCGGCAACAGGAAAATAATTAAACTGAATACTTTATTTATTGATTACAGGGAGGCCTCGATTTTATTAAATATCTCGGTCTTATAAAATTTGTAATAATAGCGAGGCATGTCTCTTAGATATTATAGTACATAAAGATAGAAAACGGAAACATTTTTTCTATATTTACGATAACTTCAATTATTTGCGCTGTATTTTAACAATAACTACCATAAACATTAATATTAGTACTCAGATTAGCTTATTGAAAGCAATACTGGTTCAGAAATTAGTTTTTTTATGACATAATATTTTCAACAGTGACTACATAAAATACAAACATGTAAACTACGTCCATCGCTTTATTGCAGATCACTATTTTGTAATTAATTTTAATAATATTGATCGTACAGTAGTGAAACTTTGGTCAATGGAAGATTGCTTCTATGTTAGTATCTTGCTGAAATATTTTTTGAATCCATGAGAAAAATGGAAAGTTATGAACGTTTATGTATTTTGAAGGCATTTTAACTGTCCATCGCTTTATTGCAGCTCTGTGAAAAGGACAAAAAATGGGCAATTAACTTCCACCGAGAGGGTAAAAATTGTAGCAGGTCCTGCAGATGGGAAGACTCTTCTATATTTTGCTAATGAATTTGGGAGGGATAAGAGAAACATAGTTTCTGTTGTGGAAAATCCCGACACAAACCCAAGGAGAGATGAGGGTACGAGAAAAATAATTTCCCCTCGAAATATGAGAAAAATACGCAAGCAGGTCATAAGGCAGCTAAATGAAACTAGTGCCTCCATTTTTGACAAGGCTGTCATTGGTCTTACGTCAAAACAGTCCTGATGTAATGTCCCAAATGAAAAGGTCAGAAATGCTCAACGGGGCTTAAGACCAGAGAACAAGGCAATCAAGTCATGAGAGTCTCTTACTTGATGCCCAGAGATATGAGGAAAGAAGTTGTAACCCTTCAAGCATAAAATTGTGCGAAGTAATGCAAGAAAATCATCTTTTGCCAACGAGATAATTGCAAACTATTAGGCCAAGGGAACAAGTACTCAACAAAAGAGGCAATGTAGGATTGGATTGTTAGGTTTACACCCTCTGGTACTCGGAAAGGGCCAATTAACGTTTCACCAATGATGCCCGCTTAAAACATGAAGCCACAGCCTCCTTGTTGAAGACGAAACCAGTGTGGAGAAACAGCTCCAGTAGTATCCAAACTTTAACCCATCCATCCAGACAATCAAGAGTGGATATTTCCTCATCTGTTTAAAGAACAACTAGGAAGTTTGTTTTCATCCAATTCTGTGTACACCTAATGCCTATTTCCTTTTGGGTCTTGTTCATAGGAGGCCTGGAAATGGGCTCCACGTTCCTTGTCGTCTCATTTAATACACTGTTTGGACGAATAACCAATGACAGCCTTGTCGAAAATGGAGGCACTAGTGTATTTGGCTGCCATATAACCTGCCTGGGTAGTTTTCGCATATTTCGAGGGAAAAAAATCTTCTCCTCTTACCCTCATCTCTCCTTGGGTTGTTGTCGGGATCTTCCACAACAGAAACTATGTTTCTCTTATCCCTCCCAAATTCATTAGCTAAATAAAGATGAGTCATCCCTTCTGCAGGACCTGTTACAATTTTTACCCTCTCGGTAGAAGTTAATCGCCCATTTTTTTGGCCTTTTCACAGAGCTGCAATAAAGCGATGGACAGTTAAAATGCCTTCAAAATACATGAACGTTCATAACTTTCCAATTTTCTCATGGATTCAAAAAATATTTCAGTAAGATACTAACATAGAAGCAATCTTCCAGTGACCAAAGTTTCACTACTGTACGATCAATATTATTAAAATAATTCACAAAATAGTGATCTGCAATAAAGCGATGAACGCAGTTTATAGTATACTACTAAGCAATTGATTGATAATGAAATGTGATATGAAATAAATAGCTAGATTTTGGTACTTTTTAGTGTTACGTTTAACTATATAAACGTAAACATGTCCGTGTTTTCGAACTGTTCTATATTTCCATAAAAGCATACAAAATAATTAGTATTTACCTCTATTGTAATTATTTTATTCCCATTCTTACGTTTCCACTTTTAGTCTTGTTAGTACCCTGTTATTTCAGTTCCATATTTTGGATACTCATAACTCATTAATAAGGCAAAATATTACAGGAGATAAATAATTTAATGATACAGTAGCATATCTAATTCCATAACTGTAATCGATAGATAAACATTTTTTATGTGTTCATATGAAATGTTTCGGCTTAAATCACTATAATAATATTATACATGGAAACCAGGCTATTCATGAAATAGTAAAAAAACAGAATGAAAATTATCCAAAATGCACTTTAAAATTCAAAATAAAGCAATTCGTGGACGAATTGCCCGTGGACGAAATGTTTGTTGGACGAAATGTCCGTGGACGAAATGTCCTAGACCCGTGAGAGAGGGCCAGAGCGGTTAAATTTTGCAACAAGAGATGGACATTCCTACGTATCAGAATCTCCAGAAACATGAGTAACATTGGAGTGATTCTAAACAAGCTATTGTGGTATTATACAGGACCCCCAAATTACTTGAAGCAAACATTAATTGTGCAAACTCAGGGATTTCTTAATATGTACCAAAATAAAACGTGTTCTTTCCTAGGCGATTTCATTGACATTTAAAATGAAGATGATAATTCTGAATTGACGAATGAAATGAATATTGTGCATTTATAACATTTGGTACAATGAGGTTGATTTTTCTTTGTGTGGCTGTTTCATTGTAACACTATCCTATTTCTGCTGTTTTTAATATAGCTGTGTCCTCGTTTGTTGTCAAGAATATTTTCCACGATCTCTCTCCTAATTCGATAACTCGTTTTGTAGATATGCTGTCACAACTAAATAATGATTAACGTACCCATTGTATGACAAAAACATTGGCTATAGAACTGAATGGATTGCAGAATTCATTACATTTAGGAGAGATCATATAAAAAAATCAATATTTAAAAGGTACCTTAAAAGGAAGTTCTACAACTTTTTCAAAAGGAAAAAAAAACCGCTACTTTTAAATTCATTCAGAATCGAAATGACATTAAAGGAAATTGAAAAACTGCTAATCCCTTATTGAATAAAAGTAGGAAGTCTCATCCTAATATTCTCATGAAAAATGATCAAGAAATTGTTGATCCTTTGTATTTTGTTTTCATCCTCTCCCCCCCCCCCCCCGATATTGAATTTCTAAACCAATTGCTTCTAATAACCTCATCTGGATTATAATTTTGATGTTTATTTTAGTTGCTGTGAAATGATCACAAAAAATTCTCTGTTTTTTATGTCTACGAACGGTACTTAGGGGAAGGTGGTCATCAATGGGACAAAAAACACAAAAGATAGATATTTAATTTATTATATGAGCAAAATATGAACAACAAAAAACATACTTGATATAGATATTACTTTATAAAATGAAACTAACTAGAATGCTATCACATTTTCTGTTGACTAGAAAAAAATTAAATAAAAAACAAAAAAATTGTCCCAAAGTATACCAGCACTGGTGAACAATGGGACAGTTCATTTAACTATTATATTGTTGAAGTTATAGTCGAATTTCAAGTTCGAATTATGTCTTTATGTTGTCCCACAATTAGTTGGTTCATACAATATCATTTTAATGATCTCTAACTTTACCGATACCATGTCAGGAAAATTTGAAAATGAGACTCATTGCACTTGAATCTTCGCCTTACATCAATATTTCATATTCATCTTTTTCATCCTTTGGCTTAGTAAATTACACAAACAGAATACGTTTTAGAAGTCTCCTCAAACTGCAAAAGAACCTAAACCTTCATTTTCAACGTTTTCCGTACAGGTTTAAGTTCACCAAGTGAGCATATCTTCGTCCACTTCTTCAGGCGAATGGACCAAGAACAAGAGTTTACAGGCCATCTACGGATACTTTATAGTTTATGACGTAATTTCGAAGGCCTTATCTTTTTTGTGGTACAGTCAATAAGTTCTTCTTTCTCTGGTGTATCCGGTTCAATCCTGCTGCGTCTTTTTCTTTTACCATGAAAAATTTGTTTTATATGCTGTGCTTTGTGATGACCTCAGATTGCTAAATCCCTAGAATGGTCGAAAGTCCCGCTTCAGCTGGAAGTTCCGTTTCTACCAGAAGCCCTGAAGCTACAGTTCACGTTATTGTATCAAAAATAGATATCTATTGATCCATATGGAATAACTAGACAGTTTAGTTTGGTCACTGTCCCATTGCTCACCAAATTCGCTGTCCCAATGATCACATAACGCCATTTTGAAAACAAATGAGTATAGTGCTTCAACTACGAAAGAATAAAGGCAATCCTTTCATATGATAATATTTTACATATTATTTAATATTATGGAAAAATTCCGTAAGTATAATATGTTAAATTAACAAATTTATAACAATTGAAACAAAGTACGAAAAATTTAGTTTCCCCACCTTTAAAACATGTTTTCGCTTTTAAGCAGAGTTGACTGCACCCCAACCGCTGAATGCAATGCGTGTGAATGCACTGAAGTGTGCCTAATTTACCACTAAGAAGTTGTTAAAAATTACCTTCAAATAAAAAAGTTATTGGGCATGTCTCATTGTTCCCATCTTCCCTTATTTTGAGACATATCTCGAAATAAGTACCACTTTTATTAAAGCGGGGTGTAATTAAAACGAGGTATGCCTGTATTTAACTAAAGTTCCGTTGACAAAAATACTATGGCGCAAAAAAAGGAAACCAATTTCTATTTTTTTAATTTTATAAACTATTAAAGCTGAAAAAAATTCTATAAGATTATTTTATTCATCTACTCTTTCTTCATCTATCTTGAAAATCTGTGAGGAGGGTATGGCAGATTATCGGAGCGCTGGAAGACCAACTGGCGATGAGGGGCAATGAGAGACTGATTATTGGGAGAGATTTTGATGTGAATGAGGGTAGGGGAAATACGAGAGGGTATGTGGGAAGTATGGGGTAGGTAGGATAAACGAAACGGGGAGAGATTTATTAGATTGGTGCGAGGAGAATAAATTGGCGAATGTAAATAGTTTTATGAGGCATAGGAGAAGAGGGACGTGGTATAATAGGAGGTGGGGGAGGTGGTATGAGCTTGACGAGAAAGAGGGAGAGACAGAAGATGGTGGAGCGAATAAGTACGGAGAGCGAATGGAGTTTGTCGGATCACCGACCGAAGGTGATGAGAATAAGGACGGAGAGAAAGAGATGGAGAGTGGAAGGGACCGCCGTACAGAGCGTCGAGAGTGAGATGGGAGGTACTGAAAAATGAAGAGAAGAGTAGGGAGTACAAGGAGAGGACGCGTGTGCTGATGGAGGAGATGGATGAGCAAGGGGGTGGTGAATGGGAGAAGGCGAGTGGGGTGATGCGGAGAGCGGCGAAAGAGGTGTGTGGGGAGGTAAGTAGGAGGGTGGTGAATCCGTGGATGATAGGAAATGAGGAGCAGTTGGAGAGGTTGACTGGGGAGGTTACGATGGTAGTTAAGAGGAGGAATGATTGACAGGTGAGGCTCGGTGCTAGGTTGAGATTGAGACGAAGAGGAAATGACAGGCGAGTGAGAGAAACTGAGAGAGAGTTGGATGAATGGAAGAATGGAAGAATGTGGCGAAGAGGTGTAGGAAGGAAGTGAAACGGTTTTTGAGAAGGATTGAGAGAGGATGGTGGGAGGAAAAGATTAGGGAATGTAGAGAGGCGAGTGAAACTTAAGATTGGGGACATGTATAAATGTTTGAGGAAGTTGGGCACGAGAGGTATGAAAGGTATGAATGGGAATACGATTACGATGAATGAGTTTAAGGAACATTTTGAGAAAGTGTCGTGTGATAGGTTTGAAGAGGATCCGAGTGTGATTGAGAGTGTGGTTGAGAGGGCGAAAGATCTGAGAGGTGATGCGAATGCAATGGAAGCAATTAGCGAATGAGTTTTTGAATGAGAGTCCGGAGAGAAAAGAGCTTATGAAAGCTATGAAAGAGTCAGCGCCTGGGGAGGATGGTGTGAGAATTGGATATATCTTGAATGCTTGTGACGGAGTGCTTGAGAGTGTGATGGGATGTGTGAAGAGGATGTTTGAGACGAGAGCAGATAAATGGGAAGGTTGTGTGAAGACTGGTTTGATTGTGCCGCTGTTTAAGAAGGCTGATAGGAATGATAGGAATAATTATAGAGGTGTGTGCTTGTTGTCTATGTGTAGTAGGGTGCTTGCGAGAGTGATTGCGAAGAGGCTTGGATGGTGGGCTGAGTGGGTGGGCCTCCTGGATGAAAACCAAGCAGGTTTTCGGAAAGGTAGGTCAACAGCAGATGTGGTGCAAATGATGGTGAGAATGCAAGAGGATGTGGATGATTGGCTGAGAAGGATGAATGTGAGTCGCGAAAGTGGTATTCCTTGGGTGGAGAATGAGAGACCGGTTGCGAGATTGCTTGATTTACGAAAGGCGTACCCTAGAGTTAACAAGCCAGCGCTTTGGATGTTTCTCGAAAGGTACGGTATGAAAGGTGCATGTTTGGAAACGGTGAAAGATTTGCATGAAGCGACTGAGTACAAGGTGCGTAGAAGAGAAGGGTTGAGTGATAGTTGGATGCTTGAGACGGGTTTGAGAGAGGGGTGTTCCACATCCCCCATTCTGTTCAACGTATACCATCAAGCGGTCATGAGACAGGCGGAGGCCGAGCGGATGGTACGCGGTAGACAGATGGGTGTGACGTGGAAATGGATGCCTGGTGGTTCGTTTGCAGGGGGTGAAGGCGTGGGAGAGGGGTAGTGCGGAAGCGGTATGTGTGAATCTGTCTTTGGCTTTGTTTGCGGATGATACGACTGTTTTGGGTATGAGTGGTGAGATTGAAAGTGGAGTGAATGTGATGAAAGAGGTGATGAGCAAATGGGAAGAGCGGAATTATGATAAGGAAGAAGTGCTTGAGTTTGGTACGAATGAGGGAGCAGATGCGAGAGTGCTGGGTAGTTGGCTGGGTGCGGATGTAAGAAATAGGATTAAGAGAGCGAGTGGCTTGTGGTGGAGAGGGAAAGGTTGGTTGAAAGGGTCGAGTATGTCTAAGAAGTTTCAGGCGAGAGTGATTGAGGCGTGCGTGGAGAGTAGTTTGTTGTATGATTGTAGTGCGCAAACGTGGTATAAAAGGGAGATTGATAGGTTGCAAAAGTGGATGGATAAATGTTATAGGTATGCGTGGATTGACAGGAACGGGCAACCGTTGAGGCAAATGGAGGCGCGTGGTGTGAATATGTGTGATGTACGAGAGTTGTTGAGTGTGAGGTCTGTGAAGTGAAAGATTGAGAAGATAGTACTTGAGAGGATTGGTCATGTTATAAGAATGGGGAATGAAAGGTTGACGAAAGTGTGTGTGATTTAGACCCAGGTGGGGGTATGGGGGGTGTGAGGCTGTGCGGGCTGCGTGGACAGGTCCTGTCGCTAACCAATGTGGCGAGACACCAGATGAGCTGCCGGGTGTGGGATCCGGCTGGGGGGGGGGGGGGACCCTTGATGGGGGCCGATTAGGCCAAAATGGAAGAAGAAGGTGAAGAAGGAACAATGGGAATTACCCTCCTGACTTTAGCGCAAGATCTTCGTATGGTTTTGACATTGAGAGAATCCTTGATGACAGTATTTGGCATCTTCTTGTTCAATCTTTTGAGAGCTTTCCCAGTCACTCGCTTCTTATTTACTGATTTAGGTTCAGTATTTGGTAAAGCTTTACCTTTAACTCTTGAACTGTTGATACCTTTGATATTTGACTTTATAGGACTCTTCTTTTGAGTGGCTAAGTTCAAAGTATGAGGAGACGGTTCTTGATGAGTGGTATGCTCAATCTCCGAAGCTATTTGGTTACCAGGTAGGAGAGGGGAATGGTCAGATATTTCCATTTCATTGGAAATACTTGATGTTGAGATAGGTATATTGATAATATTTTAAATGTGTGGAGATTTAGACTTGCTACCACTTGTATCATCTGAAGAGGATTTCTTATTCTTTTCCATTTTATGTAAAGAAAATATAATCTGATGAAGGGAAAATTATTTATTTCTTGTTTGTAAAGTATAAAAGTAGCATTTAATTGCTAAATATAATTAAAATAGACTGCATTGCAATGCAGAATAAAATAATTAAATGCACACATTGCAATCTAAAATTGTAATGCAGAATATAATAATTAAATTGCATGAATTGCGAAGTAGAATTACAAAGCAGAATATAATAATTAAATAGCATGAATTGCAAAGTAGAATTGCAAAGAAGAATAAAATAAATAATAGCATTAATTGCGAAGTAGAATTGCAAAACAGAATATAATAATTAAATAGCATAAATTGCAAAGTAGAACTGCAAAGCAGAATAAAATAAATAAATAGCATAAATTGCAAAGTAGAATTGCAAAGCAGAATATAATATTTTATTTCAGTAGGGGTTTAAAGGTCCCCTCCAAGCAAATATTTTTATTGCTTTATTTAACGAGGCTAATGTTCCTTACCATTTTGCTGCAAACCGCATCGAATTGGGTAGCGTATTTTTAATTTTATATACTTTTAAAGATTTTTAAAATCAAAACTCTACAAAACCTATTTTATTTCCGACTTACTAATTTAAGAAATTTTCAGCCTGAAGAAAAAGAATGTACACTATTTGTTTTGATCGTCAACTAGGTATTAGGTTTAATAAATCCATTCAATATTCGTGTAAAGGTATAAAATTGAATGAACTTATAATAGAAACGTTTATATACTTTAGGAAACAATTAATATCTTAAATAATTTAAATAAAGGCTTATAACGCATGGTTTGTTTATAAAATTCAAATTTGTAATCAAAACAAAGAGTGTACAATCTTCTTCTTGAGCATCAGATTAGTGATTCACTCAATTGTTGCTCACAGAGTATTGAAAAACTTTAAAAACAAATTATTAAGTATATATTGAACCGAATTGTATGCGGTTAACAGAATAATTATCGTAGACCTTAGTTCTACAATATGTTATAAACTCAATTTTTTCCCGGAGCCTGGAGAGGACCTTTAACGTCTGCTTCGGAACCATTGGCCATATCGCTGACGTCAAAAGGAAATTAAATACAAGGGACTGGAAGAACAGTCAGAAAGGAAAGTGGCTCCATGAACATAGTCCCCTACCAGCGTCAGTGATAATGCTCATGGATGCAGAAAAGCTACTCCGTGAATGCAGTCACTTACCAAGGAATGTGACGAAAAGGGACACAAGCACCGGTGGCTGCACTCACGGATGGAAGAGAAATGAAGAGGTGATTGTAAATGAAGCCTACGAGCTTACCTAACACAAAATCTAAGACCTCGTAGTTGAAGAGCATAACCCTAGCGCTATCCTCTAAAACTGCAAGTAGCGTAAAAAAAAAATGATAAACATGGTAAAAATGAAAAAAGACAATCCATAATCCAAATAACAACAGTTCGGGACCCAAGGGACGCCACTCCCCTTCTCTTCCATTTACCATAGACAGTTCAGGATAGAGCCCCTGGGGGCTAATAAATAAATAGCATACATTGCAAAGTAGTATTGCAAAGCAGAATAAAATAAATTGCAATGTAGAATTGCAAAACAGAATAAAGGACTTATCGAATCAAGAGGATACAATCAAAGGCAGCAGCTTATCCGCTACAGAATACCGAAGAGATGCAAATTTAACTTTTGTATTTTCTCAATCACTGTTTAATATTTTCTTTTAAAGATGCAAATTAAAATAAGAAATATAGGTTTTTGAAAATAAGCAAACAGATATACCTGAAACAAAAAGGTGTCGAATTAGGTGAAAGCATAAAGAAATCAAAACTAAACTTACTAAATGTAGTTAGATTACTTTAACACTTATAAAGTCGGCTATGGTTAATCTACACCAATATTAATGCTATTGAAAACACGTTATTTTTAACTGTAAAATACACTAGTATATAATAAAACTCAATTGTTCGTCATTGTAGCATGTCAAGATAGAAACGGTAGAATTACAAACTAACAATCCATATATTTTTGTTTTAATTATTAAGATGTTGTAACAAATTTGATAGATACTGTCAACTAAATTAGTTAGGATATAAACTTCAATACTTATCTTTAAAGATATAGTTTTTTCGCTGTGCACATTTGTTACATAAAACATACGAATCGGTAAAAAAAAATTCTGTGTGTAGAGATAGGAAAGCTTATGAATACTAAAAAGCTACTCCAATAGAAATATTTCAACCTGATCTGAAAATTGAAGATATATTACAATTTTAATTAAAATATACTTATGTTTTGAACTATCAAATTTTGTAATAATCAGAGGATTTCATGTGGTTCTAGAGCCACTAATAATTCAACGGGGAAGAAAAAGGTTTTGATTCTTCAGGTGTTTACTCCGTGCCCGTAACTGTAATACAAAGTTACAAAAATCAGCTACATAAATCTATTACAGTTTTAAACAACACTTTATTAAATGCACAAGAATTTATAAGTATAAATCATATCTGAATCAATAGTTATTACAACATTTAAATTGAACTTGTTAACGCTATTTTAATGGAGTAATTTAATAAAGATTTTTAACGGTTTTAATTACTAGCACAGCATTTTACTTACATTATAATTCTACAAAATAATACAAATCCTAAACCAATTGTGGTGCCCGAAAATGCAGGTTAACTATAATTATTAATTAATGGATAAATTTTGATATGACCCGATTCCAAATACGAGATTTAAGTAGACTAAATAATGTAAATATGGAGATATAATAATGATAAATGATTAAAAAGAACTAGGAAATTACAAGGGACTTCATAGAGGAAGACTACCAGATAAATAGAAACATGGAAAATAAAGAAGTGCAATAGTAAAGATAAACTAAAATTGATAGATAATAACTAAGCGGAAATGGGATAGTTCAAATAGAATTTACGGTGTGAGGATTAAAATAGTTAAATTTGAATATCTCCTGAGGCTAAGCTATTTAAACATTAATTAGATACAATAGATAAAAAGATATGAAAACTACTAGACTATTTTTAAACTTCCTAATATATGCTAACTTAAGGAATTAATAAATTTCCAAATATAATAAAATATCGGGCACCATTAGGTGATCAAGAAAGCACACATCCTACTATCACAGGATTCAGAAACTAAATGAATATTTAGTTGATGAAAGCAGTGTTGCCGAATAATTTGACCCACTGGTTCGAAAATTTCTCTGGGAAAAAATATGAAATAATTATGCGCAGCACAACTTAAATCACTTCATTTTTTCTTATAGGAACGTTCGATGAGATTCCAAACCTGAGGGACTTACATTTACATGAAAATGACATCAAGACTCTAGTGAGTGGCGATATTCCAATAACGAGCAGTGGACTTTTCTATAGTTTATATAGTAATGAAATGGAGACAATTGAGGACGGAGCATTCACTTTGACAGGAGAGCCGGGTAAGTTGATAAATAG
The DNA here is from genome assembly GCA_947561585.1 of Caprella mutica. NCBI lineage: Eukaryota > Metazoa > Arthropoda > Malacostraca > Amphipoda > Caprellidae > Caprella > Caprella mutica. The sequence goes on along the minus strand of CANNZV010000513.1, from coordinate 875,332 downwards.
TTAGATAATGAATGGATAGTACATTTAATATTTATTCAAGTTGTCGCCATATAGAATACGTACAAAAAAAATGAAATTCACTTCATGTTGAAGGTTAACTGATTTATTATTTCAATTACACAATAATGTCTTTTCTCTTCCGCATCACTGAATTCATTGGACATTTCCATTAATTACAACCTCCTGAAGACGATTGATGAATCGGTCTTTGGATTGCTGATGCCTTACATTGGTAGACTCGATACTCACGGTAATTTCTTTATTAGTTCTATCTTTCTCACCTTTCATTACAATGGTTTAACCTAATTCACATGACAGTATTTGAAGAGTGGTGTGCTTATATTTCGGAGATATCATTTGAGTTTCGATAATTAGACATTCCAAGCACAATTATTTAAGAGATCATTTAGTCTGCGCGAAATATCAAATATTTAAAATAGAGTACCGCTATTGAGGAGACTTGTGAATTTACCCTAAAAATAGAAATGAGTAACGATGCCCCAAAATGAATTAGATTCTGTGAACTTACGGTCAAGAAAAATGATATTTGAATATTAATAATATTATTATACCATTGTTATAATTAATAATATTATAATAATATCATTAATGATATTATTAATAATATATCCATTTGAAATAAGTGATCTAATTTGGTGAAATTGATCTGAATCCTGCGAGAAAATATCACTTAAATATAATGTAATCCTTTTTAAATTTAGAAACTTTAAAGTATATCCTAATTTAGATATTCAATGTACTCTTTTTCACATAAAGCTTTATGGTGACCCGCTGGTTTTTCCTTACTGACATGTTATAATTCCAGTGTTTGTAGAGTTGCATTCACACGAAGAGTTTTCTAGTTTTGAAAGAAATGAACCAAAATATAGTTTAATATTTAAAACATCTTTTTATAGTATTGTTTAGTTTATAATACCAATAATATTTGATTAACCAAGTCATTTTTTTGTTTTTATGCTCATTATGATAGAATGTTCGAATTGTTTACTCTCTATATTAAATAATTTTCCCCAGGCAATCCACTGGACTGTGGTTGTGACTTGGCCTGGATTATTCTAAACCCGGAATACCTGGTGAAAGTGACCTCTATAGATCCTTAATGCGCTGATGGAACATTGCTGACTGACTTGGATCCAACCCCATATGAAGAGTTTTGTTGAGATTTGCTACAAATATACAATGAACTTAGTATTTAGCTGATAATATTCATTAAAAAGAAAATGTATTAAAACTTTCGACAGTCTGGAAATATTTTTACACTTTAGCGTCACTAAATCAAAATTTCTTTAAATTTAGTAGCTAAATTTTGAACTTAATGTATTAAATAAGCTGTGCATCAAATTTCTAGTATTATTACCCTATAATGGCAATTACTGGTTGTGAATTTTTTTTGATAATTTTAACTCATTTGAGAGGAACACAATATTTAAGTTACTACAAGCAAAATTATAGGAATAAATGATTGAAATTTTTTTTTGCTTGGAATCTTATAAGCAACCTCCAAAAATACCTAGAACGCTCAAAGAAAAAATATATTCTGTAATCTATAGTGTATATATAGAAGTTGGAAATTCCAAAACTCGAACTAGGAATGCAAAGAAAATATTAACGAAAAGATAACTAAAAGAAATATAAATTAAAACAAGAGGAAAAGCTACCCAAAAACATGATTAATAGAGAAGAGGAAAATTAATAGAGAGTGTTCCTTTTTTTCTAGTAAATAATTGAGTATTACTTTATTTGTATTTATAGATTCATTGACCAAAATACATCAGAATCAAACTGCACAGATGCCATATATTGCAATACCCAATAGTTATCAAAATTGTAAAAAAAAAGAAATTTTACCAGACATAAGAGGAAACCCTCTACGTGAAATTAGTAAATTTTCGTGAGCAAAACAAATGGAAAAACTTTAAAAAAGACCATTTACTAATGTTATTGAGAGACAAGTTAGTTGAAGCTCCTTCTCAGTCCAAGAGGAAAAGTGAAGTCAGGTGTGATATTCAAGTGGAAAATATGAAGACTATTTTTATGATATATCCAATGTTTAGAATATTTAACGGTAGAGATATTTATATTTGTTGATTTTAATAGATTCAGTCCTATATTGATTAGATTTTTAGACAGCATAATTTGATAAGTTGTGAAAGAATTCTGATAACATTAATATTATGAACTCTCTGCTTGTCAGCATATTACGGATAATCTGTATTAGTGAACATAATTTAGCCTGCATCATTTCTGCACAAAATTACAAATAAAAAATATGAATTTGTTCCTTTTTTACTCCAGAGGGTCTATCGAACCCAGTTTAAGGACAACTGAAGAAATAAAAACTGAATAAAAAGAAAATAAAAATAAATCGACACTGCAATAAACTCTCATCGTCAGTGTCGATAAAACTGACGCTATTATCGTCAGGAAATAAAACATAATTGATTTAATTTCCAGTTTGTGTTAATAACAACTCAGTTGATAGATATATACATATATATATATATATATATATATATATATATATATTTGTATAATTTGGCAGCAGTTTATTTATGTAACAACATTCGTTAAAGGATATGTGGCAATTTACATCTTCTAGTTTTATTGCAACTTTTTCTCTTGTTCTAAATTGATATTTAGTTTCATTTGAACTTATTTTGAAGATGATTTTTGACAACCAGACAATGACAATTTGTTCTTTCCATTCTTTATTTTATTGAAATATTTCGCTAGTGAACACCTAGCATCCTCATGCATTCTTTCGTGACCTGTAGGTTACAAAATAGACTAAATTAATATTTATTAATAAATTAATTTGATATAGAAAACCTACAAACCATTCAAATTGTTAGGATTTACATAATGTTTGATGGTCATTTTCATATAATTACATTGGAAGATGAAATCGAAATAAACAAAACTTTAATACCACAAATGACAAAAGTCCACTATACAGTATGGGCCACAAAAATGTTTCCTCTTTTTCAAATGCTTATAAATCGTTAACCAATTGACGAAAAAACTGTATCTTGGTTTTTTTTTCTCCGCCTCTTATTGTACTATTAACTGATAAAAATTATTTTTAACTGATGGACATAGTTTAAGAACAGGTAAGCAAAGAGTGAGGGTGACTATTTTTGTCATTGCACAAAGGTTATTCTTAGAGCTAACTCTGTGATTTTACTTACTATAAGGCAGTGAATATAAAAGGGAAAAAATTATAATGGTAGAGATTTTAATACAGGGTGTTTACTTTTCTTCCTTATAAACTATTTGGAAATAGAACAACTTTAGTTACATTTTGATCTCATCGAAGTTTTTACTATGAATATTCGTTCTTTGCTAGTTCATTGTATGGTAAAGGCCCGCTTCACAGTCTTTAACAGGGGTGGGCAATTGTGGCACCTATATGCTGTTTCTGGCACCCAAATGGCACCGGTGCCCACCTACCTATACAGGGTGTCCCAGAAAAAAGGAAACCCATTTTCAAATTAGTTTATTTTAGAAAATATTAAAACTATAAGAATTCTGAAAACACTGTTTTATACGTTTACACTTTCTGCATCCCTTGTGAAAAATTAATAATGTTACAACAAAAATTAAAAATGCTGCAGCGAATTTAGCAGAAGGAAAAAAAAGTGCTTGCGCGAGGAAGTCCTCATTTTTGGTCCGTTGATGATACCAACAAACAAAACAAAATTTGTTAGTTTGTATTCATGATACAATGGATACTTATAATAAAATCAGGAATTTTTAATTTTAACACGTTAATTTTTATTGCATATTTCAAAACCCCAAAATGCAACTCTCAAAAGAACAACGAGTTTTTGTGGTGACAAGTTATTTAAGAACTGGAAGCTTTAAACTGGTTCAACAAGATTTTGAACAACGCTTTCCGGAAAGAGCTTCGCCAACTAAGAAGACCATATGGACAAATGTTAATAAGTTCAAAACTGAAGGAACAACTTCGAATTTAAACAGAGAGCGATCGGTTTGCAGGAGAACAGAACGAACAAGGGAAAACATTAATCGTGTTCGTGAAAAGCTAATTGAGAATTCAAAAATATCAACGATAAGGAACGGGTTGGACATCAGTAAAAGCACATTTAACCGGATTGTTAAAAACGATGTAAGGTATCATGCTTACAAGATTCATGTACGGCATGAACTATTAGAACCGGATTTACCTCGCCGCCTAAATTTTTCAAATTGGTTTCTGCAAAAAAATGCTCGCTTCGTAGAAGACATCGTGATTGGTGATGAAGCAGCATTTCATATGAATGGAAGAGTCAATAATTATAACATTCGCCAGTATGCACCCAGAAATAATCCTCCAAATTTCAACTTCGACGTAACAATGTGCAGGGAGAAAGTTTCTGTATGGATGGGAATGTGTGGAAACGGACGACTTGTGGGCCCTATCTTCTACGAAAATAATATGAATGGAGATAAATACTTAAACCTAATTACAGAAAGAATAATTCCTGAGCTGCATCAAATTTACCCAAACAGATTTAATAGGCTATGGTGGATTCAGGATGGTGCTCCAGCACATAGAAGTCGTGCAGTTCAAGAATTGCTACATGATAATTTCAACGATCGCATTATTGCACAGAACCATCCAATTGAGTGGCCGCCCAGATCGCCGGACTTGACACCGTGCGATTTTTTCCTTTGGGGACACCTCAAGAGCAAAGTGTACTTTTCTCCTCCAGAAAACACAGACGATTTGAGAGAGAGAATTGTAAACGAAGTTAATTTACTAAAAGAAAATCCGGATTTAGTTAAAAGAGTTTTTTCTGGAATGAGAAAAAGGCTGCAATTATGTGTAGAAAGAAATGGAGGACATGTCGAGGGAAATTAACCTTACACCTTGGAAATAAGTATTGCGGTTCCAATGTTAATAAATCTCTTTAATTTGTCTCTTATTTGTAATAAACCTTAGGATTTAATTTTTAATACTACCGGATGTTTAAGAAATATATCGTGCCCGCACAAGGACTTTTTTTTCCTTTTGCTAAATTCGCTGCAGCATTTTTAATTTTTGTTGTAATATTATTAATTTTTCACAAGGGATGCAGAAAGTGTAAACGTATAAAACAGTGTTTTCAGAATTCTTATAGTTTTAATATTTTCTAAAATAAACTAATTTGAAAATGGGTTTCCTTTTTTCTGGGACACCCTGTATAGAAATTATTAAAAGTTACCCCTATTGAATTGAAAGAAAATAAAAGTTCATTAAAAGAAAATTATTTAACTTACCATTAACTATTATAAATATATATTTGTTATATTCAATTTTCGTATATGATTACAGTTGTCCGTTAACATATGTGCAATTTACCTGTTTATTATAGTATTTTCTAATAAGTATACCCTGCTAAATTGCTATTTCATACTGTAATAATGTGGACATTAAAAGTGTATAATTATTAATTGTTCAGCACATGTATAATAGAGTGTATTTCGACCTTATGGCCGTCAGAGTAGAAAAATTAATTAATTTCATCTATCCGTTATTTTATCTCAACACTTTACCTACTTTGGGTACCTACCAAATTATTCGTTATTAGTGAAGAATCAGGAAGAATCACCTGAATAAATAGCAATCCTTTCCACATGATGAATTAATTTAATATATAATTATATTAATTTTGATAGAAATGCATTTTTATAATATGCAAATGTTTATTATTTTATTTATAATTTTGCCTCCTATGGTGCAATTTTTCCTTTTCTCCTATTGTTTAGAAATAACTACAAAAAATTAACGAAGTGTATCATTAAATTTAATTTTCTATGAAAAAAGAAGAAAATATTTCGTAGCACTGAAATTTCTATCTGTGGCACTCAAAAAGAAACTTCTGCCCAGCCCTGGTCTTTAATGTGATTTTTCCATCATCGATGAAAAAAATGCAAGTGTAAACACATTTTAAGAAGAGCTTTTTTCCGCGGTGTTAAAAATACAAGTGTGAAGCGGGTCTTAACCATGCAATAAACAAGCAAAGAACGAATATTCAGAGTGAAAACTTCAATGAGATTAAAATGTCACTGAAGTTGTTCTATTTCAAAATAGTTTCCAAGGAAGAAGTATAAGCACCCTGTATTAAAAATTTTACCATCATAATTTTTTTCCTTTTATTCACTGCCTTTTAGTAAGTAAAATCACAGAGTTAGCTCTAAAAATGATCTTCGTTCATTGGTTACCGATTTATAAGCATTTGAAAAAGCGGAAACATTTTTGTGGCCTATACTGTAGAGCTAATTCACGTACCATATTCACAGGAGGCAAAATAAGAAATGTTAATATGGTTTTACTATTGTAAAATGCCACCTATCCTTTAACGAATGTTGTTTCATATTTTAGTTAGTAGGTAATGTAATTATTTTCCTCCTTTCTGCTTCAAATTTTTCCCGAAAGGAAAATTTCTCCCAGTTTGGGAACCTCTATAGAGTGTAGAAGCTAGGAAAGATCTTTTCAGTGTACCGTGTAGAGGTTAGGAAAATATTTAGATTGTAGTACCGTGTTATTGAAATATCATGATTGAAACTGTATGGCACAGTGTACTGAATTCTGAAACGATTCTTCGTAGTCAATTCCTAACGATATCTGGAAATTTTATGTTTAGCTTACTATCGGCTATTTTGTATTTACCCAATTTAACTTTATCTTAACTGTGTTGCTACAAATATACAGCCTTCAGTTAATTATTCTTAAAGTGTTTGATTTCCACAGAGTTCATTGCTTTTACAAGGAAGTACAAACGTATTCACAGTTTTCTATCCAACTGTGAGTATAGTCAGAGGTACCACCCTCACTCTACGCTCAGGATTGCCAACTCCAATCGATACTCCAATATGAATGTAACCCTTCATAATTATTAAATTTTCATATCAATATTCTCAAGAGGAAATAAATATTTTATTTATTCAAACTGTGTTTCATTTACAGCAATGATAATTCAAGTTGCTTATACGAATATAAGTAGCTAACAAGACACTCATGTTACTCGCAAAGTGGTTGTAACATATGTCATGAACCAATCTGACCTTTAGAATTGTTAACCTATACCAACAGTCAACACCTACTTTCCGAAAACTCTGTTTATTCACAAACTAAAACAGAAGGCTCACATTACAATACAATAAATGATACAAAGTTATAAGGTAAAAAGTATGGCAGTGAAATTCTTACGAATTTTCACTAAATGTATACTATCATGGTAAATATAAATAACAAGCATATGTTTCGACAGTGTTTATTTTTAGACAAGTGTGATTTCAACATTGAACATTACCGGGATGCTGTAATTCTACGTGTATCCGGTCTAAAGTGATGTGAATTGATGCCAGAGTGGCTAAAGTGATAGAAGTACTTTAATTAATACAATAGTTAAGGCTTAACTAATACAGTTAAATTAAAATAAAAAATAGTTTTATTTCTTCAGAACAATGATAAGTTCAATTTTTCTAGGTTTAATACGACAATTTATTATAATCTGTGAATTGAAGAGTGATTGAAAGTACCAAAAAAAAGTATATAGAGCTCTTTTTATCAGTATTCATTTTCAATATCCTTTCACTAGAAAATCTAAGAAGGAAGCCAATAACTGAAATTTTGGCATAATTTTTTTAAATCATTAGGAACTAAATTTATTTTCGGTAATTAATTTCGTGACATAACGTCAATAAGGTAAATAAATTTATATAAAGGTATTTACTTCCATATATTAAAGATATCAAATTCTATATAATGGAAGAAAATATAGAATAATTAAAATAATAGATCACCAAGTATGAAGTAATTCTCAAAACTGTACTTTTGCTTTTCATTCAAACTTTCTAAAATGATATTCAATAATTTAACTATAAAATACAATCAATTTTAGATAAATTAGGTCATATCCAACAATATAACTAAAACTAAAACCTTAATATATAACTTTAAAAAAAATCATTTTGTAATATCTATACCCAATTATTAGGCCTCAAATTAAAGTTAATCAATTGTGACATAGAAAAAAAAAATCGATGTAATTGTGCAATAAAATAAAATTGAGTTCTGTTTAAACTCTACTGAAAAATAGCATTGGTGTACCACTCAGGCAGGAAAGTTTTTTCCGAACTTTCGAGACACTTGCAAGTAACTTCTCCCTTATCACCCTTCTTCTTATCACCCTTCTCCTTGGTGAACTGGTACACAAGTTTCTCGTCATCTTTCGTAACCTGTTAATGAAAAAAAAAAACATTGAAATCATGACTGCGTATCATACCTAGAAAGTTTGATATTTTGATATAAAAAACCAAGTTTGATATCAGAAACCATGAAGGACAAACCTGCTCTTTCACAAAAGAGAGGAATTTGTTCAAGCACTTTAGCATGACTTTATCCGACCAGCCACAGTCTTCACATAATTTCGGCAATTCTTTCACATTGTATATTTCTATTTCTTTAATTATGCCATGATTCAATGTGCCATCATCATTAACAGAGCCTTCTTTTTTTCCGTCATCATTTCTGAATCCACAGACAACTCTTGGGATACCTGAATAAATTAAATTATTAAATTTCATTAAAGGTTTGAAATTGCATTTACAATTACAGTTTTAATTCTTCATTCACTAATCTTATTTAGAGAGCTGATTTAAATTAATAACGCACCGGCCAGATATGACTGGTACCACCATTTTCGCATTTTGAACATATTAAAGTTCTTCGTATCCCGGCCCGAGAGCTTGCTTGTCTTGAGTTCCAAGAAGGAAGAGAGATCAGTGGGTGATTTCTCAAAGAGATCCGTGTCAATTCCATCAACTTCAGCTCGATAGAGCAAAGTATGATCGCTAAGTGTTGATTTTAGAACACAGTTGTATTGTTCATTTTCGTTGACAGGATCGCTGGTATTAGCGCCTAATTGGGAATTTAATTGGACTGATATTAGCCTTTCGAATTGAAAATAAAGGTAGTTTTTATTCAATCACATTTAGTGAAAACTCATTTTGATAAAATACTACTCCTCTTTACCTAAATTATATCAAAGTGACATCACATCCGTATATTTAAAACAAATAAAATAAAGCGGAAAAAAACTAATTTATTCATCATAAATATTATACCAAGTCATCTTCATGAATTTAGAAAAATAACTACAAACACCATTTACTGTTTATATTATATAGTGTAACTGTATAAATTATCTCAGTGTCGGTTTCACATAAAGAAATAATTTATATATGTGAACACTGCTAACTAAATTATAACAAAATAAGAGAACTATTCACCTTCCGTCATGTACTGCTCAAACTTGTAACCCAACCTACAATTGTCCTTGTCCCTTTTAGACATGTTCTTCTCGATCTCTTTAGCTTCATCTGTTGGTTCTTCACACAAGTAGATGGTCCCTTGGAACCTGAGTAGGTAAATAGCCAATGAACTGACACCTTACATAATCAAAAATAGTCAAAATGATAACAATACGCACTTAGTAGCGAGAATAATCCATCCGTCTGTAGAATAAGGTGAACACATAATGTCCTGGAGAACTCCTCTTCGACAAACAAAGTCTGCTCCGCTGAATTAAAAATATATTTCATCATTAAAAGACTAAACTTTTTTATATGATATAGACGACTACTTACTACATTTTAACAAAATTTATATTTATATACGGTAAACTTATCACTTAAAAATAATTTTTCCCAGATAAAGTATGATGAAATTACGACGCTACTGAAGAAAATACAGGAATAATACTGGATAAAAAGTACTGTGATCATAGATACGAGTGCATGATGGTGTGCTTCAGCACTTCAAAACAATACAAGTTTATACCCCACAAAATGGAAAAAAGATTAATCTCAAGTGAAAGAAAAAATCAATTATATTTTTAGTAAAAAAAATTATCTGTAAATTCATGTAGCGTATTCAAAAAAATATTGAAATGTTCTGCAAACTTCAGCAAGTAAAAATTTAGATTCAAGACATTAATTTTTTATTTATCTAACCAAACCTACCCTAAGTGAACACACCATCATGCACTTGTATCCATAATTCCGGTCCCTTTTTTAGTATATTGCTAAATTCAGTAGCCCAGCTTAAACTGAAAAGAAACTTTAATCCTCTCCAACTAACCAAGCAGTCTTGCAATTTTTCAGGTCTAACATGACATGATCATACTATTAGGTGAAATTTTTAGAACCCAATTTTCATCTGATTTTGAAACTATGCGAGAATGGCTGATCAGTTCAATAATAGGCAGGAGGTAGATTATAGCATCGATTTCTGATTCCCTACACTTACTAGATATAGTTAAGAATTCAAATGGTCTTTTAGACAACGTACATACTTTTCCTCTTCTTGGATGTCTTTGTTATTTTATCTTTTTTCTCTAACATCCATTTCAACAGATTAATCAATTTCGTGTTGGTATTGTCGTATTTAATCGCCCTATTGATCCCCTTTTTCAAGTCAAAGCCTTCTTGTAACTGTAAAATAATAATAATAATAATTAAGATTATTGAAGATATTCAAAAGATTACAAGTTTGATCAAACAAGAAAACGATATATATATATATATATATATATATATATATATATATATATATATATGTATATGTATATATAT
>CANNZV010000513.1:802745-862887 GCA_947561585.1 Caprella mutica | reverse complement strand
CTACCTACCATGCGTCATTTTATTTGCTGCACAATGCAGTCTGCAGTGCATTCTTGAATAATTGCATTGCATTTAATTTGTGCCGAGCAATAGCATTACCATTGCATTATAGTCTGTGACGTTATGAACACCAAATCATGAGATGGTAATCAGTGTGGTAGGTAGGGTGAAAGAATAACAGGTATACACTATACAGGTGTGGTCAGTGAGTTCGGCAAAACAAAGTATTTCGATCTTATTCTTTATTTTGCTACTAATTGTTGGTATTTTATGATTAATCGCAATTAAAAGAATTCTACAGGTGTGATCAATGAGTTTGGCAAAATCGCGTATTTTTCCTTTTGTTTTCTAGCTACTAGTTGTTGGTAGCTTGTGACTGGCGTCTTTTGGAATTACAATTGAGGAAGAATAATACCAATAGTTGCACACAAGTTATTTTTTGTAACTCATTATTAACACATAGCGTCAAATAACTAATATTAACCATGTTGTCCACGCTTTTTCAATACATTTTGAATGAGCTTTCGCATGCAGTGAATCAAACATTGGGAGATATTTTGTTCAATGGACTTCCATTCTTGTTCAAAGAAGTCGCCAAATTGTCTTCATTGATGCACTTCATTTTATTAACTTTCTTTTTTTTTTTTTTTGACATTCGACCAAAATTTTATGATCAGATTCAGATCAGCAAAGTTCCCGAGCCAGGGACCCAAAATTTCTTCTTCTATGTCCTCGAGGACTCCTTGACAATTCTTGCTGTGTAGCATGAACTTGTTTATCGGGAAACTGATCGGCATGATTATTTTCTATCGTATAAGAAAAATGTAAGTAGTAATTATTATATGATCGAAAATGTGGAACCGTCCAAACGTATACCCTAATAATTTACCATTTGTACACATATGAGCAGTTGTGATCATCCCTTGTAGCAGTGTTTAGCAACTTTAGTGAGATGTGCGAGAATGTTTGCGCACACCAAGCTCCGTACAGAGTGGCAAGCCCCGCCCATGCAATAATACATAGATTTTTTTTTTTTGTATCTTTGCTCTTGTTACCTATATTTTAAATTGAAAACTATTCTTTCGCGTTTACTAATGAATGTGTAAATATCAAATAAAGGTTTTTATGAAGAAAGAATATCGAAAAGTCAATTCGTTAAAATTTATTAAGAGTTTTGAGAGCTGGTTCTACCGCTTCAGCGGCTAGGTTAGTGAGCAAATATTTGAGAGCTACTAAATATATAGGTTACTAGGAGTTGATTAGTTTCTCCAACGTTAGCAGTTTTCTAGAAATATGAAAGGATTAATATTACTGTTAATGTATAAATAATACTAGGTGGCTGTACTTCAATAAAATAAGGACTGGAAATATTGCAGGCAAGTGAGAAGAGTGACCAGCTAACAGAAAATAAACAAAAATACAAATACTCCATTACCCGATTGAATATTTAAATTACCCTGCTTAGGGTAATATACCCACAGTCTAGGAAACACTATATAGTCTTTACTATACAGTGTTTAGTCTGTATAGTGTATATATAGTGTATACTGTATAGTTTATATAGTCTATGACTCTATATAGTGTATATTTTCTATAGTGTATACTGTATAGTTTATATAGTCTATGACTCTATAGTGTATCACTGTATAGTCTCTATACTCTATTGTGTATACTGTATAGTTTATATAGTATATGACTCTATTGGTGTATATTTTCTATAGTGTATACTGTATAGTTTATATAGTCTATGACTCTATAGTGTATAGTCTCTATACTCTATTGTGTATACTGTATAGTTTATATAGTCTATGACTCTATTGGTATAGTCTCTATAGTGTATACTGTATAGCGTTCGTTAGATTTACTAAGTCTAGCTTAAAAGTATCGTGTATCTTACATCGGAATGGTGTGTGATAGCAATTTTGTATTGCTTTATAAGTGCTTTGTGTATATTATGTACATGATATGTACATGATATGTACATGATATGCAGGCAGTTCATTAGATAGGCAACATAGAGACTACACTGTACGCCAGCAAATACTAACATGTAAATAGTTTCGAGTTTCATTTAAGTAATCATAGCTTGTACAGACTATATTGGTTTCTGCAATTAATGAACATAAACTTAGTAAATGTGTGTTCAGACAGTGATAATAGTGTTATGTTACGAATAATATGCACTGAATATATATTATGTATGTATTACCATACTCATATTCTTAATTAATAGCTAAATGCATCACTTTCATGCAGCTCTGTATCATCAAACATACACTTAAAAAAATACGAGTAAAATTGACTCAAAATTTGAGATTTCAGTTTGTCCCAAAACAGGCTCAAAAATGTGAGTCAATTTGACTCATCCTAATATTTTACTCAAAACAAGAGTCATTTTGACTCCTAATTCATAGTCAGATTGACTCAGATAGAGTCAATCAAGAAAAAGACTCCAATATTGAAGTTTTGCAGCCTTGACTCAAGCGATGAGTCAGGCTGACTCGCAATTTTTTTCAGTATATTATCACATATTCTTCACCGTGTATATGTTTGCAAGTGTATTAAATATTAAAGTGGATATCTTCAAAGTTTTTGTTTGCTGAAATAAGTTTCTGTTTGGATCAACTCCCACTGTGGCAGTGTTATGGAATATTAAACCTCGAGAAATTCACAGTGTTTGTTGTACGCGTTGGAGTTAAACCTAATAGTGAGGGATAAACTCAAACATACATAATATCTTCAACAACATTTTCATTATTTGACTTCACTATTACAACTTCAACAAGATTTTCTATAAGCAAAATTATTGATAACGATTGTTTTCGCGACAGTAATTGAAATTTAAATTATATTTTCTAGTTGTTTGAATTATAGCTCAATATTTTCAAATTGTTTGAATTATAGCTCAATATTTTCAAATTATATGGCAAAATTTAATATACCTGCAGATGTCATAGATAACAATTAAAATAATAATTATTTTTAAATGATTATTATTCATAAAAGTTTTGGTATCCATGATATCAATAATAAAAATATAGAATAACTAGATTATGTGCACTCGGTAGAGCGCATACCTTCGCCTCCGCTTTGTCCGTTCTCTCCCAAAATTTGAGAAGCTGCTAACTGGATAATAACCAATCGTCCCACCAAGTTAGTTTCATGCAATATGGTACAATACTTTTGGAGACATCGAATTATAAATGACCTTGACCTTTGACCGGATCACTTCCAAAATTCTACCAGATCGTTCCTGGACATTGACCAATCGTCCCATCAAATTTCAGACAATTTGGTTGAATACTTTTTGAGTTATTGAGTTACAAATGGCCTTGACCTTGATCTTTGACCTTTGACCCGATTGCTCCAAAAATCTAACAAAATGGTTCCTGTATATTGACCAATCGTCCCACCAAGTTTCATACAATATGGTTCAATACATTTTGAGTTATAAATGACCATGACCTTGACCTTTGACCGGGTCGCTCCCAAAATTCTAGCCGCAGATCACTAGACATGGACCAATCGCTTCACTAAATTTCAGGCAATTTGGTTGAATACTTTTTCAGTTAAGCGAATAACAAGAAGATAAATAAATGAATAAATAAAATCCGATGAAAATATAACCTTCCGCAAGATTGCGAAGGTAATTATTTCTATATACTTTTTTATAAATGATCAAAATTTGGAATCGTCAGCTTATTATTCTTTCGACAAAATATTTTTATCGTTTGTGTTCTGCAGGTGTTCCTTTTTTTGGTATATTAATTCAAGTTGGCCAATTAGGGGCTTATTGTTTTCAATTTAATTAATTTTAATAATTATAATACTTCCTTCACATATACCCAGAGGTGGGCACAGCGCCACTACTTGTAGCGCTTGATACAAGCAGCGCTTCTTTTTTGTGCAGCGGCAGCCCACTACTTTTTCAGAATCGATAGATGGTTTTAGCGCTAAGGTCCTGCCGTTTTTTTTTTTAATAAAAATGATAAAGTAACTAAGGAATTTTGATACAAGTCGCAATAAGTTCGCGACCCAATAAGTTGTTAGTGCGACCAACTGATATTCAAACAATGATCCACAAACACGACGAACTTGTCATCGACGAACTTATTGCTTCTCAGGAAATTCGCAGTTGTCTTAGCAGGTGAGAAGTAGCGTTGTAATAAAAAAGAATTTTTTCAAACTTGTCGGCAAAACCGCTTGTGTGACTGAGCCCTATAAATGATCTTCTTTTTGAACGCGGCAGGTTTTTTTAGCCAATGAACAAATCTACCCTTCAAAGAGTTAATATAATTAACAGAATGTATTTTCGCTCCTTTTGGAATCTTGGAAGATCTGACCAGTTCATTTCCAATAGTTCCAGCTAAAATTATCACACCTCGATCTTTTCCCATGTTGACGTAAAATTCGATGGCGATGTGGTGAGGCATGAGGGAGCCAAGTTTTAGCCCATCAGTCAGAATTAGCCATCGATAGTGGCACGCATTTTGTCTTTGAAGAGTATTATTTGCTAATCAGTCTTAAGATACTTCCCTACCAGTAGTATAACCTTGATTTGATATGTGTATCCTTTGAAAGAGGCCTGGTGACAGGTGAAACATGAGAGGCGATTAGTTTCAGTATTCTACAGTGAGTGGATTTTTAGAAGTTTTCCACACAGACACTCCTAAAAACTGCATCACTGGTTTCCAATGGAATCCTCTTGAGTTCTCTCTTGACCAAGGACAAGTTGTGTCTAGGGTTGTGACAATATGCGTTTAAAATCATAGATCCTGAAAATATTATAGATGGAGAGAAATAAACAGTATTGAATCGTTCTAATTCAGCGGTATATAGTATTCAATACCATTGTATCTCGTTTCGTCGATGACATTCCTGAGATCTATGATTTAAAACGCATATTGTCACAACCCTAGTTATCTCTCGTAGCAATTTCGAATTCGACCCTAATCCTTGTGAGTAATCTTCTGCCGGGTATAATCAATAAATTTATTCACTTTACGTGGTCCTAGATATAAAAATTTAATCTTACAACAAAGTTACATTTTTTTAAAGTGGCGATGCAGTGCTGCCGCTATATATTTCTGTAGCGGCAGCGCCGTTACTTTTCGAAGTAGCGCTTCTCAGTTCTTCGAATTACAATTAGTATATAATTCCTGATGGAATATATCAATAATCCCTCCTGACGCCAGTAATATCAACACATGTTACATAGCAAGAGCCGTGCAGGATATTCCTCTGTAGTTCAGAATGCTGTAACCTCATCGTCAGCTCTGTTATTTGTTCATTATCATCTTGGTGCAATGAGTTTAATTGGCTCTAACACCAGGACAATATTGGCCAATAAAATGAAAGCTCAGCCCTCACTGTACAGACGTCAGTTGCAACTGGCACAGCTCATATTTATCCTTTGATAGTCGATAAAGCGAGTCTGGAACAAACTACAATGGTGGACATTAGGCTGGCTCAAGAGGACCAGGCTTTCTCTTCAAATGATCTGATAGAAGGGAATTTGTTTTAATTCCCTATTTCGAGTGACGGATAATACTGAATTTTATGTTATTTAGCTACACTATTTAGTAAATTATTATTTCATTGAATGGGTTGTAAACATTCTTTGTTATAATGCTGCAGCTTAACAGTTATGATTTAAAAATTAATATCAACTATATGAAATTCAAAGTAATTTACATTATTGCATGCTAAAAAATTGTTAATATGAACACTTTAACGGTGTTGCATGATTTTTCTTATGGTGATTACATATTTAATTTCGCTCCAGATAGATCGAAATCAACTGTTTCGAATTCTGGACATCTAACATGTTTCCATTTCGTTAGAGATTCGCAAAGTTTGTTAAGACATGAGTTCTGAAGTTAAAAGTGAGAACAACAAATAAGAATAACACCATCCTACCTATTTATCATGAATATCTTTTGAATTTTATTAAATTTAGAACATTGTATATTGCTTCATGTTGTTCATTATCATTTTTATTATAGTGATAAAATATATATATTATTTGGAATATAGTATGATAATAATCAATACAAAAATTGTTGTATTTGAACTTAATTTTAATTTTCAATTTATTGTTCCAAACTGGGTTACAAATTATTTAATATTTATTAGATGTTATTGGATATTCTCTTTCAAGTGCATACATCAATTTATAACTAGGGTATGTTACGAATTATCGAAAAGTTTCACATCTTCGGTCATATAAGAAAATAAGATTTAGTAAGGCCTACTTCAACTCATTTACAAGTATCATATATTTTTTATTATTTTTTTATAGGTATAAAATGTGGAACCGTCAAATAACTGGGAACATACCCTATCATTATTTAGAACCTTTTTTTCATCAGGTCTCTAATTCCCTAGCACTATATATGATGTATACATCATATATAGTGTATATGATGTATATATCATATATAGTGTGTATGATGTATACATCATATACACTATATATGATGTATACATCATGCACTGAAAAGATAGAGCAGTGTACTTGTTTGCTGACTAAATGGATTAGTAAATTAGATACAAACTGTGAATGTAGATATTTGATATATTGTCTCCTTTGAAATAATTTAAAGGGATATCATTAAATTTTAAAACATTCTGCTTGGAAATAAAGTTCTCTAGAATAATTCAAGTTGAAGATCTTTTTAGATTAGGATGGCTTTGTGTCTCCTTTAATGAGTTTATTTTTTTAGGGGAATCAGATATAACTCAGGCAACGAAAATTTGCTCCTGGGATATTAAGGTAATATCCCAGGAAAGAAGGATTAATTCCTAGAACATTCCTCTAATATCCCAGGTATTTATCCTTTTTGCCTGGGAAACTCCCAATCAAACTATATTTGAATGATAGAAATGATTGTCGAAAGGTAATGACTGAACCACCTGATGAAACTCTTCAAGCAATGATTAGTATCACACAATTCTCCAAAGGAACAAGAAGGTAACTAACTGCAGATGATTAAAAAGCACTGAAAGAGATTTAATAGATTTAATCTTTTAACCATCGCAACTTATTACTCATTATACTTTAACTTTTACTGTATCAAAATAAGTAAAGAAATCATCATTTTAATTATCTACAGTTAGGCGGAAAAATTTCGTCTTAAAAATGAGTTTACACTTGCTTTTTTTTTATTGCTCAAGAAAAAAATCACATTAATCATGTTATATTTACCGCGGAAACACCAAACGATGCGCTTTTTTCCCGCGTTGTTAAAACTAGCAAGTGTGTGCGGGTCTAATAAGGTTTGTTCATTGTACATGTTAATGTGAAAATAACTAATAATAACTGGGTAAATTATTGTAACGTTTCTATACTCTTACTTTTTTACTTGATCAAAAATGTGAAACCGTTCGATAACTTGGAAGTTCGTTGAATCTTAGAAGTTCGTTGAACCAAAGATTTCTGTTTAACTAAAGAAGTTCGTTAAGCCAAAGAAGTTCGTTAAACCATAGAAGTTCGTTAAACCAAAGATTTCTGTTAAACCAAAGAAGTTTGTTAAACCAAAGAAGTTCGTTAAACCAAAGATTTCTGTTAAACCAAAGAAGTTTGTTAAACCAAAGAAGTTCGTTAAACCAAAGATTTCTGTTAAACCAAAGAAGTTCGTTAAGCCAAAGAAGTTCGTTAAACTAAAGAAGTTCGTTAAACCAAAGAAGTTCGTTAATCCAAAGAAGTTCGTTAAGCCAAAGAAGTTCGTTAAACCAAAGAAGTTCGTTAAACCAAATAAGTTCGTTAAACCAGAGATGTTCGTTAATCCAAAGAAGTTCGTTAAACCTAAGAAGTTCGTTAAACCAAATAAGTTCGTTAAACCAGAGATGTTCGTTAATCCAAAGAAGTTCGTTAAACCTAAGAAGTTCGTTAAACCAAAAATGTTCCTTAATCCAAAGAAGTTCGTTAAACCAAAGATGTTCGTTAATCCAAAGATGTTCGTTAAACCAAAGATGTTCGTTAATCCAAAGATGTTCGTTAAACCAAAGATGTTCGTTAATCCAAAGATGTTCGTTAAACCAAAGGTGTTCGTTAAACCAAATATGTTCGTTAAACCAAAGATGTTCGTTAAACCAAAGAAGTCCACTAAACAAAAGAAGTTCGTTAATCTAATGTTCGCTAGTTTTTATCTTTTCATGTTTTTGTGATATTTTTTATTTCATATGATTTACATTTCAATTAGTGCTCTGTCATCCTGCCTAAGTTAAATATAATATTTTATTTCTAACTTCATTCTTCTGAAATAGTTTTCATGAAATGTTATACACTGAATGTTTGCTACAATAATTGAAGCTATGATTTTAATTATCATGCTTTTAACTCATGCTTTTAATTATCATAACTAATGCAACTAATACAATTAGTTTAATCATATAGTTTGTCCAATTATTAAATTAATATCATTACTTCAAATACATTACAGATTCATCCAAAAGATTCGCGAAAGAGATCAATTGAAGTAAACTAACCAACATCGTTAACTATGACTCCGAATAAACTTACAAGAAATCTGCACAAACTCCCAAAAAAGTTTTACTTCTCTCCAGAAACTTTTATAATTATCATTTAAAATATTTGGCTTTGAGTCCCGTGGATTTTTGGCAGAGAGTCTCAGTATGGATTTCTTGGTCGATATAGACGGAATATGGGCTGCTCATTCCTTTTAATGAGCATCATTTAATTTAGTGAAGCGTATAAAACTCTCCCCAATGGTCCCTGATATTCTTTTTCCCAGTTTTTTACGGCACTCATGTCTCTCAATTTGAAATCTTGATGTTATGATCGCCAGACTCTAAAAAATAATTATGGCACAATTTCGGAACACAAATTCCAGTGAACGATTCAGGGAAATAAAAATGATGAGACGTGTGGAATGTGTTTCAAATTGTGACATTCATGTAGAATTTTTACTTTTTTTGGATAGCTTACAAAGTAAATCAGAATAAATCAAATTGAGGGGTATAATAGTTGTCCCTATCCACTACGAGGTGATCCAAAGAGACATGAAGAGAAAAAGGCCTTGTAGAAGAGGGGACAGTGAAAGTACGCTCCATGAACTAGGTAGACGACTCTGCTACCAGAGGTAACCGTGTCGACCCAGCGCATGGATGGATGGCAAGAATAGACATCCATGGATAAGAGACCTACACAGTCAGTCTGCTTACCCATGGATAAGAGACCTACACAGTCAGTCTGCTTACCCATGGATAAGAGACCTACACAGTCAGTCTGCTTATCCATGGATAAGAGACCTACACAGTCAGTCTGCTTATCCTTGGATAAGAGACCTACACAGTCAGTCTGCTTATCCATGGATAAGAGACCTACACAGTCAGTCTGCTTATCCTTGGATAAGAGACCTACACAGTCAGTCTGCCTACCCATGGATAAAAGAACTACACAGTCAGTCTGCTTACCCATGGATAAGAGACCTACACACTACAGTCAGTCTGCTTATCCATGGATAAAAGACCTACACAGTCAGTCTGCTTACCCATGGATAAGAGACCTACACAGTCAGTCTGCTTATATATAGAAAAGAGACCCACACAGTTAGTCTGCTTATCCATGGATAAAAGACCTACACAGTCAGTCTGCTTACCCATGGATAAGAGACCTACACAGTCAGTCTGCTTATCCATGGATAAGAGACCTACACAGTCAGTCTGCTTATCCATGGATAAGAGACCTACACAGTCAGTCTGCTTATCCATGGATAAGAGACCTACACAGTCAGTCTGCTTATCCATGGATAAGAGACCTACACAGTCAGTCTGCTTATCCATGGATAAGAGACCTACACAGTCAGTCTGCTTATCCATGGATAAGAGACCTACACAGTCAGTCTGCCTACCCATGGATAAAAGAACTACACAGTCAGTCTGCTTACCCATGGATAAGAGACCTACACACTACAGTCAGTCTGCTTATCCATGGATAAAAGACCTACACAGTCAGTCTGCTTACCCATGGATAAGAGACCTACACAGTCAGTCTGCTTATACATAGATAAGAGACCTACACAGTTAGTCTGTTTATCCATGGATAAGAGACCTACACAGTCAGTCTGCCTATCCATGGATAAAAGAACTACACAGTCAGTCTGCTTACCCATGGATAAGAGACCTACACAGTCAGTCTGCTTATCCATGGATAAGAGACCTACACAGTCAGTCTGCTTATCCATGGATAAGAGACCTACACAGTCAGTCTGCTTATCCATGGATAAGAGACCTACACAGTCAGTCTGCTTACCCATGGATAAAAGAACTACACAGTCAGTCTGCTTACCCATGGATAAGAGACCTACACAGTCAGTCTGCCTATCCATGGATAAAAGACCTACACAGTCAGTCTGCTTACCCATGGATAAGAGACCTACACAGTCAGTCTGCTTATCCATGGATAAGAGACCTACACAGTCAGTCTGCTTATCCATGGATAAAAGACCTACACAGTCAGTCTGCTTACCCATGGATAAGAGACCTACACACTACAGTCAGTCTGCTTATCCATGGATAAAAGACCTACACAGTCAGTCTGCTTATCCAAGGATAAAAGACCTACACAGTCAGTCTGCTTACCCATGGATAAGAGACCTACACACTACAGTCAGTCTGCTTATCCGTGGATAAAAGACCTACACAGTCAGTCTGCTTATCCATGGATAAAAGACCTACACAGTCAGTCTGCTTATCCATGGATAAGAGACCTACACAGTCAGTCTGCTTACCCATGGGTATAGCAAGGCAGAAGGAAGAGGAAAAAAGGAGAAGTTGAGGAAATATATAAAAGAAAGCTTAAAAAAGAATGCCGAACTGAATAAAAATCTAAATGCTACAATAGAACAAAAAGAAGGCCTACCTATAAAAGAAATGCACTTACCGCTGATAAATCTCTGTTGAAAGTAATTAGCTAATTGAAATAAATTTAAACGCGCATTAGATAAATCTGATATAAATGATCAAAATGAAAAGTAATAAAAAATAATGAAGGTAACAACTTATACTTCCAGAATTTCAACACCATATATACATAGTTATATTATCTTTTCTACCAACTAAACACGAATATATCAATTAGCATCCCTTACTTCATTTTGGTAAAAAAAAATTCTGTAGCATTAGTCTATCGTCTGTCGTCGGACATTACTTACAAGAAATCCTGAGGCCAATGTCTTTATTATGATATTTTACGATAAAATACCATCAATATTTACCGTAATGGACAATAACAGACGATCTGCCGATTGTAAATTTACGTACTGGGTAACAATATGTCAATTAACATACTTTGGTACTTTTAGTTGATATTATTTATTTACTCTAGCATTGTATATAAAAAATAAAGCCGCCTAAAAGATTACTTTCCAAAATCTGTGAAGGTAATTACGAAACTGATCAAAATACAAAATGTTGAAATAATCACCTCGATCTTATCTGATATCTATTGAATATAATAAATCTGACAGATAGATTTTCATTTATTTTTAATATCTTTAGAAATATTTCCTATACCTATTTTGTAAGAATGATATATAATAATAATATAAAATCATGACCATTCATCATTCTTCTAATTAATAATAATTTTCTGCAAGCTGTCAAAGATATGAAATGTTATTTTCTGGTAAAAGTAATAAATAATTACAGTTTAAACTCCTAAGATTTTACTTGCAGAGATTTCGAAGCAAAAGACAGTTTCGAGGTACAATTGAGGTTATTAAAGGATGCATCAAATATTTAATTTCACTTTAGTCATGAAACCAGACGATTCTTCTTGGTCTAATTATAAATTAATATCTATTTCAGATTTAATGTGAAGGTTGAATTTCATTTGGCGCTACTTTAAAAATCGAGGATTAAAATTAAATATACAAATTGCAGGTTTTTTAATTAATTTTGTAGGTGTTTAACGTCTGCTTCGGAACCAAAGGCTATATCGCTGACGTCAATAGGAAATTAAATACAAGGAACTGGAAGAAGCAGTCGGAAAGGAAAGTGGCTCTAGAACAAAGTCACCTATACTACCGTCTGTTACAATGCTTATGGATGCAGAAAAGATACTCGGTGAATGCAGTCACTTACCAAGGAATGTGACGAAAAGGGACACAAGCACCGGTGGCTGCACTCACGGATGGAAGAGGAAAATGAAGAGGTGATAGTAAATAAAGCCTACGAGTCTACCTAACACAAAATCTAAGAGCTCGAAGTTGAAGAGCATAACCCTAGCGCTATCCTCTAAAACTGCAAGTAGCGTTAAAAAATAAACATAGTAAAAAATGAAAAAGATTATCCATAGTCCAAATTACAACAGTTCGGGGCTTAAGGGACGCCATCCCTTTCTCTTCCATTCACCACACACAGCTTCAGGATAGAGCCCCTGGGGACTTGGGCCATAGTAGTTCTATAATGCTCTTGTGAGGCCTATATTGTGTCCAATGAATAAATAATAATAGACCCTTTTCCGTTGTGGTTTGGAGTATGTTTGATAACCAAAACATGAAAGTTTCCCTTCATTTTTGTTGAAAAGGGAGCAGAAGTTAACAGAATTTCATACACCAAATCCATTTCGACTCTTGCGTTACATTGGCCAAGAAACAATTTTAAACTAAATAGTCATCTTTTCAACAGTTGGACGAATTAGCACACACATATTTACATATACAACTATGAAATGGTTAACACCTTCTGGAACAAGGACCTTTGGTCATTTTTTCTGGCCAGCTTCATCATTTGAATCCAATTTTCCTCAATTTTCCTCAATTTTTTTTTTAATTATTTAAAGAAGGTTTGCTTCTTCTGGCAGGGGGCCTTTAAAAAAAAATTCCTAATTGTGTGGTTCCATCTTGGCCGTGCTTCTTCTCATTTAACACATTTTTCAGTGTCAGACTATAGACCAATCATTCAAGTTAGAGGTGAACATTTCAAATGCTATATGTTTTCAAAAATCTCATCAAACATATATACTATCCAAAACTTTTCAATTTCAGTCAATCTAAATATCACTTTTAAAAGTAATTGGCATATTAACTCCATAATTGATTTAACTACTATAAAATGATTAACAATAACATAATATATCTACTTCATCCCCTAAAAAGT
Organism: Caprella mutica; assembly: GCA_947561585.1. Classification (NCBI taxonomy): domain Eukaryota; kingdom Metazoa; phylum Arthropoda; class Malacostraca; order Amphipoda; family Caprellidae; genus Caprella; species Caprella mutica. The sequence goes on along the minus strand of CANNZV010000513.1, from coordinate 849,762 downwards.
ACAGCAAGAATGTAAGTTTTCCTTCTATTGTAGAGAAATAATTTCACGTAATTTCAATGGAAAGTTCAATCTGCAGACAGGAGTAGAAAATCCACTCAAGATTTAACTCCTCGTAAAATCAATCAATAAAAATAACACTTTGATGTCCCTTTCTCTGAATTGTATTCGGCTGTTCGAAATGCGAACAATTTCTCCTCCTCTCGACGACTTCCAAAAGTTGTAAGGAGAATATCACGACAAAAGTTAGCCTAGTGGCCGATCTTTGATGTCCTTCTGTAAATTCCGGCTGTTTTGTCTCTGTAAAACTGACGGTCGGAAGCTGGAGTGAATCCATAAACTTCAGACACCATTGTTTTATTTCGAGTTTTATTTGGCATTCGTTGTACAATCAAATTAGGTAGTAGAATCTTCTGGAGGATTAGCTTCTTCTTCAAGTTTTACATCGCATTACACATATGGTTTATTTTAATGATTTTAGAGAACGGGTAACGGTAGGCAGTATAATAAAGCGACCATTGGGTAAATTTAAAATTATCGGATTGCTCCATATTTAGTCATGTAATAACAAAATAATCGAAATAAGATTTGAATAATGATTATTATATAATCTTTTTTACATGATCGAAAATATAGAACCATCCGCTAACTCAAAACATACCCTTATAATTAGAATTGTGACAATATGTTTTATAAATCACAGATCTTAAGAATATCACAGACGAAATGAAATGGTATCGAATACTATATACCGCTGGTGTAGAACCATTCAATACTCTTTAATTCTCTCCGTCTATAATATATTCAGGATCTATGATTTTGAATGCATATTGTTACAACCCTACTTATAATATAATTCAAACGATGCATTATATTTCAGAACCTGTGCGTGGAATATAAAAAATTCTTTTATACAACATATACCGAGTATGCACTTAAATATTCATATGCTTTTAATATAATTTGTTCGCAATATGTTTACTTGAGGTATAAAAATAATCAATTATTACCAACCATCAATTATTACCAACCATCAAAGAATTTCTCCCCAGGAACCAATCATGGCTATGTAGGTATATATAATGTTCAGAGTAATCTATTTATTTACTCCTTTTCTCTCATATTTACTTTCAATCTCAAGAATGCAATGTGAATTCCTAGGTTTCGTTCACAAATCTATAAACTGTGATCCTATTTCTACAGTAAAACACATGTTGTGCCAAATTTAAACCATAAACTTGCAACTTTTGCAGTATTTCTTGGCATTCTGGTGCAATTTTTGTAGACCCGAAACAAGATGGCTACTCAGAACTTTAACTTCCTATCTAACGTGAAATAGTATTCTGATGGTCAATAAATTCAATTGGAAATAGTGTCTTTAATAATTTTAATACAGAGGGGCACATTATTACTAGGGTTGTGACAATATGCATTAAAATCATAGATCTCGAAAATATTATAGACGGAGAGAATTAAAGAGTATTGAATCGTTCTACACCAGCGGTATATAGCATCAAACACCGCTTCGGAACGTTTCGTCTATAATATTTTCGGGATCCATGATTATAAATGCATATTGTCACAACCCTAATTATAACTGCAGTAATATGAGGAAAAGTAAAGCACAAAATAATTCCATTTAACATTTTATTGATTTGTCTATACATATAAAACACATATTTTATTAACTCTGTCTTGGATATAGGTACATAAATACATCTTCATTAGTATATTAATATATGATATGATTCAAAAGAATTTAGATTTCAATTCTTAGAGCCAAACATCGAAATTTTCATACAATTCGAACCAACTAAACTTTCAAACAGTTGAAATTTGGGCAACACTGAATGTGATGAATTTTCAGTGAGAAGCTAAATCTTGTAGATAAAGTGATAGAAAACCTACTTTGAGTGATAGAATATATTCTAGTGATGGTGTCCAATGACAGCAAAACAAGAGCACTACACTCAGGACCGGAATACACTTATTTAACACTGATTGTCTGCGACAGAACCTCAATATATATTACCAACCGTAACTTTTGCTCAAGAATGCGTTAAATCATATCTAAAGCTCGACGGGATAGAATTACACTTTACAATCACACTGTCTCGTCCTTGGAGTTCAGAGTACAATATTAGCAGGAGAGCTCTTCAGTTGGTCGGTGAATTGACAAGGGCTTCTTTAGAACTATCCGAGCACGGTAATGTAAAGTGTGTAAGCTCACATTAATATAACAGAGAGAACGTTTTCTTTGATAGGAAATGAGATACTAGGTACCGCTCTACATCAATAATAATAATAAATCGATAAACTTATACCGATCGGGAGAAATTTTCCTCGTATCACAGATACCCAAATTATTTATTATTAACCCCTCGCTGAGATCAATAGCCAAGCCTTAATCATAGTCAACATGTAACAAAACCTACTGGCATACACAATCTAGTATGTACATCATGAGCAGTTATATATATAGTATGTATAATGGGTAGTGTACGAGTTAGCACACACTTCCACATTTTCGATCATATAAGAAGTAAATAAGTATTTAAAATCTTGGTATCCATGATATCTGCTAATTCACTTTCGATTAAATTAGTATCAGGGATACAAGTAGGTATCATGGATACCAGTTTAAATAATGTATGTTGATTATTTATGTGATCGAAAAAGCAGAACCGTCCGATAACTCGTAGCCTACCCTACCTAGTACATATCTCAATAATTTAAGCAGCACACTTATAAATAAGTTGGTAGAGCAATAGTTATATTATTTGACAATCAATTTTATATGTGGAAATTGTGTGGAGCAGTTAAACTGAAAAATATACTGAAGAATTGTTTTATTTAATTAACAAACTGAATATTTACATAATTCTTCCCTTTGTTTAAAACAAAGAAATTGACTAGAAATAATGCCATCCACTTCAGTGGAAATCTTGTGTACTGTCCAGTCATAGGAAATTAGAAGAAAGAGTAAATATGATATTATGTCAATATCATATAAATTAGGTCGCAAGAATTAGTCAAAAGTTAATAATTGTCAGTGTATGTATGGCCAAACTGACAACTCTCATAGATTACAAGACGTATCAAAAATAAGCTCTTGGAGAACTTTCACATGAAAAATACAGCGACAATTTTCAACTGGCTTCTAAGCGAACAACAGAGATTATCAACAGCTATAAACATGATACATTCATTGTTAAATACTCTTGGTACATTCATGGTTTTAAAGGTAATAAGAAAGTGGCTTCACCACAGAAGAGTCTTTCGAAATAATCAGTATAATGCACATCCAATTGTGCCTACCAAGTGGATTGCAAATAATACCATTATTAGGATTTCCAGATTATTGTCAGAGTATATTACAATCTATTTAATGAGCAAAATTCTATTAGTAGCCCGGGCGAAACTCTACTTTTGAAATAGTTAAATATGAGCAGATTATATTAGTCTTGAGTTCTAACTATTAATCGTAATAAACTTTAGATATGTCACGGTTTCACATAAGATATTTATAAGTAACGAAGAGGTTCTCACACCTGAGTGACATTACGTCTTTTTGGTTCACTTAAACTATTAACTGTGGTGATATTTGAATTGGACTGTGAAGTTGGAACAACAGGAGGGGTAGGGACTGGAGGACGGGACCCAGCAGGCTTGGGTGCAACTGGCGGAGGAACTTTAGTTCTTGCCGGTAAAATAGGTCTCATATTTGGATCGTCTTGATATGGCTGATATATTGTAGGTTGGGCTGTATTATAATTTTCTGAAATGAAAGCTGGCATTTCATGAGGATAGTTTTGCATATCCTGCTGATAAGCCTGCATATCTACTGGATATTGCATGCCTTCCATGATAGGCTGTGGCATCTCGTGTGTATACGCAGTAGATGCCTGTGAGGACTGTGACGAGAGTCCTGGTGTGTAAGGTGGTAGGTCATCGTGACTGTAACCCGGGGCGTACTGGTAAGGATAGGGAGCATAGCCTTCATTGAAGGAAGGTTGGTAGGCAGGAGGATCAGAGTGGGTTGTTGAAGGAGTCTGAGAACTTGGGTAAGAGTGGCCTCCTGTAAGTGTTACATCAGGGAATGGTTCCTGCATTGAAGCATTGTAATCAATGGCGTGAGACTGAGGTGGGGCAACAGGGCCACTAGTAACTGAGAACCGTCGTTCATGTTCTGCTAAAAGTTTTGATGGAGCCCAAGATTGAACTGGTGATAAAGGTCGAGCTGGTTTGAGGGTATCTGCATCTTTGATGGTGCTGTCTGCAGAATCATGGCTTTCCTCATGATCAATGACTACAGAATTACTCTTGACTATCACGTTTCGGTTTGCCTCAATTTTGTCAGCCTGTTTCTTCTGTTCCTTCTTCCTGTTTTTCTTGAAATAACAATGGCATCCTAAGCCGAATAGAAGTGCCACTAAAATTATGCAGAAGCTCACTCCAACTATCAGGATGATATCATTTATGTAAAATCCTGCAAGTTTGGTTGGCTGAGTGATTCCTTTTCCCCTGAGCTCTACAGAAGGGCTTGGATAAGCATTTGAAGAGAAAGTCATTGGGGGTGGAACAGTAGTGGGTGGAGGAGGAACAATGAAAGACACGATGTTACTAACTCCTCCCTTGTTACCAGCTGCATCAATTGCTCTCATGGCAACATAAATCAGTTGATCATATTTCCTCAGCTCCAATTTCATTACCTGTTCATTTGGTACGGTATTGGGAGAAGGTAGTCCATTGATGTGCTGGCCATCCATGGCCTTAGCTTGGCTCCAACTCTCCGCCATGACTGCTTCGTAAAAGTTAGCTCGTCCAAAGTCATAGTCATCTCCGACAGCAGTCCACTTAAGAGTAACTTCCCGGGTTGTTTCGTTAACTTCAGCCCTGAGATCGAGAATTCGAGAGGGGGGGAATATATCCTTATCAGACGCCTCTTTTGTAACACTCATAACGCCGTACGGAACTTGTCTGCTGAATGGGGCTATGGGTTTCAGATTCTTATACGTTATGGCACTTCCACAGCATTTCCTCATCTTGTTTTCCCCATTGATGCGTCCTCTTCTTCCCAGAGAGTCGGAAGTTGGCACCTTTGCCAGACCATTATTGTGTGTCGCTGTTATGATAAGCTCGTAGTGACCTTGCATGAAGAGCATTTGTGGCAAATAGCGAGAATAGACACCGTCTCTTGCTGTTATATCAGGATCTGTGGGGGAAAAGAGCAGACAACGACATTAGTATGAGTAAATCAATGTCATTTGATATATCATTTTTGATTAGTAAAAAGTAGGTTCATCGTCAATTATAAGAAATACTAACCTCCAACGCCGTTGTCAAACAATGGAATGGGCTGAGCTTCATATTCGTGTCCAGTAGCATTGTATCCAAGTCGCTGCAATTTAGCTACAACGTGGGCGTCTATAACAGGATTATCTCCTTCTTTCACTTCGGCAAATAATATTGTAGGCTGAGATGGATCAGAAGGATTCAATTCGATACCAGCATTATTCGTCCACACTCTGACTGTCAATTGCCTGCTGCTGCTGGGGAGAGCTGTCACTTGTACATACAGTGCTTGGTGAGAATCAGCCCTATTCTCTATCTTATATTTCCAGATTCCTCTCTCAGCTTTGTGAATGTTGACAAAAATTACATTAGCATCACCGTCTTCTTCTTGCATGTTGACGCTAGACATAATTTTGCCGGATGGAGTGGTAAGCTGGATGGTGTTACCTACATGAGTTAAGTCATAGTAGTACACAGAAAACCTAACATCAGGACCAATGGAATCATCAAGAGAAAATGAGCCGGTAGAGAGCATAGCAACTCCTCCTGTGTATCCTGTACTCGCCACAAGAATGGGAGTATCCAAGGAATTAACCGGTCCACTCTCACGAACAGCTGCAAGCAAAGAGTCCATCAATGCAACCATCATTCCAACTTTGGAATATTTTCCTACTCCCTCATCCATGACTGTAAATGTTTTCGTTCCCATTCCACTTGCTTCCACCAATGGTTCCAAATTGTGACTCGTCTTGGAAGGCGAAACTCCGGGACGATTGGTGAGAGGATACAGAATAGGTGTCACACGAACTTGTCTCGTTTTCACAAGACGTATCATTTCATCCATTTGATGGTGGGTTGAAGCACCTGCTCCTGTAGTTATCAAAATTATGTTGGCTCCTGCTGCACCCACAGAGTCACTATCGAAAGCTCTGATAGCTTCTTGCAGACCACAAAGTACACATTTGTGGCTCTCAGGAACTGTAGAAGGATTTCTTGGGAGAGATGAGCCTATTCTCTGTCGAACATCTGATTCAGATTCCATTCTTGATAGAGGGGCTACAGTTTTTGCTACAGAGTTGAATACCACTAAGCCAACATGTGCACCGTCTGGAATGTCATACACAGCAATTCTTCTGACAGCTTTCCTGACAAACTCCCACCGACGTTGCATGTTCATAATCGCAGTGTCTTCAACTGCAATGACGAAACGTGGAGCCGTTTCTTGGACGAACCGAAATGATGGTACCAAATGACCAGTTCTATTATGCATTGCAACATTTCTGTAAAAAGAAAAATAAGGAAGATTAGTACTTGAAAAGTAATAAAGGCTATATTGTATTTGTGATATCACAGATAAATCTGACAAAATCTATCATAATAATTTTACCCGCTCTGAAATATATTTTCTGATATATGATAATTTGAAAAAATTGAAATTGGAATCAAACCTTATTATTTCTTTGTTTAAAATTAAAAAGTTATATAATCTACATATACTAACCGTCCATCTGCAAAGTCTTCAGATTGCATAATGATATCCCAAGCTGGTCGTCCTCTACACAAAGCATTGTGCTTTGTCGGAGCTTCTTGCACATGTTTTTCTGAGGTACAGAATGGCTCTTGAGGTTGAGTCAGATCCGAACATTCGTTACGTCTTAGTTTCTGCGATTGGGGATCACGGAAGAGAGCTGGGTACAAACTGTCGCCGATATGGCCATATTCTTCGAAAACTCCATAGCGAAACTTCATCCACTCGGCTACAAGAAGCTTGGCAGTGTGAGCGTGAGTGTCGTTAGAGGATTCACTAAGTCTCTCAGCTCCAATATTGATGCCATCACCCTGTTTACCACAACCTTGACTTTGCTGCGCCCATGGATAACTACCGAAAATTGGATGGCTCTTGGTGACTGATATATGCGAATTGATTGGAGGAGCGACAGCTGATAGATGGTGCTGAAGAGAGCAGCTTTGCGAGTCAGTTCTCCAAGTCCTTGGTAGAGCCACAGTTACTTGTCTGAGTGATGCTCTTCCTTTTGTGCTGCTGTATAGTTGAGACGAGAACTCGCTCATCACATTCTGTTGAAGAAAAAGAAAATGGGTTAGCATAAATAGCATATTACGCATTGAAATGTTGCAATAATAGACATTGCATTCATTCATGTCTATATTTGGTACAAAAAGAGCACAGTGGGGATTTGGATGTACATTATATACTAAATTCACATGACATGTAAGAAAAATCAGATATTTTGCAGAATCTGCTCGTTATAGATAATGATGTCTATTTCAATAGCACGTGCAAGCTCTTTGAGTTTGATTAGAGACGAATTCAGAATACTCGAAGAAGGAAAAATAGATTCACGGTCTAAGGAGATGGAATATATTCAGTTATTTTCCTATTTGGACGCAACTTCAAAGAGAACTCACGAATTTTTATTCGGAATTCATTAAAGTTTGCAGCAGGCTTTTGAAAAATATATCTAAATGAGATAAATGAGATAAAATTTGGAGCAAATCATAACGAAACTTGGTAGAAAACATGTTATCAATTATAGCGTATCTCTTTGAATTAATTCTCATTGGTCATGAAAAGAAAATGTATAAAAGAAGAATGAGGATAAAACTTGTCGAATAATAAGGACCAAATTAAGAGGATTTTGTCTACAATCATAATCGAAATAGAATGTTTTTCCATTATCTTTCGTGATAACAGAATATACATTCTACCAACTCTGAGCGATGTTGAATTGCAGAGTACTTTATAATAAGATATAAAGAGGTTTGGAGGAATTGGAAAACGATTGCCAGTCGATCGGGAAGCCGTCCATTGAGCTACGGAGCTCAGAGGCCCATAATTCTTGTGGTATTAAGAAATTGGAAAAGCATAGCGAGGTATATATCACTAACTCTTTCATGTCCAACCGAAAGCTACCATCACATTCTGGATAAACACATTCGAACAAAGGTTATCATACGAATCAATCGATTCAGCTGCAGAACAAAGAAAACATGTTAAATCACAAACGCATTAGGTACACTATACTCATAATTAGGGCTGGGACAATATGCTTTTAAGATCATAAATCTTAATATTATTATACACGAAATGAAAAGGTATCGAATACAATATACCGCTGGTGTAGAACCATTCAATACTCTTTAATTCTCTCCGTCAATAATATATTCACAATCTATAATTTTAAAAACATATTGTCACAACCCTTCTGACAATAAACATAAAATGAGAGTTTAATTTGGCTTAACATTTGGAGGGAGTTTATACTATATCCCAAACAGGCCGTATATCACGACTGGTGAAAAAAAAAGACTTTTTAGTTAAACTGATCTTCAATAATTTGAGAGGTACAAAGAAGACAGTCAGAAGTGGTCCTTCCATTTCGCTTCCACTTCTTTTCAACTGCACTCTGTCAAGCGGACACACGGAAAAATATTTCAATTTAACTTCAGAATTTGTTTGTGTCATTGCGGCATGAGTAGATTTAATATTAACAACACCTATAAATAAACTGCAAAATAAATCACAGTTTGGAAATGATTTTAAAGAAGTGAACAAACAGCATTTTGTTCCGAGGCAATAAAGCTGATTGCAATAACAAGTAATTCTGTTGGTGGGATTTACATGCACATCCCTTAACTTTTGGGGCTCCAATTTAAAAGCAAGAATTGCGAATGTCGAACGTTTGTTTATTTTCCAGAGGCGAGAACACTGTTCTAAATTTTGACTCGTGTGTAATGCAAATTATTGCATTTAGAACATGCGCGAGAAAATGCAAATAGTGAACCTCTACACCTCAGAACAAGAGAGAGAGAGAGAGAGGGCATTGGTGAAGCTATGCAAATATTTAATAATAAATACCTTGCTAGCATGAAATATAGCCGAGGAAGTAAAATCAAATTCACCCCTCCACTGGAATCCTATTTGAATTTAAAATAAGTTTTGAGCAGCTCTGCACACCTTAAATTGGCACTCTATAAAGTTGAAGTGGAGGAAGACAATTGCGTCTTTTCCAGTCATTAAACGGTGGAATGAAAGTGTTGGAGCTGTAGCCATTGAAACATGAACTGTAGCAGAGACAATTGTAGTGGCTCTGCTAATCCCATGAGAAGGCAAATCCTTTACAAATTCACGCCGCCTGAAGGATGCAAACTATGAAAAAAAAGGAGTGAGATTCTCCTCCCATGAACAATAAACTTTGTTCAAGAGACGCGTCTGTGAGAAATTCTTTTGTTGACGACAGTGCAAAGGGCCTCTAACATCCAATTGAAATACACTTTTTTGGAGTCATTAAACGCATTGACAAATTCGGTGCCACGTTAAATGGAAGAATGTCTCCATTGAAATCGTGAGACCTGTTCCAAGTACTAAAAGCAAACTCATGTGAACTTTATTTATTCAAGCTCATTGCGGAGGTGTGGGAGAATGTTATCAAGTCGTGAAGAGCATCTGAATAATTTGATGGCGATACTCTTAAAGGAAATATACGACACTGAACAATTACATGCAAGACTCACTCGTAATGAAACTAATTAAAGAGTGATAGAATTATCACAATACAGCAAAGGAACATCCTCCAGAAAATCAATTAGTATTCCATTGAGACGGTAATTGTCGAGAAAATCCTTTTATTACCTTCTTCATCGGAAAGGACCAAAATTTAACTGAAAAACCTGTTTCCGTAGTGACAATAATAGGTTCTAATGAAGAGCGAGACTTGAGGTGGGCCACATTAGGGACATCTCAGCTTGCGGTTCACCAGCCCAATCATCGCTAAACTACACTGATGGTTAGGAGGCACGGGTGGTGGTGATACTAACAATGACTCCTCTGTTGATTCTTAGCAACATCTTCGTTAGAGAAAATAAACAATGTGAAGGATTTCACTGTAGGAATATCTTTGGGCAGTAGGGTAAGTTCCGAGTTAACAACACGTTCCACATTTCCGATCAATTAAGTAAAAGTATATAATTATGATAAATATGTAACTAGTTGATTTAATTGGTATCCATAATACCAGCAGGTATAATGGATACCAATTATAATAAATATTAGTCATTAGACTTAGACTTTTTCTTATTTATTCGATGATGTGGAACTGTTCAATAACTTGGAACTTATCCTAGTTTGAAACAGTAAAAACTTCCATTCAGTAATTTCATTCAATTACATGATTTCCAAAGCGAATTATAGATAATACTTTGGATATATATAATATATATATATACAAATATTCTACCTAACTAAGTCTATATCTTTTTGTCTGTATAATAACAAGGATAACTAAAAGGTAAGGCTAGACTAATTTGTTTACGATAGTGCGCTATCATTTTGTAGCGAGAGTTACGGGCGTGAGTGAAGAGAGAAGAATTTCCTTCTTATCCTTTAGAGATTAAGTGAAGGATGTTGTGAAAGAAGGACCCTAGGGTCGGTACCTGCTTCTCATCACCAACTTCTACCTGTTCCACTACAATGGGATGCTTTAAAAGCTTCTTTCGTTTGTTAGGCAGAGTGGCAAATAAACGTTTGGAAGTTTTATTTCAAACAGGTACTATGGGGGAAAAGTGTATCCGCGCGGTGATAATTTACCAAATCACAGTTTTTCAATTTGCTATAATTTAAAAATTTGTTGTTGTGTACACATACTTATTTTAAAATATCTTAGAATTACAGTTTTTAATAAATGAGCTTTGTCGAGTTAAAGCATTTAGCAATTATCACATTAAAATAGTGTGTACACCATTTGTAGAATTAGATGAAATAATTATCATATTAAATTATCCGCGGTAGAATGAAATTAGTGACTAAATCATTTGATATTCAATTCTTTCGAATCTAAATCAATGGAGCATTCGATTTATAAATACTAATTCAAAAGATTCGATATAAATGCTACGTATATACATAATTCATACTAATTGAATTCTAATTAGCGTTTCAACTGAACAGGTTCGCAAAGAATAATATATATTGGAATAACGGGTAAGTTTCGAGTTATCGAACGGTTCCACATTATCGATATGAAGACATTATATTCATTATTTTTCCTTATACGGTCGAAAATATGTAACTGTACAATAACTCGAGACTGACGCCTATAGAAGGATAATGACTATTCGTATTATACCACCGAGCACAGGCTGTTCTGATCTCTGGACAATGGCCGAAAAAGAGACAACAATTGGGGGACTGTGGCTATGGGTATTGTCATCAGGAGAATTATTGGGCCTGAGTACAGGCCTCTACAAAGTATTGGGACTGAGTACAGGCCTCTACAAACTATTGTGACTGAGTACAGGCCTCTACAAACTATTGTGACTGAGTACAGGCCTCTACAAACTATTGTGACTGAGTACAGACCTCTACAAAGTATTGGAACTGAGTACAGACCTCTACAAAGTATTGGGACTGAGTACAGACCTCTACAAAGTATTGGGCCTGAGTACAGACCTCTACAAAGTATTGGGACTGAGTACAGACCTCTACAAAGTATTGGGACTGAGTACAGACCTCTACAAAGTATTAGGCCTGAGTACAGACCTCTACCAAGTGACCTGAGTCGTTCAGATGGTTCTTTGTGGACAATAGAATCATTAGCGATCTTTTCTAATTACCATTAGCAGCGTCAGGTCTCACAACAGGAAGTGCTAAAGCTCTAACGTGTCTCAGACCTAACAGTTTAAATGTTAGCAAGGCAGGCCTGAGTATTCAGCATGTTTATGTGTGAAGGGAACTGAAAAACCTATTGATAACTCGTCTGAAAAGCCTTCTGCATCGCGGTGGGGAAAGTCGATATTCAAACATATGTCATACGGTATCGGAAAAAGAACTCCAGAAAGAAATGAAAAAGAATTGCTAATAGTGACATCAAGCTTCTCATGTTAAAGGAGAGTAAACTATTATAGTGTAGGCAAAGTCATTTTCAACAGCATATTCATATTGTTTAGACTTGAATCATGCCATTGTGATCATAAATTAAAATATATATTCTGTATATAAAGATTAAAGCAGTTTTACCAGAATAAAAGAAAAATGTGAAGTTCCGAGTTATGGAGCAGTTCTACATTTACGATCGTAAAAAAATAAATCGGAAAAGTGGAACTGTACGATAACTCAGAACTTACCCAACATATATGGAAATCCTTAATAATCACCAAGAACTTGTATTTTAAAATTGTTACTTAATACAAAGTACATGTGATACAGTTTCTAAAACAGAGAAGTTATCGCTGCATGCTTTGCCACTAAATTCTCTACTTTAATAATATTACACATCTTAATTTCTTTTATATGAGAGCGGTTGCATCCATCAGAAAGTTAGTGTTTGAATTACACAAAAGTTGAGAGTTTATGAGCTTAAGCCCAAAGTCTGGTGATAAACTTAGACCAAACACTTAATCCAAACACAATCGCTTATCTAGGACCCGATAGAGGAGTTAAATTTGTTTATTTAGAGTAATCTAAGGGATGAACTTAGGCTGTATATTGTATGCTTTCTTTGCTTTATTAAACTTAGTGGAGATTGTTATTTCGCGCCAAGGAAATATGCTAAGGAAACATGTCCGCATTTTAGGAATAGTAGTTGAAGGAGAAGGATATACCATAGTAGCTTTAATCTGCTTAAACTAGAATATGTTGTGGCAGTTATTAGATAATTAGGTTTATTGACAACTTATAAAAGCCAAGTAATTAGTATATTAGATATATTACAAAGTTATAAGAGCTCTCTGTTTACCATTGCAACTCCATTCCAAGTTTCAATTCATTCTCAATACACTAGGATTTAAAATACAATAATTAGCTTTCTAAATCAGACATGGTAACATTAAATTAACATGCTCTGATTGGCTGTGCCTAGTGCACAGTTGCCAATTAGTCTTTTTGCTACGCCCACTTCCATATCATTTCATTAATCATTTATCCGATGAATTTTATTGAAAAGATAAAAAGCTATGGTTTTAATCAATTCAACAGATTGCCTCTAGGTACACCATCACAGACCTCAAAAATGGCAACTCTTTGGATTAATATAATCATTTTGAGATTTAAATGAACGATGTGCTCTGATAGTTAAATTAATGAAAGCTCAATCTCCATTAATTGAGTTATGAGCAACTTATCATTAATTGCGTTACTCATTACTGCTCATAATCATGTCAGCGTAGATTACAGTTTAGGGAATTGGAGAGGTAGCAAATTATTTTAATGTTCATAGGCATACAAATAAAATAAAAACAGATAAATTTACTAAAGCTGTTAAATATATGTAATTCATTTTTTGGAAAGTTTATGCAGTAATTGAAATCTTTAAAAAAAATTAATAAAATGGTATAGGATAAGTTCATTGTTATCGGACAGTTCCATATTTTCGATCATTAAAGAAAATTAATGAGTTAAATAATAATGACATAGTTCTTCTTATATGATCGCATATGTGAAACTGAACGATAACTCGTATCTTACTCTTGTTACAAAATAATAAATGAACCACATTGTTTATTTTTTTATCACATTGGTGAAAAGGTTTGTAATCGGGTAAAACATTTGCGGCAGGTAAAACAAAAAAATGAAATACTTTTATAGAATTTAAGTCAATGAAATGTTAAATAGAAAAGAAAAGGCAAACCAAAAAGCTAGACTATATGCCCCATATGTTAGACTGTAGATAACTAATTACTACTAAATGAGTCTGTAACTGTGGATGCATTTACATCAGTCATTTACACCTGTCAGGAAAGTATTTACGCTACAGGTGCATGGGGACTCTATTTACAATAGTGTGGTGTATTTACACTAGTAGATGGCATTTACAAGAAGATTCTGAATTTTAATTAGTTGTATATATCCATTTACACACAATTCATTTACTCAAACATACTCTCTTCATTTACATCTCTTTCATTTACAGCTCTTTCATTTAAAAAAGTACATCATTCATTTACACAAGTACACTTTTCATTTAATATGTTTCATTTACACTTTTAAATCTTTCATTTACAGCTGTTTCATTTACACTAGTGGATGTTGTAGAGCCAATAAAAGTTGTTCTCACTATTTAGAGTGTTGTGGTCTGTCCCTTTTATTGGCAGCATTTTATTTTATTGCGTCCCTTTGTCATAAGGAAGGAACTCTCATTTTTATTTACAGACACAATTTAATGATGGCATTTATTGAGTGAACCGAGTCAACTTTATTGAGTCAACTTTATTGAGTCAACTGAGTCGACTTTATTGAGTCAACTGTATTGAGTCAACTTTATTTAGTCAACTGTATTGAGTCAACTTTATTTAGTCAACTGAGTCAACTCTATGTGACTCTATACAGTTGACTCAATGAATGCGAATCAATATATGCGAGTCACATACATTGAGTCATTTTACCATTTTTTTATGGTTGGAAACACGCACAAAAACTGGGTTCAATTGTGGCTGTTTTTTTTTTATTTTATTTAATGACCTACTAATGGCTTGGAAATTGGGAAAAAATTAACCAGTTTTTGGATTAAGGAAATTAAGAGATTATTAAAGAGAAAAATTTGGAAAATTAAAAGTAAATATAAAAAAGAAGTTTAATGTTTTTTTTATTCAATTAGAACTAATAATTTGATGTGACACAACAATTGTTAAATTCAAATAGGGTAAATACCCAATTACCGACTACTAGAAGGTAAGTTACGAATTATCGGTCAGGTTCACATTTTCGGTCATATAAGAAAAAACTATAATAATTAAAAAATAATTATTGTATAGTGTTTTTTTATGACCGAAGACGGGAATCTTACCGATAATTCGCAACTCACCCTAACTCAATTTACAATAGTGTGTACTGTAGAATATACACCGATAATTCGAAAGCATTGGCAATTGAGTTTTTACCCGATAGACCTGAACAGCGACACTCACAGTGCTGGGAAAGTGGTGCTATTGCTCTGATGAACACCAGCACTTTCCGAATACTTTGCGTGTTCGAATTCATCTCTTTTTGCGTACCAATTTCCTAATTTTTAATTCTGCACTCACCCTCAATCCAGAGATGATTCTCATGCATTGTGACTGTGGAATATCTTCCGAAACTGAGATAACCAACCCCTCGTACCCATTGTCCACCAGCTTCAACTCGTGAGGTACTGCAAAAACAAATGGTAAAGCCAGCACCAAAAACACAGCGCCAAACGAAAACATTTCAAAAACCTTAGTCTTTTTCATTTTCACCATTCATCAGAAATCACTTCACAGTTTTTCACTTCAACCACAGGGCTCTAGACAGTTTAAAGTGTCACGGTCTGGTACCTTCGCGCCAGAGAAAATCCTCGTTCACTGTTTGGCGCAAGACACTACCGATGAGAGGGGCGCAAATAACCTCAATGCGCCAACGTCCAACAAGTACTAGAGTATTGTACCGAGTCAGTCGGCTGATATCCTTCGCAAGGCTGTAGGACCTTTGACTGACTGGCTGACTGGCTGACAGTGACTTACACTGACTGCAGACGTTAAAGTGACTGTAGTTTGCGCTAAGCCCCGCCCACTCCCTTACAGGATTACAGGGTTTGCTGTAACATTCAACATAAGGAGGTGGAGACAGGTTGTAAAGGTTGTAACTAATGGTTAATTAATTGGTTGTAATTTTGGTCAGAAGAGAGATAACTTTAAAGGGGACCGATAAGAAAGATAGGAAAGAAAAGAGATAAGAGCAAATATACTTATAGAAAATACAAACAGATCAGTGTAATATATTATAGGTAAGTTCCGAGTTATCGGACAGTTCTACATAAAATAGACAATTTATTAATTAATCATTAAAGGTTCTCTCCAGGCTCCGGGAAAAAATGAGTTTATTACATAATATTATAGAACTAAGGTCTAGGATCATTATTCCGCAAACCGCATACAATTCTGTTCAGTATATATTTTATTATTTGCTTTTAAAGTTTTTACTACACTGTGTGCAACAATTGTATGAATCACTAATCTGATGCTCAAGAAAAAGATTGTACACTCTTTGTTTTGATTTCAAATTTAAATTTTATAAACAAACCATGCGTTTTCGGCCTTCGTTTAAGATATTAATTGTTTCCTAAAGTATATAAACGTTTCTATAATAAGTTTATCTAATTTTATACCTTTACACGAATATTAAATGGATTTATTATACCTAAACCTAGTTGACAATCAAAACTAATGGTGTACATTCTTTTTCTTCAGACTGAAAATTAGTAAGCCGAAAGTACATAGAATAGGTTTTGTAGAGTTTTGATAATAATTTTTTTTTTAAATAGGCTATAAAAATTTAATCGGGTTTGCAGATAAATGATAATAAACATTAGCCTCACCGAATAAACAATAAAAAGTTTATTCGGAGGGGACCTTTAAAATAATGAGTTTAAACACCAAATATCATCTTTTATCCTTTATGATCGATCAAGAATGTGTAAGTGTCTGGTAACTCATACCTCAGCCCTCTTACTTCGCCAATATATTTGATATTAGTGCAGCCTCTAAAAGGTGTCGATATAATAGAGGGGGATATGGAGGTATCCCATATAATGTAGAGGGATAGAGGTATCCCATTATGGTATCCATTCCTTTATCAGGTGATAAATAAGCCCTCCTTTGTACCCCGGATGCACCGATACAGTGGATGTGCATACATAAATAACATTCATTGAGTTATAAGATACAAGATATAGGATAAGATATGACATAAGATATAGGATAAGATATGGCATAAGATATAGGATAAGATATAGCATAAGATATAGGATAAGATATAGGATTGCATAAGATATAGGATAAGATATGGCATAAGATATAGGATAAGATATAGCATAAGATATAGGATAAGATATGACATAAGATATAGGATTGCATAAGATATAGGATAAGATATGGCATAAGATATAGGATAAGATATAGGATAAGATATGACATAAGATATAGGATTGCATAAGATATAGGATAAGATATGGCATAAGATATAGGATAAGATATGACATAAGATATAGGATAAGATATGGCATAAGATATAGGATAAGATATAGCATAAGATATAGGATAAGATATGACATAAGATATAGGATAAGATATAGGATTGCATAAGATATAGGATAAGATATGGCATAAGATATAGGATAAGATATGACATAAGATATAGGATAAGATATGACATAAGATATAGGATAAGATATGGCATAAGATATAGGATAAGATATGACATAAGATATAGGATAAGATATGACATAAGATATAGGATAAGATATGGCATAAGATATAGGATAAGATATGGCAAAAGAAATAGGATAAGATATAGGATATGGCATAAGATATAGGATATGGCATAAGATATAGGATATGGCATAAGATATAGGATATGGCATAAGATATAGGATATGGCATAAGATATAGGATATGGCATAAGATATAGGATATGGCATAAGATATAGGATATGGCATAAGATATAGGATATGGCATAAGATATAGGATATGGCATTAGATACGATATCTAAGAGTATACTTAACAGGTACGCGTTGGCAGATTTCCTTGTTATTTATTTAATACTTTTTTGTCGGTTGCTTCAGTCTAGAATATATTGACTATGTTAAGAATGCTATTTGCTAATACAAACGCTGTTATTGTTTAAACTATACATGTAGCAATATAAATAAATAGATATGAACTCTATTTTGTTTGTTATGAATTAATAATTAGACTATTTATAAAAGACAGTTCAGAATAGAGTACAAATGATAATAGTTATAATTATAATTGCAATGTATTCATATAGAGATATTTTCTGTAAAGATATTACATTTTATTTAAGAAACCTGTTTAATATGCATTGGAAATACAGGGTAAGTTACGAGTTGTCGACTGTTCCATATTTTCGAGCATAAAAGAGAAAAGAATATAGTAATTTTTATTCTATTTTTATTTTAATTTGTATTCATGACAAGAGTACAAATTAAATTAAAATTAGAGTATTATTATATGTCTTGTCTCATATGATCGAAAATGTGTCACTGACCGATAACTCGTAACTTACCCTACCGAACATTTAATTTGTTGTTCGATTTAAAAAACGGTGAAATTTATCGGGACTGAAAAAGTTTTCCGTTAGACGTTACCTGTTTCATTATTTACTCCAATAACATCATGTGATGAATGATAAAGGCAAGAAAGCTATTTAATAAAGAAAACAAATAACTGTACAATCTGCTGGGGTAGAGTAAGTTACGAATTATCGGTCAGTACTACATCTTCGGTCATATAAGAAAAAACAATATAATAATAATTACTCAACCAAATAATAATTTTTATATAGTTTTTTCTTATATAAACGATAATGTGGAACTGACCGATAATTCGGAACTTACCCTACTATCAATGTTGTATTGAAGGCTGTGCAATATGTGAAATAATGTGAACTGCTCATATATAAAATAACATAACACATTTCACATGACATAGCATGTAGCATTTTAACAGAAAAACAGTCTATGTAAATCTAATCATTTTAATATTTGATGAAATTCATTGTTTTATCATTTTATGGAGTTATTAATAATGATATTATAGGAATAATATCAGCTATGCATTAAACTCAATAACAAATTAATTGAATATTTTGCATGTTTGATATGTACCTATGATGTATATTTATTATTATATTAATTAATATTAATTTCATATTAATTTCAATTAGATCTGACGAAGTTACGAATTGTAGCACAGTTCCACATTTACGATCATCAAAGAAAATTTTTATGAAATAGTTAATATTATTTAACTCTTATTTTATTTGGTATCCATGATACCTGCAGGTATCATGGATACTAAATACGAATTATCATATTTTTTTGTTACATGATCGATAATGTGGAACCGTTCGACAACTAGAAACTACCACCCATTACCAAACGTCCTATGCATATCGAGTAGATGTTAAACTTTTCTCCCACACTAACCAGGTCAGCAGGGAGTCTTTTTCCGATGTCTCACCTTCTGTCTCCTGCAGTGTCTCACCCTTCACAAAACCTTCTCAAGCCCTTAAAGTTTAGAGGCCTGCCTGATGTTTCACGGTGGATTAACCCGAGTTAGAGGGTGTCATATGGTACTGTACAGAAGGGTGTACACCCTAAAGGAAATCTTGTGTGAAGTGATCAACCCCATCTGACAACTGCGTGAATATTCAATAATAATTGGAAAGATCATAACACTGAAAAGAACACATGTTTAGTTTGAAAACTATATTTAAGAAGTAGATCAAGTACTGACAATATGCAGGTTATATTAAATCAAACATTGGCAATACATGAGTTACCATAAACCAAATGAAACTATATTGAAGTCTATTTATAATTTAATATTCTTTGAGTATTAGCTAACATTTTGTTATCGCTTTACAAAATAAATTTGTATCTTTCTCTTGCTAAAGGCAACTGCTTTTTTCTGCTTTTTTAGATTTTTTCCAAAGCATTTGATTGTGTGGAACATTCCATGTTGTTAGATAAGATGTACTATTATGGTTCTAAGGGATTTGTATTCAGCTGGTTTGAAAATTATTTATAAGATCGTAAACAATATGTCGCATTGGGAAATGTGTGTTCCGATCCTGGCAATTTTACTCACGGTGTACCACAAGGAAGTGTACTTGGGCCACTGGTATTCATGTTGTTTATAAACGAATTTAAATATACTTTAATAATACTATTAATAATTAATGTGATCAATAAAATTTGAATAATTCCAAACACAATTCATTCAGGTGAATTTCATGTAATAATTGGATGACTATATACTAGCCGGGGTGTAACCTGATATGCCGAAAATAGAGCTGTGCTAGAAAAGTGGCCCGAATACCTAGATGTCACTGAAGCTGAGCCGCATAACCCACTCGAATAACCTACAACCTACCGACCTACCTACCTACAGTCAAAGAAAAGTGTATTAATTTCACATATCTATAGAAAAACCTTTACTAATTGTATTGCTTGTAGATATTTTAAAATTGGTCTGGGTACACGACTACACATTTTATAAAATTTAAAAAGGATAGAAAATTGTGATTTGAGGAATTAGCATCATGTGGAGACTATTTTCTTTGATAGTACCTACCCACTCGAATATCCTACCTACCATGAACATGTGGTGTGACAATGGAGAGGATAGGCCTAAACAGATCCAAGAAATGCACAGGTACTATCGGAGAAAAAGGTGCCTACTTTTCAAACATGTCCAATTCATATAATTTTTTTGTTCTCAATATAGTGTTATAGTATAATCTAAAATTTACAAATTAGAATTATTTCAGAATTATATATATAGTTACTCTTTCCATTAATATGACACTACCATAATCTATTCTCTAATATAATTACCTATGTCACAATTCAATAACATTTCCCATTATTATTTATATATATATAAGTTTTCAATATATTTAGATGGCAAACAGTTCTTTTTCCAATAATAAAAATGGTTCCTCTTATTTTCGGTGTTTGTGTTATTTGAAGCCTCGAAACATGATCTGCTGGTGATAACGAAAATAGTCTGTAGGTCATTTTTTAGGCCTACCTGTAGTCTAAATAGGTCTAAAATTGTCTGAACAGGTCTGAAAGTGTCTGAAAGTGTCTGAATAGGTCTAAATGTGTCTGAATAGGTCTAAATGTGTCTGAATAGGTCTAAATGTGTCTGAATAGGTCTAAATGTGTCTGAATAGGTCTGGAAGTGTCTGAATAGGTCTAAAAGTGTCTGAATAGGTCTGAAAGTGTCTGAATAAGTCTAAAAGTGTCTGAATAGGTCTGAAAGTGTCTGAATAAGTCTGAAAGTGTCTGAATAGGTTTGAAAGTGTCTGAATAGGTTTGAAAGTGTCTGAATAGGTCTGAAAGTGTCTGAATAGGTCTGAAAGTGTCTGAATAGGTCTGAAAGTGTCTGAATAGGTCTGAAAGTGTCTGAATAAGTCTGAAAGTGTCTGAATAGGTCTGAAAGTGTCTGAAAGTGTCTGAATAGGTTTGAAAGTGTCTGAATAGGTTTGAAAGTGTCTGAATAGGTCTGAAAGTGTCTGAATAGGTCTGAAAGTGTCTGAATAGGTCTGAAAGTGTCTGAATAGGTCTAAATGTGTCTGAATAGGTCTAAAAACGTCTAAATAGGTCTGAAAGTGTCTGAATAGGTCTGAAAGTGTCTAAATAGGTCTGAATAAGTCTCATTAGGTCTGAATAAGTCTAAATAGGTCTGAACAGGTCTAAATAGGTCTAAATATGTTACAAACCGTTAAAGAATATATCAATTAGTGTAGACTTTGATGTTTGGAATAAATTACATTTCAAATTTGCTAACCTTTGCCGTTTAATTTGCTAGATTATTATTTTGATATTCTGTTCCGAACTGTAACTTCAAAGCTTCATAGTTTGTATATAAATATATATATATATATTAATATCATAGATTGAAAAATAGTTGCCAATTGGTTTCAATTTTATACTGAATATATTGATTTTATCATTAAAGTATAATCAATTTAAATAATATCATTTCATTCAGTCACAATTTTGGTAGAAAAATTCTCGAAAAATAAAATTCTTGTAAGATTTTATCCATTATAATGTATTATTTAATGAAGATAATTAAATATATTATTGTATTTACTTAAAAGAAAATCTCTGTTTTCTGATATTTAGTATTCATATCTAAACTTCATTCAAAATAAAAATAAAATGTCAGCAATCAATTAATTCTTTTCCCTAATAATAAAATCTAAGCTTCTCCCGCTAGGTGGCACACCTCCCACCGTAACTCTAGCGCCTCCTACCGCGGCAAAGGGGCCGGGCATGTACCTTCGTGACCTTCAAACAAGCGGTTATACCCTAGCTACAACATGGAGCTGCTTCATCACAATCTTTTCTTTACATGATGGAAAATGCAGTACAGTACAATAACTCAGAACTTTACCCTATATGGTATATATTTCGTGTTACATCTATTGCCTACTAATAATAGTTCAATGTTGTTTTTTTCTCATCATACCAATATTACTCAGATTCCATTGCAATCACGAGTATATTTTCTCTGCGCAGTACAAACTCTACGGGAATTTTCACTCCACCCTTCAAGAGTTCACTTCAAAAGGGAATATTCCAGAGGGAATATTCCAGAGGGAATACTTACACTGTTTGCAAATGTTGCCATAATTTTTAGCAGTTGTGTTTTGGTGGAATATTTTAGTACTTTCGATAGTTCAGAAGCTTTAACATTCGAGTGATTAAAATGAAGTATACAGTACGAAATGTTTATCTTTCTTGAAGAATTTAATATTTTTATTCACGAGAGTACAATAATGTGCATCTATTTAAATACGATTGGAATTAATAGGGTAAGTTACGAGTTATTGGACAGTTCCACATTTTCGACCATGTGAAGAAAACTAGTCAATAACTAGTACAGTACCTGTTATTGAATCTAAATTATATTCGAATGAAATTATGTATTATGGATAAACATATTCTGATTGTAGGAAAAAAAATCACAAAATTTAATTTTTTTTTGGTAGATAATTATTGTCAATTATTAATGTAGCCCGTAGCCATGATACTACCACAAATGATTTGTTTCTCCTTTTAATGTGTATTTCTTAATAAAAGTGTGACACACGGACAGACAGACGTGTCTCTTATTATAGTATAGATTTTGAATTTAAATTGTTGAATATTTCAAAATATCACAGCAATAAAATTTATTGCCCTGAATGATAAATAAAAGCACCAATTTATCACGCGCTTCAAATACAAAGTCGTTAAATATCATAGAAAAGAATAATAAAACAATAAAGAAAACAATAAAGAAAACACTTTAACAGTTTTTAGTCATTTAACCATTTCCTGTTTTGACCTCACACTACAGGTCAAATTACAGGTGACCTTTT
This sequence comes from Caprella mutica, assembly GCA_947561585.1. NCBI lineage: Eukaryota > Metazoa > Arthropoda > Malacostraca > Amphipoda > Caprellidae > Caprella > Caprella mutica. The sequence goes on along the minus strand of CANNZV010000513.1, from coordinate 826,539 downwards.
GTCCTGAGGTCACACTGACCTTTTCCCCAATCGATTTCTTGTGAAAGGAGGTGATAATGGTAAAAAGACACATGAGTGATGCTTTATTTCCTTTATTCACCTTGTAATGGTATAAACTGTTAGTAACGTCATTAGACAGGTAATGATGTATCACCTTAATTGTCTAGTTATTTAGTGAGGTGAGTTACGAGTTATCGGTCGGTTTCACATCTTTGGTCATATAAGGAAAAAACAATATAATTGAAATAAAAATGATATTTTATCGTTTTTTTTTCTAATATGAACGAAGATGTGAAACTGACCGATAGTTCGTAACTTACCCTAATGGAAGGGGAGAATGAATTGTCATAAGATAGGTTCCGAATTATCGGTCAGTACTACATCTTCGATCATATAAGAAATATTTTTTTTATATGACCGAAGATGTGGAACTGACCGATAATTCATAACTTACCCTAATAGCTATAATAATAATACACTGGGTACATTAAAAGAAGCTATATTATTTCCCAAACTCTAATGTGAAACAACATAATAAAGGGAAATAAGTATTTATATTCATAATCAAACCTAATTTCTTAGCCATTGCAGGTAACATTTTAATATTAGTATTGGGCCTAAAAAGTAGAGAAAAAAGAAGCGAAAGATTGTGATGGGGTGAGTGATGAGTTATGGTACGGTTCCACATTATCGATCATGTAATATATTATTTGACATTCTAACTATTTTTATATCTATAAAGTTAAAGTTGTATAATAATAATTAAGTATATTTTGACATGATCGAAAGCATGGAACTGTCCTGTAAGTTGAAAGCTAGCCTATAGATGGAGAAGTTGTAATTTTAAATGTTTTTATTAACCGTTAAGATTGTAAATAAACTATATAGTATTAAACGAATAAAAACAAAATAACTTTTGGATAAAAAGTTTAATTTGAAGCTATACGTGGGGTAAGTTCCGAGTTATTGGACAGTTTCACATTATCGATCAAGTAACAAAGAACGTAAAACATAACTAGTATTTCCATTGTCTAGCTATTTCTCGACAGTGTAATTATTCACAAGTGCATATATATTATTTCAAAGAAAATACCCCCATTTTAGAACATCAAAAGTCATCCATTGAGTCAATTTACTCGCAGTATTTTCTAGTCGTAGAGCAATTACGATGGTTATTCTATTTTTGCGCCGACGTACGTGAGGTTTATCGACATCGACAGCCTCATATCTCACCGACGTCGACATCTAATGAAATTATAAAAGTTATTTTCCCTTCCCCAGCAACACTCGGACTTTTAGCAAACAAACGGCAGATGTGCAGAGATTTTATCTGCAAAATATGAACTAAATCGAATGAATTTTTTTGGCAGGTTTGCGGCGCTAGGGGGAAAGCTCCGAGTTAACGGACTCTACCACATCTTCGATCATGTAAAAAGTATATAATAATGATAGTTTAAACTTGTGAAACAGTAGAGAATGATAATTTCTTCCTATTATTGCATAATATGGAAAATTGTTTTTTTATATTTATGTATTCATCAATATTAAGCTCAAGAAACATGATTTATATAGATATAATATTTATATAATTTAAAATCATTTATATATGTTAATTTACATCAATATAAATAACAATGAGAACCCGTTATTTTTAACGGGAAAGTACACTAGTACTCTATAAGAATGGTTATAAACAGTTTTATGATATGACCGAAAATATGAAACCGTCTAAAAACTCACAATTCGCCCCTATAGTGAATAAAATAAAAAGTAGTTTTAATTGTTGTTCGTAACGTATAATTAGGAACATTTTAACTTGCTGCTAATTACTGATGTTTTGAAGCCCTGGCAGTATATAGCGGTAAAAAGTAGATATATATTTATTTCAATGATTTGAAGTAAATAATGTTTTATTGTGTGGACTGTGTTAGTAGAGATGTTTATATCATTTAATTATAAAAAGCTTTGTGATAGCAGTTTCATTATTGAATTTCGTTATGACTTTGATGGAACAAAACAATATCGATTAATTTTAAATTATTGTGTCAAATATAATTTTTTTATTCAAAATGTATTGAATATTTTTTTGTGAAAATATTATTTTATTAAAAAATTATATTAATTTTTAAATAAAAAAAATTATAATTTTTTTTTTCATAATTTTCATTATTAAATTTAAAAAAAATTATGTATGCTATTTAATGTTCATCTTTCTATTTATCTTTATTCTTTTTTTACCAACTGACTCTCTAAGCTCATCCAATAATAACATGTTCGCCCCATCAAGCAACATGTGTTGTAACTGGTGAGTATTAATTACATAAACTATACATTAGTTACTTTAACTAAGCACTAATAACATTTACTGTCACCAGACTATATACTCTATACCAAAGCCAGATGTGTCACAGCGACACACACACTAGACTGTCACCAGATGTGTCAAATTGACACATCCTACTCCTTTCTGTCACCTCCTGGCAAAGCATTGACTTCAATTACCACATCTAACTAAACAATTTCCTCACTTTAAACCTTAATAACTAATAATTAAAAACATCTGCTGTTAAAGGAAGTAAATAAAGTGACCATCTGTAACGTGCTAGAAAAAACGGGTAAGTTACGAGTTACCGGACAGTTACACATTTTCGATCAAAGATCAAAATTACATTTTCCTAATAATTATTATTTATCTCTCTATTTTGTTGGTATCCATGATACCTTCAGGTATCATGGATACCAATTTCTTCATTATTATAGCCATATCTTTTTCATATGTGGTCGAAAATGCGGGAGCGTCCGATAACTCAGAATTTAACCTAACAATAATTCAAATGGTGAGTTCGTTATTATTAATTATTTTGAAATAATGAATTAGTGTTTAAATTAAACAGACTCTACTGTTTAACAGACTAACAGGTTAATAATTAGCTGTCATAAACAGAAACGCTCCTGTTACACCGCAAACAAAATTATCGAAACTTTGCTGCAATATGAAGCGTAACATGAATAGGAATTTAAAGAAAAAACATTATTTATTACATTTAAATCTATAGCACCTGCATAGAAATTAGTGTGGGACTGAATAAGATTAGGGTAAGTAACAAGTTATTGGACAGTTTCACATTTTCGAACATATGAAAAAGAAATATTTAATTGTTAAACTAAAGGATTTATAATTATTATATGTTATTTCATTTACGTATGATCGAAAAAGTGAACGCTAACGATAACTCGAAACTCACCCTAATCAAGGTAGTTCTCATATAGTCCATAAAAGGTTATAACTTATATTTATCGGTTACTTATGAAGAATATTTGTAATTATCGATTCTTTTATAGATAACATCAATATAAATTATCGACAAATTTATAATCATCAGTTTTTTATAATTATTCTTATTTCTAATTATCATCATATTTTAATTATTTGTTTCTCCCCCCAATAAATAATAGAAGCAAGGGATAAAATGCTAGCACTTCTTATTCCGCATAAGACTAAGCAAATAACTATTCATTTTATAATTACTCTGTCCGTTGCAATGACAGTAGAAGAGAATAAAGTTATATTATCATTAGATATTTCTATTTAAATTCACACCTACATTTTATACACATTATCATTATTATAAACACAGGCATGTACGACATTAAATTTATTTTATTCTACATATCAATTTGTTATATTGCAATTGTATTTAATAAGCAAATTTTAAATGAAGAAAAACAAATCATATTTATTTTTAATAATCGTTCTGAAGTGTATAGCCAAAGAGACGTTCAACCGCTTCATTTCCCTCTCATCGTCACAACATGTAACACTATATTCTCAACTACCTGTGTAACCCCCACCCCAAACCCCCACTTAACCCTCACGGGGGGTGTCTCGGAACCGTGAGAAAACAGTCACTTTCCTTTCTAGGAAAACAAAACATGTGATGAAAAACCTTTAGAGGATATGTGATGAAAAACCTTTAGAGGATATGTGATGAAAAACCTTTAGAGGATATGTGATGAAAAACCTTTAGAGGATATGTGATGAAAAACCTTTAGAGGATATGTGATGAAAAACCTTTAGAGGATATGTGATGAAAAACCTTTAGGTGATATGTGATGAAAAATCTTTAGAGGATATGGGATTTAAACCTTTACATGATATGGGATTTAAACCTGTACATGATATGGGATTTAAACCTTTAGAAGATATGGGATTTAAACCTTTAGAAGATATGGGATTTAAACCTTTACATGATATGGGATTTAAACCTTTAGAAGATATGGGATTTAAACCCTTTAGAAGATATGTGATTTAAACCTTTAGAAGATATGGGATTTAAACCTTTAGAGGATATGTGATGAAAAACCTTTAGAGGATATGTGATGAAAAACCTTTAGAGGATATGGGATTTAAACCTTTACATGATATGGGATTTAAACCTTTACATGATATGGGATTTAAACCTTTAGAAGATATGGGATTTAAACCTTTAGAAGATATGGGATTTAAACCTTTACATGATATGGGATTTAAACCTTTAGAAGATATGGGATTTAAACCCTTTAGAAGATATGGGATTTAAACCTTTAGAAGATGTGGGATTTAAACCTTTAGAAGATATGGGATTTAAACCTTTAGAAGATATGGGATTTAAACCCTTTAGAAGATATGGGATTTAAACCCTTTAGAAGATATGTGATTTAAACCTTTAGAAGATATGGGATTTAAATCTTTAGAGGATATGTGATTTAAACCTTTAGAAGATATGGGATTTAAACCTTTAGAAGATATGGGATTTACACCCTTTAGAAGATATGGGATTAAAACCCTTTAGAAGATATGGGATTTAAACCTTTAGATGATATGGGATTTAAACCCTTTAGAAGATATGGGATTTAAACCTTTAGATGATATGGGATTTAAACCTTTAGATGATATGGGATTTAAACCCTTTAGAAGATATGGGATTTAAACCTTTAGATGATATGGGATTTAAACCCTTTAGAGGATATGGGATTTAAACCTTTAGATGATATGGGTTTTAAACCTTTAGATGATATGGGATTTAAACCTTTAGAAGATATGGGATTTAAACCCTTTAGAAGATATGGGATTTAAACCTTTAGATGATATGGGATTTAAACCCTTTAGAGGATATGGGTTTTAAACCTTTAGAAGATATGGGATTTACACCCTTTAGAAGATATGGGATTAAAACCCTTTAGAAGATATGGGATTTAAACCTTTAGATGATATGGGATTTAAACCCTTTTGAAGATATGGGATTTAAACCTTTAGATGATATGGGATTTAAACCTTTAGATGATATGGGATTTAAACCCTTTAGAAGATATGGGATTTAAACCTTTAGATGATATGGGATTTAAACCCTTTAGAGGATATGGGTTTTAAACCTTTAGATGATATGGGATTTAAACCTTTAGAAGATATGGGATTTAAACCCTTTAGAAGATATGGGATTTAAACCTTTAGATGATATGGGATTTAAACCCTTTAGAGGATATGGGTTTTAAACCTTTAGATGATATGGGATTTAAACCCTTTAGAAGATATGGGATTTAAACCCTTTAGAAGATATGGGATTTAAACCCTTTAGAAGATATGGGATTTAAACCTTTAGATGATATGGGATTTAAACCCTTTAGAGGATATGGGTTTTAAACCTTTAGATGATATGGGATTTAAACCTTTAGAAGATATGGGATTTAAACCTTTAGAAGATATGGGATTTAAACCCTTTAGATGATATGGGATTTAAACCCTTTAGAGGATATGGGTTTTAAACCTTTAGATGATATGGGATTTAAACTTTAGAAGATATGGGATTTAAACCTTTAGAAGATATGGGATTTAAACCTTTAGAGGATATGGGATTTAAACCTTTAGAAGATATGGGATTTAAACCTTTAGAAGATATGGGATTTAAACCCTTTAGATGATATGGGATTTAAACCCTTTAGAGGATATGGGTTTTAAACCTTTAGATGATATGGGATTTAAACCTTTAGAAGATATGGGATTTAAACCTTTAGAAGATATGGGATTTAAACCTTTAGAAGATATGGGTTTTAAACCTTTAGATGATATGGGATTTAAACCTTTAGAAGATATGGGATTTAAACCTTTAGAGGATATGGGATTTAAACCTTTAGAGGATATGGGATTTAACTCTATATTAGATAGTTACTTTTAGGTCTTATTCTGTATAATGATTTATTTTAACGATTTAGTAACTATTAATTGTTTTTATTTTTGCTAAAATTGATAGATATTGAATTATCATTAATTAGTCATCATTGCAAACATTAATAATAATGATCAGCTGCAATAATTATATTTGTTTCATTGAGGCTAGACCTACTCCATCGGACAGTTCCACATTTCCAGTCTATAAAAAGAATTATAATACGTCTTATTTAACACGTTAATTCTAGAGTTGCAATTGGTTCATTTACTCTCATCTTTTCGTATAGTTAGTATTCGAAGTAAACTAAGTAAGAAATTAAACAAGTATAACAAACATTCGAAATAAATTAGGTAAGTGATTATTAAAAGTTCATTTACCTGTAATATATTGATAGGTATAACTAACATTAAAACTATACCTAGCTTAATAACTAAAAAAGTATGACTAACATTACATAAATGTACTTAGGTGATTAATTAAAAAAAACATTCAAAATGCACTTTAGCTAATTATTCTCCCATAAAAAGCGTGAGGCACACGCGTCATTTTATTCAATTTCTACAATCGATATTTTTTGTGTACTGCCTAATCGTATTCATTGAGTGTAACACATGTGCTGTCCTTCACTTGTTGTACCACATGCAACCGATACTGTAACAGCTGTGGCTGATAGCTATTGTAAACATCGATGTGTTTCATTGGGTGAAGTTAGAGGGGTGACATTGATAGGATGTACATTTTCACGAGTAAAATTTGTATTATAATATTCATAAACAAGAAACTTTCAACTTTTCGACTATTTCCAGTCATCTTCAGGATTTGAAATATAAAATATTAGGAATTTTAGTTTTTTATTTCTCTTTTATTTATAAAATATTAAAAATTTTGGCTCGTTAATTTCTATTCATTTAAATTTTTTTTCCTTCCTGTTTCTGATGGAAAAATATTGTTTTTTTTAGATTATAAATTACAATCCTGATTGCTATTTATTAATGTGTAGAAATTAAGAAGCAGTAATTGTTTTGTATTTATAATCCTGAAGATGACTGTGAATAGTCGAAACGTTAAAGTTTGTTAAGGGAAATAAATATTTTAATACAAAATAGATTTTACTCATTATATTATGGCATAGCCTTAAAATTTCATTCATTCTGAAGTTAAAGATCAGTTCTATAAGTAATTTAAATGATTTTGATGGAGGGGAGAATCTAATTGTATTTTGCTATATTAATTGTATTATGTAATTACTGAGTATTTATAAATACTGAGTGGTGAAATTATTATCATGAAAAGAGATTTTAAAAAACAGAATCGATTTCTCATATTATTAATTTTAACGAAACTTTGGAGAGAATGTTACAGAACAGCTTTGGAATTATGGAGCCTTCTGTTCTTTATCATAGAAATACTGAATAGAAAAAAAATTTGGCAAGAAGATACAAATAATATTACACTAGGGATGAACTCTTACGGTGAAGAACATTCATACGATATCTATTTACAGTCAATACAAATAATATTCCACTAGGGATGAACTCTTACGGTGAAGAACATTCATACAATATCTATTTACAGTCAATACAAATAATATTCCACTGGGGATGAACTCTTACGGTGAAGAACATTCATACAATATCTATTTACAGTCAATACAAATAATATTCCACTAGGGATGAACTCTTACGGTGAAGAACATTCATACAATATCTATTTACAGTCAATACAAATAATATTCCACTGGGGATGAACTCTTACGGTGAAGAACATTCATACAATATCTATTTACAGTCAATACAAATAATATTCCACTAGGGATGAACTCTTACGGTGAAGAACATTCATACAATATCTATTTACAGTCAATACAAATAATATTCCACTGGGGATGAACTCTTACGGTGAAGAACATTCATACAATATCTATTTACAGTCAATACAAATAATATTCCACTAGGGATGAACTCTTACGGTGAAGAACATTCATACAATATCTATTTACAGTCAATACAAATAATATTCCACTAGGGATGAACTCTTACGTTGAAGAACATTAATACAATATCTATTTACAGTCAATACAAATAATATTCCACTAGGGATGAACTCTTACGGTGAAGAACATTCATACAATATCTATTTACAGTCAATACAAATAATATTCCACTGGGGATGAACTCTTACGGTGAAGAACATTCATACAATATCTATTTACAGTCAATACAAATAATATTCCACTAGGGATGAACTCTTACGGTGAAGAACATTCATACAATATCTATTTACAGTCAATACAAATAATATTCCACTGGGGATGAACTCTTACGGTGAAGAACATTCATACAATATCTATTTACAGTCAATACAAATAATATTCCACTAGGGATGAACTCTTACGGTGAAGAACATTCATACAATATCTATTTACAGTCAATACAAATAATATTCCACTAGGGATGAACTCTTACGTTGAAGAACATTAATACAATATCTATTTACAGTCAATACAAATAATATTACACTAGGGATGAACTCTTACGGTGAAGAACATTCATACAATATCTATTTACAGTCAATACAAATAATATTCCACTAGGGATGAACTCTTACGGTGAAGAACATTCATACAATATCTATTTACAGTCAATACAAATAATATTCCACTAGGGATGAACTCTTACGTTGAAGAACATTAATACAATATCTATTTACAGTCAATACAAATAATATTCCACTAGGGATGAACTCTTACGGTGAAGAACATTCATACAATATCTATTTACAGTCAATACAAATAATATTCCACTAGGGATGAGCTCTTACGTTGAAGAACATTAATACAATATCTATTTACAGTCAATACAAATAATATTCCACTAGGGATGAACTCTTACGTTGAAGAACATTCATACAATATCTATTTACAGTCAATACAAATAATATTACACTAGGGATGAACTCTTACGGTGAAGAACATTCATACGATATCTATTTACAGTCAATACAAATAATATTCCACTAGGGATGAACTCTTACGTTGAAGAACATTAATACAATATCTATTTACAGTCAGTACAAATAATATTCCACAAGGGATGAACTCTTACGGTGAAGAACATTCATACAATATCTATTTACATTAAATAGAAATTATTAAAATGTTTAAATAATAACGAAATAATATAATAAAAACTAATAGTAAAATATATAATTTAGTGTTTTAAATGCTTAATAATTATTAATAGTTATTACCACAACTATATTACTTCCTAGTTACATTAATTTAATTACTTACTAATTCACTCATGTATAACCTATGAAGTTAACTATCCTCTACTAATGGAATGGTTTATTATTTTCCCACCCATTACACCACCTACTGAGCATGCACAATTATATCCTAAAACTCTGTAATTTGCTCAGGATGCTTATGAGTCTAAGTGAGTTGTGCAAGAGACAACAATGGATGTGATCTCAGTGTTGATGCTATCCCAGGCAAGAAGGAATTATTCCTGGGATATTCCCTTAATATCACAGTAATAAATCTTTTTGCCTGGGATATTCCTTTAGTATCCCAGGAATGTCTCCATATTGATGATATTGAAATTTAATTTCAATTAAAATATATCTTATTCGTCGAATTGGAAATTTATAATTAATTTGTTATACTATGATTTGGTGTATTTTAATTAAAACAATAAATGGTCGATCATAAATTTACTGATCATCAAATAATATTTTAATTTTATTAATTCAAGCAGCTATCTGTATGTCGAATAATATTCTTTAATAATATCGACAGGGGAATAAGGCTGTATACTGTATAGTGAATTTGAAACTTTTAAAATTTAACAAATCTGCCATTTTTTTTTTAAATTTATCACTAAATGAAGCTATATGAGATTATTTTAAGTCTTTGAATTACTATAATTAGAAAAAAATATTCCAATAGTCCTAAATGTTATTACTATATTCATTAAAACTTTAAAATAGTCCCTGATATTAAATTATTATATATTTAATGTATTGAACACAGATCACCTTATATACATCAGTACACAATGTAAATACTGTAAATGTACATAAGGTAAATACTTCCAATATCTCCATTTCACCCCATTCTTCCCATTTAATCCACCATACAAACAAAAGGTGTTAATTAATGCAAATGAAGTGAATTAATTCCACAGTGCGGTTAACCGCGAGAAGTCCACCTAACGGGGTAACAGATGGCAGGATAGGTGGACCTAAAGTAAATAGATCTGCCGTATAAATATCCTAAGATAAATACAATTGACCCACATTGTATGTCATTAGATGAACTTGCATAACTAATGCTTCCTGATTTGTTTCATCTTAATTTTACATCTGTAAGTAAGAAAAGAAAATATATATTCTATATGAAAGGAAAATAAAAAAAATCGATAAAAATTAAATTTAGATTTTCTATGAAAAAGAAATTTAAATTTTCAGGTAAAAAAGTATACTAAACATTCCAGGAGTAAACATCTGAACAGCTTCTAGTTATATCATAAACTAATCATTTTCTAACATCTAAAAATACATCTGTCGTTAAAATCATCATTTATTTCAATCAGAAACTCCATTCAGTCGTAAAAAGTCAAAGCATCAATTACTTTTCTCCCCCATACACACCAACACATGTGTCAAACCCACCAATGGTTTCTGAGAAAGCTCATAGGCCTAAAAAAGGCATATACGTATATATAGGCCGTACACAAAGCGTATCAATTCGCACTAAGGAGATCGTGGCGCAATAGGCGTGAGCGGCGTAGCACGCAAATCTGTCCTCAGATCGCAACATCTGTCTCTTTTCCCAGCCAACTGATCTCTTTGAAGCGATTGCTGTGACATCTGGTCTGAATTCACCAAACACGAGTCATTCTACCCTGTGTTGTATGTAGCTAGGGGAGCTGCAGAGAATCGAAAAAAAAAACATTTTCGATTATTTAAAACAACTTTGATTCAATTGTTATTATTTTAATATTTTATTTATATTTTATTTTTAATGATTGGTATTCTTGATAAACAACTATAATACAATACAATTTCACTGGATACCAATAATTAGAACAAGTTAAATTTTTATAACTATATTATAGTTTTTCTTATACATATAATATATATATAATGTGGAACGATTCAATAGCATGTAGCTTTTAATGTAAATATATACAGGGTGACCCACAAAAAAGTGTACCCAACTAAAAATTAACATATATCAACAACTATTGAAGGTACAGTTTTTTTAGGTATCATTTTGTTTGTTATACCTTTCTCCGTCCAAAGTTTAATTTTAATTTATTTTTGTTTATTTTTGTGAATATAACAACGACTTAATTGATGGGTGGTGCAAATGGTCAGAAAACTGACAATGAAGTTAGTTAAAACATTAAGAATATCTTAAAATAAAATAAAACATATTTATTTCTAGATTTTAAGTACATTCATATAACTATTTCTTTTATAAAATAGTGACAATATAGAGAAAAGTGTTTAAGTACAAAAATGAAGGAACAAGTTTAAATTTTAACAAGTGTCGTTCAGACCGCAAGAGGACAGTGCGATCTGAAGACAAAATACATTTTGTTCAGTAAATTTAAACTTGTTCCTTCATTTTTGTACTTAAACACTTTTCTCTATATTGTCACTATTTTATAAAAGAAATAGTTATATGAATGTACTTAAAATCTAGAAATAAATTTGTTTTATTTTATTTTAAGATATTCTTAATGTTTTAACTAACTTCATTGTCTGTTTTCTGACCATTTGCACCACCCATCAATTAAGTCTTTGTTATATTCACAAAAATTATAAAAATTATGAAAATTTAACTGTGAATGGAGAAGGATTCAACAAACAGAATGATACCTGAAAGAAAACTGTACCTTCAATAGTTGTTGAAATATATGAATTTACAGTTGGGTATACTTTTTGTGGGTCACCCTGTATATACTATGTAAACTATAGTGAATATTATTTTTGTTGATTTATATAAGTATTATATCCATCACTGCAAGCAATTCAATAAATCTTCTACATTTTATATATTAATGTACTTTATCACAAACTTAATTTGTTGATAAAACAGTTTCGTGTTTCATATCGTGTATTATAGAGAAGTGAACGGAAACCTATGATTGTGACTGTCAAAGGATATTAGCATATAAATAGTGTGTATGGCTAGGAAAGAATGTTAGTTAGTTACAGTTAGAGTTATATTAATTGATATGTTGCTGTAATATATGGTATAGGATTTATTATTTAGAGAGTGGGGTAAGTTCCGAGTTATCGAACGGTTACACATTTTCAATCATATTAAGACTTTTTTTAAATAAGCATCATTTAAATTTCATTATATTGTTCTATTTCAATTAATGATTTTCTTTCATTATTCCATTTATTTCATAGTTCTAAATTATAATAAAAGTTAGTTTACATCCTAGCCAAGGTATCAAAATCTTTTTCAATTTTATCTCACGCGTATATTTATTTCTCACACATAAAAAGTACCTAATTCTTCCCTCACAATGTTATATATTCATAACCATTACTTCTCTCACTATTCTAAATCATCTAAATTCTAAAAGAATCTAATCCTCTTAGAGGATATTCAAGTGGAGCATAAAACTCTTGTTTTGGCTGCTGCTCCTCCTCCTCTTTGCGAACAAAAAGCGAAAGGATCGAGTAATCGAGAGCACTTCTTTCAATACATATTTTATGGAAGGGAAGGAGATATATCCCCTGCAAAATAAATGCACTTCCTATGCATTATTCAGTGACAGAATGTTTGCAAAGTCTACCTCTCCAACTGAATGCTTGATCAATTTTAACACATCGCCGGCTAGAGGATGTATATACTGCGTGGTATCGGACAGTTTAACATTTTCGGGCATATAACCTATACTATATAACCAGTTAAAATATGTACTTTGTATGATTGGTAATGTAGAACTGTTCAATAATTCGTAACTTTCCCTACCCAGGTAGAAAATACAGTTGGGTCCATCTTAGATTTTTGGGTTTGAAGATTCTAAGCTGACAAGCTCAAAATAATCTTCAACTTCGTTTACGGTTGGTTTTATCCATGGAATTTCTATATATAGTACCCACTAAAATCACCAATGATTATAATGGGAAACTTGCTTTGATCATCAAAACATCATCTTATATATTATCTAAGGCCCATTCTATACTATAGCAGATAAAACGCAGCGTTTTCACCGCCTAGTTTATACCTCTTCAAGAAGTGACGGTTAAATGAATGGAAAGCAAATTTGCAGTCTATACTACCGTTTCTACCGCCTTCCATTCATTTAACCGTTATTTATTGAAGAGGAATAAACTAGGCGGTGAAAGCGCTGCGTTTTATCTGCTATAGTATAGAATGGGCCTTAGTAGAAGAAACCGGAGATTACCATGTGAAAACAATTCGTTCTGACTTGGTCCTTATATAGTCTGAATGTTAAATAATTTAATGTCTACTTTAATATAAATTGCCATTGACGTGAGAGCTCAAACATTCGAACATATTTCCCTTTCAACTTCATTTACCAAACAAAGAAAAAGTTCATTTCAGTTTTGTAGAAGTTATTTAATATATGCAATAGATTCTATTTGAGAGTATGCTGCACACAACAAAAGTTAGGGACAGGAATCGTTCAAAAATGTCTTCTGCTATGATTTCTTTCTATTTCCTCAGACGCTTTCGTCAAGTTTCTGAATATAGGAATGTTTTTCATTTTTTTAGAATAGGCCCATGACGAAAAGTTTCAGTCATACTGTAATGTAAAGAAATGCTATAAAGTTCATAACAGTTTATTATTAAATCTTCTCCAGAAGTTTTGGGGAAATCTCCTAACGAAGAAGATGTCCTATTGTGAATTCAGAAACAATTTAGGAATAAAATGGATATCCCTGGTAAAGTTACTAGCCTGTTATTGGTGCAAGAGTTTGAGAATACATAGAAAGCTTTCTTTAATAAATATTTCAAGAAAAAAATACGTACGGCATACTACCTAAAAATGGTATTCAACATCTGGGGGGACTAACATCAGTTAGATAAATATTGTTAGAGAATTACATTAAGCAAAGAAATGGGTATACATTTCAGTAAACTTTGTCCTAATTAATTTTTAATATTTTTCATATCCCAGAAGGTAATTTTCCAGTCGGCAGATTGTCTGTTATTGTCCATTACGGTAAATATTGATGGTATTTTATCGTAAAATATCATAATAAAGACATCATCCTCAGGATTTCTTGTCGGGAATGTCCGACGAAAGACTATAGACTGAAAGTGTTTTAAATTTATGATAAATGACAGTTGTATTTTAGTCCTAGATAGATATTTTTTTCATGATTGATTATATTCACCGATAGAAACCGGACTATTTTAATTTTCTGAACCATGTCTCAAATGTGCCTATCATATATTCTCAATCACATTTTCCTCCACATTCACTACTTACAGTGTATGTAATTACGCAAGGCACATAGCTAATTTCACGGGTTTTACCTCAGTAGAATGACGTCCAGTAACAACAGAGATGTAATTCATCCCTGTGGGTGTAGGATATGCACTTTCCATGGGAAGAAACTTCTAATCCCATAGATTTGTGGGAAAGTTTTCACTGTACTTCTCACCTGTGGCTACTCATTGGAACCAATGGAAAATAATTACACTATGTACCTACTGGATAGTCTTACACTGAGTATGGATAGGTGAATACTAGAAAATAAACATATACGGGATATAGTCTTACAATTTGTATAGGTTAATTATAGTTAGGATGTTCTGAATTATTTACTATCTATTTTATGAGTATATGTATTTTTTGGTATAATTTGTTGTTGATTTATTTATATAGATATTAATTTGAAGTTATTGGATAGTTGTACATCTTCGATCATATAAGAAATATGTTTAATATTTATAATTAAATTAATATATACCATGATGTATAATTTATCTTGAACTCGATTGTTCCAATTCTCTCTTTATGTAATACTAAATAAATAATAAGGAAATAAACACACTTGAGTTTTGGAAATTATAAAACAGGGAATAAAGAAATAAATCAATAATTAGAAATAATATTGTACTTTGTACGTTCCTGACATTCTGACAGAATTTATCGAAATTTGACACACACAGAGGTATAACATGGTTGATAAATCCTATTTCTCATTCGAATATACAAAATCTATATCTATTGGAAAATATAATTATAATAATCTAACATCTAATTGTTTAATTATCCCTCATAACAACATTTCAGAAGAGTAACAGCAAGCAATGTAGTAGTATTAATTTGACTGCTGTGTCAAGGCAAAGAGAATGATTTAATTATTATATTTAATTGTTTTATTTTTAGCTCTGGTGGTAAAAAAACTGCATCTTATATGAAAACACCAAACAATGTATAAATTATATTTCAGATTATTATCATTTTAACCATGTCCAATTTGTTCATCATTATTATATAATATATCATTAAAATTAGTTAATTTGAGCAAAGAATTTTCTCGATTGAGGGTTTTTGAATGTGGCATTTTTGTTTTCAAAATCTACTTCTATGATAATACGTATACAATAATAAAAAATATTTTTATTATGTATTTTTTATTGTTTATTTACTATAATTCATTTTTTATCAACTCTTTTTTATTTGCTATTATTTATTGTAAATTTACGAAACCAAAATTCTTGACAAATGATAAAGTACTGCAACAAAAGAAAATAATAACTCTAACCCATCACAGTTACTTATTTACTCAGTACATAAATAACTGTATTTAGTGTAGCTAATTAAATGCATAGAAGTATCACACTAACTCTCAAACAAGAACAATAATAACAGTTTCCAACCCGTGACTTTAGTTTCGCTATATTAGCACTATTTTACAAGTTCCGGCAGAACATATATATTTATCTATACACACACAGAGGCGTTAGTATCAAAGTTATATGCTCATACACAATGGAGTTAATTAGATTGCCGTTAATAACCTAAGTTGATGTTGTTAATTATTTTGTGACAAAGTTGGGGAGCTGTTCGTCGAATTATCGGTAGAAGTTCCGATATGCCGTATTTAAGCGCTAGATTAAGTACCCGTCCGACGAAACTTCACAGCCAACTGCTGGGCTAAGTTGAAGTGATCTTTATGCAAACTGCATATAGGTTACTTACTCTTTTTATTGCCCAATGCAGGATATATTGGATACGATATCAGAACTTGTTTCGAAAAAAGTCTTTCAAAGTTCCGAACTTGGAGCTAATATACTGTAAGATAGTGTTACTTAGAGAGCTGAACTGAATGGTGTGAGACTTGGAATATTATTATTGTGCTCTGTTGATTATTATTATCATTAGTGTTATATTGATTATTGTTATTAATGTTCTGTTGATTAATATCATTATTAGGGTTAGATACGAATTATCGGTCAGTACTACATCTTCGGTCGTATAAAAAAACTATATACAAATTGTTATTATTACACAGTGCTATCTAATACTTCTGCAAACCCGGGTTTGCAGAAGTATTAGATAGCACTGTGTAATAATAACAATTATATTGTTTTTTCTTACATGTCCGAAGATGTAGTACTGACCGATAATTCGTAACTTACTGGAGTGTTCTATAGATTATTTTTACTAGTGTTCTGTTCATTAGTTTCATTAACTTTAATCCTGTTGATAAAATATTCATATACTGCACAATTTTTTTAATTTATAGAATCTTTCCTTTTCTTTGAAATGATCATTCTGTGTTTTGTAACTAGAAAAAGAATCACTGCAGAACGTTTGTTAATTCATTATCAATAATGTTGATGAATTTCATTTAAAATTACATGTGAGATAGTGAGTTATAATGAGCTATTCAATCAAATTCTCTGTTTATTGATGTCAATTTCAGCTTTTCGCATAATTAATTATTAATTAATTAAATTAGCTAGCAACATTATTAAATACAATCGCATTTGTTGTATGACTATTTATTAATGATATTGAGTCATTCTTAGGCATTACACTTCCCTTTCAGTCACCGCCTAGTCACTAGGACTAACCACCTGAAAATTTCCTACAGCTCACAGTCACAGTTGGCTGTAGCCCTAACCACCAAGTAGAACACTGCAATAGGGTCATATAAAGTGGTTTACTGGTTCTCAGCCTTCAGATGGACACACAGTGTCAGAGGGTGTAATCATAATTAATATGTTGGGTCTGCAAATTATACACTTTTTGTTTATAGTCTATTCACAACAAAGTGATGTAGATCAACCAAAAAAACTCCAAAATTCGCTTAAAAGTTAAATCGTGACTGAAAGAGTTAAGGGATCAAAGTTCTTCCGTCAATAAAATTTAAAGCAATATAATAATAAATGTCCGTCACACAGTCTTAATATTTTTAAAGATATCATTTGAAATCAATATTGTAGGTTTTTCATAAATTGCAGCTTTCAAAACTAATAGAAATCAATCTTAACAGTCCAAGATATAAAATTGTTAACAATAAGCGAAATTCCCTCTTCATTCTCTATGGCCCCACCAAAACTTTCTATATTGGTGTAGTTTAACAACCGCTAATACGCTAGAAAAGTTTGATTAAAACTAGTTTGTCTAAAATTGAAAATACGGTTTCCGCCTAATCTTCAAATTTCATTTCAGTTGGCAAAGTTAGCACAACTTGTATCGATAGGCTGGGTACAGAGAAAGCTATTTGGACTTCTGCAAAACTCAATGAGTGATTATTTCAATTAAGTTTTTATGTTAAATCCTTTCCAAATCATCACAATTTCGAGTAATATAATTCGATATTTGCTATATAATGCTACTAACGTCATTTTATGTTTATGTTCTCTATATTGATTTTATTGAAAAATAACCTCTAGCTGTAAACATTTTTATTAAATTGTATCCAATAGATCAACATGAAACTGAGATGTTATACAATTCTTCATATATTGACAATCTTACATTAATTTAAATTCATTCAGGGAATACGCAGGAAGATTGAATTAGTGTTCCACAAGATAGCAATAACCTTTAATATGCTCTAAAAAACATATTACCTGATCGATTATGTGTGCAATAAATTACTGTGAGGTATGGAAATATTCATAGTAACTCTTGAACTTCCTCTCGCTGGAATACTGAAGTGATTCGTCAAACACTTCACACCACACCTGTTAAACACTCCAAAACAGACCTGTTAAACACTCCACAACAGAGCTATTAAACACTCCAGAACAGCACTGTCAAACTGTCTCCATGTGTATACACCCAGTCATAATTCAGAACTATTACAATATATGTTAGTAGAGACGGTGACGCGTGATGATGAATATATTATCTAATGACCACTGAGGGCAAAACTAAATCATTCTTGTAGTTTAGGGACTGTATTATTGCTGGGAGTAGTTATATAATCTCACACAGTTACTTTATTACTCACAAAGAATTATGAATGATTTTCCTAACGAAAGAATACTGCGCGAGAAGATGCTCATGATTTTTTATATACTATAGATAATAAAAATTTCAAACCCTATTCGGAATAATCAGAGGTCAATTCATTTTTCAATATCTATTTGATTACGTGAAGTAAATACAGATAAATTAAACACTGTGTGCGGAAAGAGTGAGTGCGTATGTACGTATTGGAAAGGATGTGCGGAATGCAACGATACTGACTCTGGTGGCACAGTACCTCTTGCTACTTCAATCACTTACCTCACTTATATACCTACCAATGGGATGATGAACCTCTTCATTTCAATACAGTTTTCGTGGTAGCATAAAGCATAATCATAAGCCTGGAATCTCTATTTGTTTCTCACCTATATTAGTAAAAGGTTCAGTAGATGTAATCGTTCCATGCCAAATTGGTCGAAGGTTTAGGATTGAGAGCAATAAGAAAATCATACGGCAAGGGTATGATATTAAAATCATTAGTTGCATGCTTCATTTCAATAACAAATAAAAGATGCTGTAGCTAGCAAATTCAATAACAGTTTACATATTCTACTTCAAAAACAAAGTTCTGGATTTTTTTTCCACGAGGATGATATGACTATATTTACATAAGCTAAAACCTCTATGTTTTTCGTCAATTCACATGAGAATTAATTATGTTCTGTATAAATGTAGAAATGGTAAATTATTTCTAGAATCATATTTAGTCATTCGAACTGAGTATGAAATCCTGTTTGGTGAACGATAAAATATTAATTACATCGTTTGATATCGGAACTTACAAATAACCAACGTATATCATTTCAACATTAATTGATGTATTGAGTTAAGTACATCATGTAGAAGAGATATTTTCAGTCTCATGCTACACATGATAATTGTGATATATAATAATTGGTAATGATTATTTTTGAATTATATTTGAATAATTGAATCTGAAAAAGAAGATATTCATACTTAGATAGACTAGATGCTATATTATATAACAAATTTAATCTAATTGAGAGTTAAGTCTATTCAATTAATTATTATTTATGAGAAGTAATGACTAGATTTGATGTTTTACACTAATTCTACAAAATGTTTCGATAGTAATTCTAAATGCAGATATATTCAGATAATATGAATAGGATAATAATTATTATGAATAGGATAAATTGGTTATACAATGTATGTAATTAAGAAATTAGATGGTATATGCACATGGGAGACGATTGATGTACAACTAAAGACTGACGATTGAAGTACTACTGAAGACTGACGATTGAAGTACAACTAAAGACTGACGATTGAAGTACTACTAAAGACTGACGATTGAAGTACTACTAAAGACTGACGATTGAAGTACTACTAAAGACTGACGATTGAAGTACTACTAAAGACTGACGATTGAAGTACAACTAAAGACTGACGATTGAGGTACAACTAAAGACTGACGATTGAAGTACTACTAAAGACTGACGATTGAGGTACTACTAAAGACTGACGATTGAAGTACTACTAAAGACTGACGATTGAGATACAACTAAAGACTGACGATTGAAGTACTACTAAAGACTGACGATTGAAGTACTACTAAAGACTGACGATTGAAGTACAACTAAAGACTGACGATTGAGGTACAACCAAAGACTGACGATTGAGGTACTACTAAAGACTGACGATTGAAGTACTACTAAAGACTGACGATTGAAGTACTACTAAAGACTGACGATTGAAGTACTACTAAAGACTGACGATTGAGGTACAACCAAAGACTGACGATTGAGGTACAACTAAAGACTGACGATTGAGGTACTACTAAAGACTGACGATTGAAGTACTACTAAAGACTGACGATTGAAGTACTACTAAAGACTGACGATTGAGGTACAACTAAAGACTGACGATTGAGGTACAACCAAAGACTGACGATTGAGGTACAACTAAAGACTGACGATTGAGGTACAACTAAAGACTGACGACAAGAGAAGTGAGTGTGACGATTGTCGTAGGACTTAAGGCAGGTATCGTGATGTGAGTGAAATAATAACACCTTCTCTCAGTCCTCAGTGGAATGACTTGCAGAAACAACAGAGATAAAAGATTGCAATGGAGGATTTCAAGAGAGGAGAAAAACAAAAACCTTCTTTGGGAAATGCTACTCTAGATTGAATTGAATGGAGTGGATTGAATTGAATGGAGTGGATTGAATTGAATGGAGTGGATTGAATTGAATGGAGTGGATTGAATTGAATGGAGTGGATTGAATTGAATGGAGTGGATTGAATTGAATGGAGTGGATTGAATTGAATGGAGTGGATTGAATTGAATGGAGTGAATTGAATGGAGTGGATTGAATTGAATGGAGTGGATTGAATTGAATGGAGTAGATTGAATTGAATGGAGTGGATTGAATTGAATGGAGTGGATTGAATTGAATGGAGTGGATTGAATTGAATGGAGTGGATTGAATTGAATGGAGTGGATTGAATTGAATGGAGTGGATTGAATTGAATGGAGTGGATTGAATTGAATGGAGTGGATTGAATTGAATGGAGTGGATTGAATTGAATGGAGTGGATTGAATTGAATGGAGTAGATTGAATTGAATGGAGTGGATTGAATTGAATGGAGTGGATTGAATTGAATGGAGTGGATTGAATTGAATGGAGTGGATTGAATTGAATGGAGTGGATTGAATTGAATGGAGTGGATTGAATTGAATGGAGTGGATTGAATTGAATGGAGTGGATTGAATTGAATGGAGTGGATTGAATTGAATGGAGTGGATTGAATTGAATGGAGTGGATTGAATTGAATGGAGTGGATTGAATTGAATGGAGTGGATTGAATTGAATGGAGTGGATTGAATTGAATGGAGTGGATTGAATTGAATGGAGTGGATTGAATTGAATGGAGTGGATTGAATTGAATGGAGTGAATTGAATGGAGTGGATTGAATTGAATGGAGTGGATTGAATTGAATGGAGTGGATTGAATTGAATGGAGTGAATTGAATGGAGTGGATTGAATTGAATGGAGTGGATTGAATTGAATGGAGTGGATTGAATTGAATGGAGTGGATTGAATTGAATGGAGTGGATTGAATTGAATGGAGTGGATTGAATTGAATGGAGTGGAGTGGATTGAATTGAATGGAGTGGATTGAATTGAATGGAGTGGATTGAATTGAATGGAGTGGATTGAATTGAATGGAGTGGATTGAATTGAATGGAGTGGATTGAATTGAATGGAGTGGATTGAATTGAATGGAGTGGATTGAATTGAATGGAGTGGATTGAATTGAATGGAGTGGATTGAATTGAATGGAGTGGATTGAATTGAATGGAGTGGATTGAATTGAATGGAGTGGATTGAATTGAATGGAGTGGATTGAATTGAGTGGATTGAATTGAATGGAGTGAATTGAATGGAGTGGATTGAATTGAATGGAGTGGATTGAATTGAATGGAGTGGATTGAATTGAATGGAGTGGATTGAATTGAATGGAGTGGATTGAATTGAATGGAGTGGATTGAATTGAATGGAGTGGATTGAATTGAATGGAGTGGATTGAATTGAATGGAGTGGATTGAATTGAATGGAGTGGATTGAATTGAATGGAGTGGATTGAATTGAATGGAGTGGATTGAATTGAATGGAGTGGATTGAATGGAATGGAGTGGATTGAATTGAATGGAGTGAATTGAATGGAATGAATTGAATGGAGTGGAGTGAATTGAATGGAGTGAATTGAATGGAGTGGAGTGAATTGAATGGAGTGAATTGAATGGAGTGGAGTGAATTGAATGGAGTGAATTGAATGGAGTGAATTGAATGGAGTGGAGTGAATTGAATGGAGTGAATTGAATGGAGTGAATTGAATGGAGTGGTTTGAATTTAAGTAACCAATAACAAAATAGTTCTTTTTTACTTATAAAATAGACTCTTTTCTCTGATCTTAACTTCAATTTATGATATCATCAACACAATTATAATAACTAAATTATGTATCATTTTTACAAAGCATTAATACAACAGAATGATTAAAAAGAATCAGAAGTGAAAGTTTTTACAGATTTAATTTAGTTTTTCCGATTTAAGTATCAGAAAGGGAAGGTTCTGATAGTAAAATGTTATGCAAATCATTGCGCAGTCTTCTGAATGTTCCACTCCTTTATACCGTGACATGTTAGTTCCAAGCTGTACCAACCCTTAGCACTGTACTCTAGTCAATGAATGAATGTCATATATATGTACAAAATAACTGTCGAAAATTACAACCTTGAATCAATGGCTTTCGGTTGGTTATTTTTAATTGATGATAGAGATTATTTCACTAAAAATAATGAAAAGTTATAAGAAGTGACATAATTTTTATATTTTTATTTTTGTAACACTGAAGGAAAGAAGTAACTATTATAGTCAAAATTCTATGATATTATGATATTTTACGATAAAATACCATCAATATTTACCGTAATGGACAAGAACAGACGATATGCCGGTTGTTAATTTCTGACTGGGATGCAGGACATAGAATATATTTCACAAAGTCACCAAGTGAAGTGTCACCTTATTTTCTTATCTCTTCCAAGTGAGATTAAAGCTTATCTCTGAAGCTTATCTACTGGCCTTGAAAATATGTGAAGTGATAATAATTGTCTTATCATGCACACTGATAAGAACTGATATGAGTGTCATGTAGGAACATGTAAATGATAAGACATGAGACTAGTGATACTGTTTGAATGGAAAGGCATGGAGAAATGAAAAACATATATAAAGATGAAAAATGTATGTAGATAGAGGCCTGTAGCTACCTCTTGCTCTATGTCCCTGACAGTATGCTGATCGCATGAGGATTAGCTTCAAAATTTTAATTTCAACTTGTTTATTTATAGAAATCAATTTGCTATGTTACATTTTACATTGCAAACTTTAACACTCTATAATTACTAATTCTCCTGAATCTCTATCCTTCCTAATTCCTTTAGGTTGCTCATCAAAGTGGTAAAACTCAGAGTTGAACTTCTCTTTCTTTTTGAGTGGCTCTGACAAAGGAGGAGGTGATGGTTGAGATGATAGCTCAAAAGCGCCCAGTCATGG
>CANNZV010000513.1:714557-797211 GCA_947561585.1 Caprella mutica | reverse complement strand
AATATAAATGTAAAGTAATAATATAAATGTAAAGTAATAATATAAATGTAAAGTAATAATATAAATGTAAAGTAATAATATAAATGTAAAGTAATAATATAAATGTAAAGTAATAATATAAATGTAAAGTAATAATATAAATGTAAAGTAATAATATAAATGTAAAGTAATTATATAAATATAAAGTAATAATATAAATCTAAAGTAATAATATAAATGTAAAGTAATAATATAAATCTAAAGTAATAATATAAATGTAAAGTAGAATTTATGAAGGTATATTCTATTGTCATTAAAGTTTAATAGTTATAATAATGGGTAAAATTGAGTATATCTCATGGATAGGAAAATAAAGCAACTATCTATCATAATATATATAGTATATACAATATGGTTCTGGGAAATAATGGTGATATCAAAAAACAATAGTTCAAAAAGTTGAAGTTATGAGTACTAAAATGTGTAGTTTATTTATCAAATAGGATAATATCATTAATCGTTGTAAAATGATACGTAACATTAGTAATTTTGACATGTATTCAACATGAGATTTGAGCGAAAAATTCGGTCTGAGGAATAAATGTAACTTATGAATTAGATGTATAAGGAGGCGTGTCGCCCCCCAAACCCCCTGCCAGGTCATTAAACAATCATGAAGTGTGCAGTACAACAAACTATAGCGGATGTAACAAACTACATAACGGTCATTCATGTTGAGCTATCATTTATAATTCTGAGACCGAAAATAAAACTTCCTGATTCATATTCAAATAGGGTTAGTTCCGAGTTAACGAAATGTACCACATTTTCGATTATGTAATGAAAAGTATACAAATTAGCATTCTTCAACTCGTTATTATAATTTGCATATACTGATGTGAAACCGTCCAATTATTCGGAACTTAGCCTACAGTGAAGCATAGTTGATAAAATGGTGTAACTATTTACAGTTTGATTATTTAATATATAAATGAGATGAACATGTGAGTGATTTATAACAATGCTTTGCTAGGTTCATTCCAATATAAAAATCTTATGATTAAGTTGCCCGATTTCGAGGTATCATGAATGGATTAATTTCATGTTATGAATCATATCAATGAGCTTCATAAATATTTAATGCATCAAACAATAGAAATAATGATGGTTTAACAGTTTCAACAGTATACCTTTGAAGAATCAGTCTGTGATATTATTAGTGAGTATTTGTTACTTCAAAGAACATTAGCAGGTGTAACGTTGACATCTGTGAACATTTGTGAAAAACATTGCATGATTGGAACACACTAATTGATTGGTAATGGTGGTTATATTATAATTAATTGATGGCTATTGGAATAATTTACCTTGCATTGGCAGTATATTTATATTGAAGGAACAGTGTAGCAATAATATATTATATTTTTTAATGATATAATTAATATTTCCGTTATATTTTGTTTCTAATTTTACTGAAAAGGAGAGTTTCCATAAATTTTTAAATATTATACGTAGGACAGGCATAGAATTAGTATAAATCAATAAGATAAAAATATTTACCAAATGTATCCAAAAAGTGTTTTTCCTCTCACAAAAATTAGCCAACTGTTTGTTCATTTCCATATTTAAAAAACCAATTAAAATTCCATTCACTTGGAATATTGTTTTCCTTTTTTCAAATGCGGGCACCCCCATAGAGCACTGGAATCTAGAAGCTACTCTGACAAATTCCTTTTGAGCACATGTTACAGGACCACCAGCCTGACCACATATACCCTACCTATACCTAACTACCTATTCCTACCTACCTACCAAACCACCAAAACCCTACCTACCAACCTACCTATAGTATCTCTATGAAATCTGACAACCTTCATTGTACAGTCAGAGAAAAGTGTACCCGTAATAATTCCTAGACAGTTTACGAATTTCACCTTTACATGGAGAAACTAACCTAGTTGTGATGCTTGTAGATATTTTGATTTCACCTGGGTACTTGACGACTATTTTGTAAGATTTCAAAATAATGGGAATTTAGAAAACTGTGAATTCATAAACTAGTATCTTGCGAAAACTTTTTTCTCTGATAGTACCTCTCGGGAAAGAAACTGTCCGGTAATTGAGTACGGTATACCCTGAAAAAGTTACTAACAAATTAGCCATTGTTCTTCAATTGTATCAATACAATCAATACAGTGCTCTATGGTTACAATATTGTCATATATCAGAAGATAGGTAATCAGGTAAATTGAGCTATGATACCAGGTACAGTCAGAGAGAAGTGTTTTCGTGATGATTTAATCACAGTTTAACAATTTCTCATTTTTTTAAAGAAACTTTACTAATTGCATTTTAAAATTTTGACCCCGAACCCCCCTGCCAGGTCATTAAATAATCATGAATTGTGCAGTACAAAAAACTAGCGGATACAACAAACTACATTACAGCCATCAATGTTGAGAGTTTCAAAATTTCTTATTATTTCAAAAGAAAATAAATTCAACTATAACTATATGCAAGAAGAAGAAATCTAACATGGGTGGAGCATTTTACCGCTCCATGGTCCCCCCCCCCCTCCCCTCGTTCTTACCGACCAATCAGAGAAGAGTTTACGTAAAAGCCAATATCAGTAAAAACATTATCCTTGCAGCACTGCGTTTGCGGTAGAGACAAAGTCTCAAAAACCTTATGCGCTGTTTACTATATCTTTTAATAATTTTAAACAGAGGAAACATAACCTTTTTGGACACTGCATGAACAGTGAACACATTTGACTCTTTTCTCTTGTAGTACTTTTCACTCTTCAATCGTGTAGCCAAACTATTTGGTTTTCTCTAATATTATTCTAAGTGGAAGGTGTTTGTAGCAAATTACCTTTTGCTCATTTCTTAACTTATATTCCCTCTAGGAAAAGAGAATATAGAGAAAGGAAATCCTTCATTTGAAGTCTAATAACTTCAGCCAATCAATGGAAAATAGTCTAAAATCATGTTAGTTTGGATTAGATTTCGATTATTATTTTATCATTGTTCATATTATGAAACGCGATCGTTGTTTCAAATAATAATTTGCATAGTTAGTGTAAGCTTCTAATTACCGGACAGTTCCACATTTTCGATCATATAAACTAAATTAAATAATAAAAAAATTATTTTCTTATTGCATGGTATCCACGATACTTGCAGGTTTTATGGATACCAATTAAAAGTAAAATTTTGATCATTGTACAGTTTAACTATAATGACTTACACTATAAACATAATTATAATTATACTATTATTCTTCTTAATTATTGTCTTTACATATAGCAGTATAGTGGAGACATTCTTTACAATTTCATCTCAGTTTTCTTTTTTAAGCTTTAGAGAATTAGATTGCAATTACAGCGTCTTGAAGACGAAGAAAAACTTCCATTGAAGCTCATGCAAACTCTTCTCAAATGATTAGCATTAAAAATATACCTTGAACAAACTAAATAGACTGTACTCACTAATTTTGTATCCCCTCATGTCAGTATTTAAGGAGAATATATATAGCAATGGAATAATAATGGTATTGTGAATTTGCAAAATGATTTGTTTGAAATGTTTTATGTAACTGTTCAATTTTGTTTTGTTTTGATTTTTGTAGCGCGTCTTTCACAATAAATTTCAGCTCAAAATAACGAACAGAGTAATTAACAGGTACAATAACTAGTATATTAAAATCTTAACTCTACTGCAAATATTAACTAACTTTGAAAATGATATTACCTAAAACTTGCATATACACGGCAAAGGAATTTCTCCCAGATTGTACATATGAATTAGATTGTTATTATTTATATATGTAGCATCTATAAGAAGAAAATACCTATCTGCATGTAGTACTTATATTTTCCAAATATAGTAAATACATCCCAGTTTGCTAATTTTTCTTTTCTGTACTTATATTTATTTTTATTCATTAAACACAAAACTTCGTCTGACAATTGGAACAAATACCCGGAAATGGTATCTGCTAAACAAGATTACATTTATTGAGCATAAAGGCCTTGTCAATCCAAGAATCTTGACAGGGTATTTACCTGTCAAGCAGTATGAAGTAGACTTCAATTCCATACATTAAAAGAGGATGTACAATTGCAAGATAAATATATTTCAATTAATGGTTACACGGGCAATAAATCATTTTATCTACACAGGAGACCTCTCCCTTTAGTCAACCTAGTAGAAATAGGATGAATATCCTTCGAAAAAGTTAGGTGACTATCGATATACAGGTAAAGCTCGTACTACGGAGAGTACAGGTACCGGAAAAAGTGTCCGCTATGCCGAGCAGTGAACGCTATGCGCGACTGAGGTTCTACTTCAGTTGGGGATTTTAACTTTGCAAGTTTTCTTTAACAGCATTTCAAAGAAACGCTAATGAAGGTGAACAATTTCAGATAATTATTAAAGGAAAATTGTAATGAAAATATTATAATATTTATATAACTTACTTATATGTATACTTATATAAATGTACGAAATATTAAGGTAGGTTTAATTTCTATAGAGCTTTTCTAATCGAAGAAAATGTGACGGAAAAGGGTAACAAAATCAAAATACTCAAAATCTGAAATCAATTCATTAAAGAGTTGATTATAATTTTGTACATTGTAATACCTCTGAATATAGTAAATGAATAACTAGATACTTGGTAGACTGTAAAATATTTCTTAAACCTTTTCATTTAAAGAGGTCATTTTTGCAAGTTGCATGTCCGGTAGAATGGACATATTTTGTCCTTTGTAGGTGGTGTCCTCTTAAAGATCGTCCGCTGTATAAGCTTTACCTGTACATTCCTACAGCAACTTCTTCAATCTACTGGTAAAGACAAAGTGTCATCCATATCAATATCACTTCTATACGTTAAAAACCAAATAATTAGTCTTATCACTAATAGCCAATTTATTAGAGGTAGCCATTCAAGTGCTCTCTTGAAATTATTATTGACATCTACGGCAGCAGAGTATTTTTGATCTCTACCAAACGAATGTAAGAGCGTACAATCGTCAGAATAGAACTTAAATATTAAATAAGGAACTGAATTGGTAGAGTCATTTATGAATATTAGAAACAACGGTGACCCTAAAATTGAGCCTTGGGGGTAATCCACATGTTAATAATCAGTTGATGTGTCACCAGAGAAATATACAAATTAACTTCTATAACTCAATAAAATAATATTCATATAACTGCTGGCAATAACTGGCAACTGTTATAACTGCTGGCAATAACTGGCAACTGTGATAACTGCTGGCAATAACTGGCAACTCTGATAACTGCTGGCAATAACTGGCAACTGTGATAACTGCTGGCAATAACTGGCAACTCTGATAACTGCTGGCAATAACTGGCAACTGTGATAGCTGCTGGCAATAACTGGCAACTCTGATAACTGCTGGCAATAACTGGCAACTGTTATAACTGCTGGAAATAACTGGCAACTCTGATAACTGCTGGCAATAACTGGCAACTGTGATAACTGCTGGCAATAACTGGCAACTCTGATAACTGCTGGCAATAACTGGCAACTGTGATAACTGCTGGCAATAACTGGCAACTCTGATAACTGCTAGCAATAACTGGCAACTCTGATAACTGCTGGCAATAACTGGCAACTGTGATAACTGCTGGCAATAACTGGCAACTCTGATAACTGCTGGCAATAACTGGCAACTGTTATAACTGCTGGCAATAACTGGCAACTGTTATAACTGCTGGCAATAACTGGCAACTGTGATAACTGCTGGCAATAACTGGCAACTCTGATAACTGCTGGCAATAACTGGCAACTGTGATAACTGCTGGCAATAACTGGCAACTCTGATAACTGCTGGTAATAACTGGCAACTGTGATAACTGCTGGCAATAACTGGCAACTCTGATAACTGCTGGCAATAACTGGCAACTGTTATAACTGCTGGCAATAACTGGCAACTGTGATAACTGCTGGCAATAACTAGCAACTGTTATAACTGCTGGCAATAACTGGCAACTGTGATAACTGCTGGCAATAACTGGCAACTGTGATAACTGCTGGCAATAACTGGCAACTGTGATAACTGCTGGCAATAACTGGCAACTGTGATAACTGCTGGCAATAACTGGCAACTGTTATAACTGCTGGTAATAACTGGCAACTGTTATAACTGCTGGCAATAACTGGCAACTGTTATAACTGCTGGCAATAACTGGCAACTGTTATAACTGCTGGCATTAACTGGCAACTGTGATAACTGCTGGCAATAACTGGCAACTGTGATAACTGCTGGCAATAACTTGCAACTCTGATAACTGCTGGCAATAACTTGCAACTCTGATAACTGCTGGCAATAACTGGCAACTGTTATAACTGCTGGCAATAACTGGCAACTGTTATAACTGCTGGCAATAACTGGCAACTGTTATAACTGCTGGCAATAACTGGCAACTGTTATAACTGCTGGCAATAACTGGCAACTGTTATAACTGCTGGCAATAACTGGCAACTGTGATAACTGCTGGCAATAACTGGCAACTGTTATAACTGCTGGCAATAACTGGCAACTGTGATAACTGCTGGCAATAACTGGCAACTGTTATAACTGCTGGCAATAACTGACAACTGTTATAACTGCTGGCAATAACTGGCAACTGTGATAACTGCTGGCAATAACTGGCAACTGTGATAACTGCTGGCAATAGCTGGCAACTCTGATAACTGCTGGCAATAACTGGCAACTGTGATAACTGCTGGCAATCACTGGCAACTCTGATAACTGCTGGCAATAACTGGCAACTGTGATAGCTGCTGGCAATAACTGGCAACTCTGATAACTGCTGGCAATAACTGGCAACTGTTATAACTGCTGGCAATAACTGGCAACTGTGATAACTGCTGGCAATAACTGGCAACTCTGATAACTGCTGGCAATAACTGGCAACTGTGATAACTGCTGGCAATAACTGGCAACTCTGATAACTGCTGGCAATAACTGGCAACTGTGATAGCTGCTGGCAATAACTGGCAACTCTGATAACTGCTGGCAATAACTGGCAACTGTTATAACTGCTGGCAATAACTGGCAACTGTGATAACTGCTGGCAATAACTGGCAACTCTGATAACTGCTGGCAATAACTGGCAACTCTGATAACTGCTGGCAATAACTGGCAACTGTGATAACTGCTGGCAATAACTGGCAACTCTGATAACTGCTGGCAATAACTGGCAACTGTGATAGCTGCTGGCAATAACTGGCAACTCTGATAACTGCTGGCAATAACTGGCAACTGTTATAACTGCTGGCAATAACTGGCAACTGTGATAACTGCTGGCAATAACTGGCAACTCTGATAACTGCTGGCAATAACTGGCAACTGTGATAACTGCTGGCAATAACTGGCAACTCTGATAACTGCTAGCAATAACTGGCAACTCTGATAACTGCTGGCAATAACTGGCAACTGTGATAACTGCTGGCAATAACTGGCAACTCTGATAACTGCTGGCAATAACTGGCAACTGTTATAACTGCTGGCAATAACTGGCAACTGTTATAACTGCTGGCAATAACTGGCAACTGTGATAACTGCTGGCAATAACTGGCAACTCTGATAACTGCTGGCAATAACTGGCAACTGTGATAACTGCTGGCAATAACTGGCAACTCTGATAACTGCTGGTAATAACTGGCAACTGTGATAACTGCTGGCAATAACTGGCAACTCTGATAACTGCTGGCAATAACTGGCAACTGTGATAACTGCTGGCAATAACTGGCAACTCTGATAACTGCTGGCAATAACTGGCAACTGTGATAACTGCTGGCAATAACTTGCAACTCTGATAACTGCTGGCAATAACTGGCAACTGTTATAACTGCTGGCAATAACTGGCAACTGTGATAACTGCTGGCAATAACTGGCAACTCTGATAACTGCTGGCAATAACTGGCAACTGTGATAACTGCTGGCAATAACTGGCAACTCTGATAACTGCTGGTAATAACTGGCAACTGTGATAACTGCTGGCAATAACTGGCAACTCTGATAACTGCTGGCAATAACTGGCAACTGTGATAACTGCTGGCAATAACTGGCAACTCTGATAACTGCTGGCAATAACTGGCAACTGTGATAACTGCTGGCAATAACTTGCAACTCTGATAACTGCTGGCAATAACTGGCAACTGTGATAACTGCTGGCAATAACTGGCAACTGTGATAACTGCTGGCAATAGCTGGCAACTCTGATAACTGCTGGCAATAACTTGCAACTCTGATAACTGCTGGCAATAACTTTCAACTGTTATAACTGCTGGCAATAACTGGCAACTGTTATAACTGCTGGCAATAACTGGCAACTGTTATAACTGCTAGCAATAACTGGCAACTGTTATAACTGCTGGCAATAACTGGCAACTGTTATAACTGCTGGCAATAACTGGCAACTGTGATAACTGCTGGCAATAACTGGCAACTGTTATAACTGCTGGCAATAACTGGCAACTGTGATAACTGCTGGCAATAACTGGCAACTGTTATAACTGCTGGCAATAACTGGCAACTGTTATAACTGCTGGCAATAACTGGCAACTGTTATAACTGCTGGCAATAACTGGCAACTGTTATAACTGCTGGCAATAACTGGCAACTGTTATAACTGCTGGCAATAACTGGCAACTGTGATAACTGCTGGCAATAACTGGCAACTGTTATAACTGCTGGCAATAACTGACAACTGTGATAACTGCTGGCAATAACTGACAACTGTTATAACTGCTGGCAATAACTGGCAACTGTGATAACTGCTGGCAATAACTGGCAACTCTGATAACTGCTGGCAATAACTGACAACTGTTATAACTGCTGGCAATAACTGGCAACTGTGATAACTGCTGGCAATAACTGGCAACTGTGATAACTGCTGGCAATAGCTGGCAACTCTGATAACTGCTGGCAATAACTGGCAACTGTGATAACTGCTGGCAATAACTGGCAACTCTGATAACTGCTGGCAATAACTGGCAACTGTGATAGCTGCTGGCAATAACTGGCAACTCTGATAACTGCTGGCAATAACTGGCAACTGTTATAACTGCTGGCAATAACTGGCAACTGTGATAACTGCTGGCAATAACTGGCAACTCTGATAACTGCTGGCAATAACTGGCAACTGTGATAACTGCTGGCAATAACTGGCAACTCTGATAACTGCTGGCAATAACTGGCAACTGTGATAGCTGCTGGCAATAACTGGCAACTCTGATAACTGCTGGCAATAACTGGCAACTGTTATAACTGCTGGCAATAACTGGCAACTCTGATAACTGCTGGCAATAACTGGCAACTGTGATAACTGCTGGCAATAACTGGCAACTCTGATAACTGCTGGCAATAACTGGCAACTGTGATAACTGCTGGCAATAACTGGCAACTCTGATAACTGCTAGCAATAACTGGCAACTCTGATAACTGCTGGCAATAACTGGCAACTGTGATAACTGCTGGCAATAACTGGCAACTCTGATAACTGCTGGCAATAACTGGCAACTGTTATAACTGCTGGCAATAACTGGCAACTGTTATAACTGCTGGCAATAACTGGCAACTGTGATAACTGCTGGCAATAACTGGCAACTCTGATAACTGCTGGCAATAACTGGCAACTGTGATAACTGCTGGCAATAACTGGCAACTCTGATAACTGCTGGTAATAACTGGCAACTGTGATAACTGCTGGCAATAACTGGCAACTCTGATAACTGCTGGCAATAACTGGCAACTGTGATAACTGCTGGCAATAACTGGCAACTCTGATAACTGCTGGCAATAACTGGCAACTGTGATAACTGCTGGCAATAACTGGCAACTCTGATAACTGCTGGCAATAACTGGCAACTGTGATAGCTGCTGGCAATAACTGGCAACTCTGATAACTGCTGGCAATAACTGGCAACTGTTATAACTGCTGGCAATAACTGGCAACTCTGATAACTGCTGGCAATAACTGGCAACTGTGATAACTGCTGGCAATAACTGGCAACTCTGATAACTGCTGGCAATAACTGGCAACTGTGATAACTGCTGGCAATAACTGGCAACTCTGATAACTGCTAGCAATAACTGGCAACTCTGATAACTGCTGGCAATAACTGGCAACTGTGATAACTGCTGGCAATAACTGGCAACTCTGATAACTGCTGGCAATAACTGGCAACTGTTATAACTGCTGGCAATAACTGGCAACTGTTATAACTGCTGGCAATAACTGGCAACTGTGATAACTGCTGGCAATAACTGGCAACTCTGATAACTGCTGGCAATAACTGGCAACTGTGATAACTGCTGGCAATAACTGGCAACTCTGATAACTGCTGGTAATAACTGGCAACTGTGATAACTGCTGGCAATAATTGGCAACTCTGATAACTGCTGGCAATAACTGGCAACTGTGATAACTGCTGGCAATAACTGGCAACTCTGATAACTGCTGGCAATAACTGGCAACTGTGATAACTGCTGGCAATAACTGGCAACTCTGATAACTGCTGGCAATAACTGGCAACTGTGATAACTGCTGGCAATAACTTGCAACTCTGTAACTGCTGGCAATAACTGGCAACTGTGATAACTGCTGGCAATAACTGGCAACTCTGATAACTGCTGGCAATAACTGGCAACTGTGATAACTGCTGGCAATAACTGGCAACTCTGATAACTGCTGGCAATAACTGGCAACTGTGATAGCTGCTGGCAATAACTGGCAACTCTGATAACTGCTGGCAATAACTGGCAACTGTTATAACTGCTGGCAATAACTGGCAACTCTGATAACTGCTGGCAATAACTGGCAACTGTGATAACTGCTGGCAATAACTGGCAACTCTGATAACTGCTGGCAATAACTGGCAACTGTGATAACTGCTGGCAATAACTGGCAACTCTGATAACTGCTAGCAATAACTGGCACCTCTGATAACTGCTGGCAATAACTGGCAACTGTGATAACTGCTGGCAATAACTGGCAACTCTGATAACTGCTGGCAATAACTGGCAACTGTTATAACTGCTGGCAATAACTGGCAACTGTTATAACTGCTGGCAATAACTGGCAACTGTGATAACTGCTGGCAATAACTGGCAACTCTGATAACTGCTGGCAATAACTGGCAACTGTGATAACTGCTGGCAATAACTGGCAACTCTGATAACTGCTGGTAATAACTGGCAACTGTGATAACTGCTGGCAATAACTGGCAACTCTGATAACTGCTGGCAATAACTGGCAACTGTGATAACTGCTGGCAATAACTGGCAACTCTGATAACTGCTGGCAATAACTGGCAACTGTGATAACTGCTGGCAATAACTGGCAACTCTGATAACTGCTGGCAATAACTGGCAACTGTGATAACTGCTGGCAATAACTTGCAACTCTGATAACTGCTGGCAATAACTGGCAACTGTGATAACTGCTGGCAATAACTTGCAACTGTGATAACTGCTGGCAATAGCTGGCAACTCTGATAACTGCTGGCAATAACTTGCAACTCTGATAACTGCTGGCAATAACTGGCAACTGTTATAACTGCTGGCAATAACTGGCAACTGTTATAACTGCTGGCAATAACTGGCAACTGTTATAACTGCTGGCAATAACTGGCAACTGTTATAACTGCTGGCAATAACTGGCAACTGTTATAACTGCTGGCAATAACTGGCAACTGTGATAACTGCTGGCAATAACTGGCAACTGTTATAACTGCTGGCAATAACTGGCAACTGTGATAACTGCTGGCAATAACTGGCAACTGTTATAACTGCTGGCAATAACTGGCAACTGTTATAACTGCTGGCAATAACTGGCAACTGTTATAACTGCTGGCAATAACTGGCAACTGTTATAACTGCTGGCAATAACTGGCAACTGTTATAACTGCTGGCAATAACTGGCAACTGTGATAACTGCTGGCAATAACTGGCAACTGTTATAACTGCTGGCAATAACTGGCAACTGTGATAACTGCTGGCAATAACTGGCAACTGTTATAACTGCTGGCAATAACTGGCAACTGTGATAACTGCTGGCAATAACTGGCAACTCTGATAACTGCTGGCAATAACTGACAACTGTTATAACTGCTGGCAATAACTGGCAACTGTGATAACTGCTGGCAATAACTGGCAACTGTGATAACTGCTGGCAATAGCTGGCAACTCTGATAACTGCTGGCAATAACTGGCAACTGTGATAACTGCTGGCAATAACTGGCAACTCTGATAACTGCTGGCAATAACTGGCAACTGTGATAGCTGCTGGCAATAACTGGCAACTCTGATAACTGCTGGCAATAACTGGCAACTGTTATAACTGCTGGCAATAACTGGCAACTGTGATAACTGCTGGCAATAACTGGCAACTCTGATAACTGCTGGCAATAACTGGCAACTGTGATAACTGCTGGCAATAACTGGCAACTCTGATAACTGCTAGCAATAACTGGCAACTCTGATAACTGCTAGCAATAACTGGCAACTGTGATAACTGCTGGCAATAACTGGCAACTCTGATAACTGCTGGCAATAACTGACAACTGTTATAACTGCTGGCAATAACTGGCAACTGTGATAACTGCTGGCAATAACTGGCAACTGTGATAACTGCTGGCAATAGCTGGCAACTCTGATAACTGCTGGCAATAACTGACAACTGTTATAACTGCTGGCAATAACTGGCAACTGTGATAACTGCTGGCAATAACTGGCAACTCTGATAACTGCTGGCAATAACTGGCAACTGTGATAACTGCTGGCAATAACTGGCAACTCTGATAACTGCTGGTAATAACTGGCAACTGTGATAACTGCTGGCAATAACTGGCAACTCTGATAACTGCTGGCAATAACTGGCAACTGTGATAACTGCTGGCAATAACTGGCAACTCTGATAACTGCTGGCAATAACTGGCAACTGTGATAACTGCTGGCAATAACTGGCAACTCTGATAACTGCTGGCAATAACTGGCAACTGTGATAACTGCTGGCAATAACTTGCAACTCTGATAACTGCTGGCAATAACTGGCAACTGTGATAACTGCTGGCAATAACTGGCAACTGTGATAACTGCTGGCAATAGCTGGCAACTCTGATAACTGCTGGCAATAACTGGCAACTGTGATAACTGCTGGCAATAACTGGCAACTGTGATAACTGCTGGCAATAACTGGCAACTGTGATAACTGCTGGCAATAACTGGCAACTATGATAACTGCTGGCAATAACTGGCAACTGTGATAACTGCTGGCAATAACTGGCAACTGTGATAACTGCTGGCAATAACTGGCAACTTCTTTTAGTTATCTTGAGTCTATGATTTTTTTCCTAATATAACATCTTTTGCCCGTCAATTTATTTCTTATAACATCTTTTGCCCGTCAATTTGTGAGTCAATTCAAGAGACTCAATTCAAGGAACAAGAAAATGCAATTCTGAAGCATATTGCAAGGGAGGACTTGATCGGATTTAACCTGCCACACACAAATGGTAACGTAAAACCCATTTCAAAATGATTAGTTTATTTCAGAATATGATAACGACTATTCATATTTGAAATATTGAACATAACCGCATTGAACTATCAGTGTTGATATTAGATTATGTGTCAATACCCACATCTTATTTTCACAAGACTAAATAGGTTTCAAATCAGAATAGTTTTGATGACAGCAAGCAACATTTTCAAATATTAAAATCCTATTCAATTCATATTATTTCTAACAATTTGACAGCAAACCCAAAATATATTTTCAATGCAATCTAAAATAGTAGCAGTACGCTTTCAATAGAGAGATGATGATGATATTGGACATGGCTTGTTATTTCGCTCACCATTTCTATATAGCGAATAACTATTGAAAGTACATAGCCACTGATTAAAGAACTTCTGGTTGGAATCACTAAAGGCCTGTGCCGAAGTCATGGAATTCAGACTAATTCCCACCTGTCAGCCAGGAACAGCCAATCGAATGCCAATCACACTAGGGGATTACACACATACACACTATTCATTATACAGTCTACTAAAAGCTAGTTATGCTGTAAAGCAATTCATGCTATCTACAGGTAAAATATGTGGAGAACAGTACCTTCTTTTCATACAGGTGTGTTACGAGTTATTGGACGGTTCTACGTTTTCGAACAATATAGAATGAATATAATAATAATTATCATTTAACTCGTTGTTTCAATTGGTATCCATGATACCAATACTCCTACAGGTATCATGGATACCAATTTACATAAAATTAGATGATATTTATTATATATATTTCACACAGAGAACGGTTTTGTTGATACAACAAAAAAAAGTAAGTTTTTGGTTGTATCAACAAAATAAATTAGTCAGCTATGAGCCATCAAAATAATTTTGTTACAGTAAATATATATTTTTGTTAAGGTTTTTTTGTTATAGTTACACTAGAATTTTTAAGGTAACAGTAACTAGAGCTTAATAGTTATAGTAACAATACAATACTGTTACTTCAAAAAATGTATTTTGTTATGTCAACAAAAAGCATAATTAAAGCAACACAAATAATTTTTTGTAGTAACAAAATCATTTTGTCATTTTAATTGAAAAAATAGATTATGCTGTTTTAATTACTATTTCTTATTTTATTGCATATAGTGTACATATAAATTTGGCTGTATATCACTTAGTTTAATGTTGCAAGTTGTTATATACAAATTAAATGGGAATAAATGAACATAGTAGTGAAGTGGTACATTCAGGACTCGAACCGACGATCTCCAATCTCCAGTCTGCGGCGCTAACCTCTCATCCATCCTGGACATGGTAGAAGTAGGATTGGAATGAACTATAAGCAATATGAAAAGATGCATGCCTTTTAAAGTTATTATAAATAAATATTATTCAATATTCTATTGATTTCGCATCTTTTCTTTTTTATAATGACAAGCAATAGAACATTTAAATTGAATATTTTTAAAATAGCTATCTATTAATATTTATCAATTCCCTCCTACCTACCTAGATTCTTACTAGGTGTTTTCAATCAATACCTACATAGATACCTACTAGTGTGTATCATTACTTACGTAGTTATGATACGTAAATAAGGCTTTGGAATGAACTTGCTGCAATATGTATCAATATTTTTACCATTAAGATTTGCCCCAAGACTCAATGCATTACTTTTTCACGCGTAAAACAGACGAGGGACATCACGCGTGGTACATACATGGGAATATCGATGCAAAATAGCACTCAAGAAACACGTATAAATTTATATATATTGATTCTGTACGAACAATGAATACATATTATAGTAATTTGAAATTTATATGAAGCCTAATAACAAAAAGAAATGGCAGATAATTATTACTAATGACAATATAATATTGTTAATAGTAAAAAATATATCAACAAAAATATAATATTATTGTAGCAAAATCATTATTTATAAAGACAAAGGTATTTGGTTAAACAACAATGTTATATTTTAACTAAATTTTTCAGTTACTACTACAAAAACATTTTGTTATAAATAAAAAAAACATTTAACAATATTTTATTGTTATCATAGCAATATTAAAGTTAATATGAACAAAACTTTTTTAGTAACCTTAACAATAATCCATAACAAAAATTGTACTGTTAACTTAAAAAAATATTTTGTTGTAGTGAAGAAATCTTTGAACAATATTTTATTGCTGATTTAACTCAATTGATGGTTAGTATAACAAAATTTTCCCATTACCATAACCAAATGTTATCGACAAAATACGTTTTGTAAATTTAACAAAACCGTTCTCTGTGTGCGTATATGTTCACAAACGTGAAACCGTCCAATAACTGGATATTTACCCAGACTGCAGAATATTATTTGGAAATTGTTGCTAAAATTAGTAACTAATTAAGAATTCATTTTCTCACGGAACCAAAAAACTTTGTTCATTTTTAATCCTTATAAAAACTGTATACGCTTCAGGTAAACTAAGAACAATTTGTTATTTTAGTAGGTATTGTTCTAATGCCTCATCTTTATAATTCTTACAATTATTTAAAATATCATTGAATAATTATTCATTCAATGAATTAGTCGTTTGATAATAAGCATATGAATATAAATTAAATTATAAAAGAATATATGTAAGGTAGATGAGAAATAAAATGAAGATATCAATTATTTATTTCACAGATAGAGTTCAATATATCCTAGATGTAAATGAACTGTGTTTTCGAATATCAATATCCTTCATTTTATACATTAAGATTTCGATTAGCTCTGTTACAACTAGAGTATAGTGCATGGTATATATTTACAGTATATTTACTACACACACTATAGGGGTATTGTTCTGAGGACACCATTGACTCAAAATGTTGTATAGAGAGATGTTAATGGTGATCCATTGTATTTTTTTTCAATGGAATCTCTATACATCAGTCGAGTGGATTTTGCAGCTCTGAGAGATCACAATAAGTGCTTTGACAGGGCATGCCTCCATTAATAATACTCGCTATGTATTAACTTGTCGAGGAAACTCTTCTTAGGCAGCATAGGGCTAGCATATTAACTTGCAAACACGTGAGACGTGTAACGTATGTAACTTGTGTAACGTGTAACGTATGGAACTTGTATCCTCACCATCTGCTTGTTTTCACAATCTCGATATAGCGCTGCGCGTTCTTACACCCCTTTAACTCTTCAATGCAGAACATGCATGCATGAATATCTTCATTTTTTTATACTAATATATAAGGCTTTTTTACATTCTCATACTAATCTTTTCAATCAGTATAATGGAAAACGATTAAAACAGAAGAAAGGCCACTTCGTCCATCAAATTCATACTATACAAAATGACGCATAGTCCAAACTATCTCTTTATCTTCACTATAATAATATGCCTATAGCAACTAAAGATCTCCTCCCTGATCCTCAATACAAGATTAGTTTCCAAGAGAAGCAAATTGCGATTATTATTATGTTCCCCCTAACATAAAGGAGCCAGAATGCTGGCCAATAATAGGGTATTACGGCCAGATAATCAATTCTTTTGTGCCCGCGTATTTTTCTGAAGATTCGATGATTGAAGACTTTGAATATTGATGGGAATTAGTCATTGCCTCTCTATTGAGATGTTGGCTTTTGACCTCTTGAACAGAGTTGGGTTGTGATGTTTATGCGATACTGTTTGGTTTAGACTATAAATGCTCTTTATTTTTAAGTTAAGTTCACAAATTGTAGCCAATATTTACGCTTTAGTAAATATATATATATATATAGGATATTCATTATATCATCGATAATGTTAATCTAGTTTGCTACCTATACATTATCATTAATATGTGCAATGTATGTTCCAATATTTAATTGCATATCAGTCTTTTTATTTCAAACATTGCGGTTATGTAAATATAAAAATAATCACTTTAAAATAATAGACCATCAATATTAAAAATTAGACAATTATTATATATTGTTTTGAAGAACCAAAATTTGCATTTCGTAATCAAATAATTAATTGGTGATGATATGGTTAAAAATAATTAATTGGTAATGAGATGGTTAATAATAATTAATTGGTGATGATATGGTTAATAATAATTAATTGGTGATGATATGGTTAATAATAATTAATTGGTGATGATATGGTTAAAAATAATTAATTGGTGATGATATGGTTAATAATAATTAATTGGTGATGATATGGTTAATAATAATTAATTGGTGATGATATGGTTAAAAATAATTAATTGGTAATGAGATGGTTAATAATAATTAATTGGTGATGATATGGTTAATAATAATTAATTGGTGATGATATGGTTAATAATAATTAATTGGCAATGATATGGTTAATAATAATTAATTGGCAATGATATGGTTAATAATAATTAATTGGCAATGATATGGTTAATAATAATTAATTGGCAATGATATGGTTAATAATAATTAATTGGCAATGATATGGTTAATAATAATTAATTGGTGATGATATGGTTAATAATAATTAATTGGTGATGATATGGTTAAAAATAATTAATTGGTGATGATATGGTTAATAATAATTAATTGGTGATGATATGGTTAATAATAATTAATTGGTGATGATATGGTTAAAAATAATTAATTGGTAATGAGATGGTTAATAATAATTAATTGGTGATGATATGGTTAATAATAATTAATTGGTGATGATATGGTTAATAATAATTAATTGGCAATGATATGGTTAATAATAATTAATTGGCAATGATATGGTTAATAATAATTAATTGGCAATGATATGGTTAATAATAATTAATTGGCAATGATATGGTTAATAATAATTAATTGGCAATGATATGGTTAATAATAA
Source organism: Caprella mutica (assembly GCA_947561585.1). Lineage (NCBI taxonomy): Eukaryota > Metazoa > Arthropoda > Malacostraca > Amphipoda > Caprellidae > Caprella > Caprella mutica. Next base: position 778,833 of record CANNZV010000513.1, on the reverse strand, counting down.
TTAATTGGCAATGATATGGTTAATAATAATTAATTGGCAATGATATGGTTAATAATAATTAATTGGCAATGATATGGTTAATAATAATTAATTGGCAATGATATGGCTATTCACATTTGCGATCATTTGAGATAAAATGTATAATTTTACATTTCAAAAAATAATTTCAATTGGTACCCATACCAAAAATATCAAGTTATACAATTTCTTAAATGATCGAAAATGTGTAACTGTCTTTTAACTCGTAACTAGTCCCAATACATCCCCTCACCACTGGTCCCAAGACTTCAATTCATTATCTAACTATTGCAATACTACATACCAATGACTGGCTGACATCAACCTTAATTCAATAGATATTTCAAAGAAGATCAAACATTTCAAAATTGTCGAGGAATGCAAATATCAGAAGACTTTGTAAATATCTCAGGCAAACTATGTGTAGCGGCTGGATAAGATATATCTTCTAAGCTAAGATATCTTCTAAGCTAGGATATCTTCTAAGCTATATAAGATATCCTGCAAGCTTTTAGGCTAAATTGTGTGCGAGATAAGTGAACGTGTTTAGAAGATAACTGTATTGGCAGGACCGAAAGTTTCAATTAGCCAAGAGCTGGCGGTTGTATGTTTACAATAAAGTGCTTCTGATATCTAAGTTATAGTGATGGGGGATATGGAGGCTGGTGCTGAAGTGGTAGGTGAGGTTTAACACAGTGCTGTAAAAGGAACATCTTAGTGTAGAACATGTCTTACCAGTGCAAAAGTACCATTGTCCGATGCGGTAAATAGTGATGCTATTTTATCGTAAAATATCATAATGAAGATATTATCCTCAGGATTTTGTCGGGAATGTCCGACGAAACATGATACCCAAAAAAGTGTTTAAAAATGTATGATAAATTACTATTGTATATTTGTCTAATCATTTATTGTCGTAGATAGATGATCCTTATAAATATAATCTTATATAGTTATATTGAAAATCGATAAGCGACGTTCATTCCGACAATGCCTGATAAATTTGCTAACGTATATATAGACGTTGCATATACGGCATATAGACGTTGCATATACGGCATATAGACGTTGCATATACGGCATATAGACGTTGCATATACGGCATATAGACGTTGCATATACGGCATATAGACGTTACATATACGGCATATAGACGTTGCATATACGGCATATATAGACGTTGCTTTTCTAACTATATGATAATATTAATGTATTGCTAATATAAATAATGAATTGAATGTAAATAATTATAATTGTTATTTGCGATTCCAATAATATAAATATTTTGAAATTTGATTATTATTTAAATAAAAGAAAATTAGTTCAAAGTAAAAATGTATAATTTAAATATTGATTATAGACATCATTCAATTTGTAGGAAATACCCTATCTATATGCAATGCTTTTTCAGTATTTTTTGTGACAGTACTTAATTGTCATGAACAATATATTTAATATATATGTTACATATAATATGTATGTATGCAATCAATTGTGCCAACAAAAGGCACTAGTTACATAAGAACCAATTACCATCCACTGTATTCTCATCTGCACAACCGACTCTCTGATGTAACATTTCTCTTTTTACCTTTAATTCATTTATTGGTTTCTATAAAGGAATAAAATCATCGGCAACCCTATATATTGAATTCATAATACTTACTTGCACGCATATTAATATCATAGAAACAATAGTGTTCAATTATTCATATGTATAGTACTGATATCAGAATTGCATTTAATGGTATTTTAATACCATTAATAAGGAATATCGCAATACTTTATAATAATAAAGAACTATTTTCAGTTCTCCATGCAAGTGGTGTATGATTAAAAACTAGATTATGTGCACTCGGTAGAGCGCATACCTTCACCGCCTCTTTGACCCGTTCTCCCCAAAATTTAATTAACTGCTAACTGGATAATAACCAATCGTCCCACCAACTTTCATGCAATATGGTTCTATTCTTTTTAAGTTATAAATGACCTTGACCTTGACCTTTGACCGGATCGCTCCCAAAATTCTACCAGATGGTTCGTGGACATTGACCAATCGTCCCATCAAATTTCAAACAACTTGGTCGAATACTTTTGGGAGTTATTGAGTTACAAATGGCCTTGACCTTGATCTTTAACCTTTGACCTGATCGCTCCCAAAATATAACAAAATAATTGACCAATCGTCCCACCAAGTTTCATGCAATATTGTTTAATACTTTTTGAGTTATAAATGACCATGACCTTGACCTTTGACCAAGTCACTCCCAAAATTCTACCAGCAGGTCACTGGACATTGACCAATATTTTCATCAAATTTCAGGCAATTTAGTTGAATACTTTTTCAGTTAAGCGAATAACAAGATGATAAATAAATAAATAAATGACGGGTAAAATATGACCTTTCCGCATTCTGCGAAGGTAAAAATCGAATTTTTATTATTGAACCATACATTCTATACTTTTCACTATAATGTTATCACTGTACACGTTATGGCAAAGCAAAGAAGTGAGTGTTTTGCGTGTTTAATGTTCTACCAATTAAGATAGAGTCTGAATGGTTACTCTGTCCTGAAGTCTTACCTCAAGTGGCTTTCCTTTACGCAAAGACTAATGAACTGATAGCACACGGTGTTATCGGGGGTGGAGTTCATACCATAGCTATTTCATCGGTAAAATGTAATTCAATATACAGTGAAACTCTTTAGATATGAAGTATTTCATAACTCAGAGCCACTTCATAGCTCAGGTGCACTAGATAGTTTTCTATGATTAAAATCTTTAGAAAACTATGGTCATTGTGGAATAACTATCAAACAAATCTTGATGTATATCATTTTCCATACTTTAAACATACTATAATACTTCATAACTCAGGCCCTTCATAATTCGAGTGCTTCATAATTCAGAACTTCATAACTCAGGAGTTTTACTGCATAACACTCCTTCATATAATTTCAATAATCAGTTCCATTACTAGAACCAGGCTATCAGTTTCTTGTTCAGTTGGTGTCTACACATTTCAGTTCATACCCCTACATTTACACACAGAATCACTGTGATCCAAAAACCTTAGCAGGGAATAACATCTGCCACTTCAAAGATATAATATTAGGCAGCCTCATTTATCTCTATTCGCGCCAATTTTGAGAGCTCGTCTCGTTGCTAAAACCTAAATGATGGATGATCCTCAGAACTCTAGACTGGATGTGATGGCCAGATTCTGAGAGATGTTAGAACGTACCAGAGATGTTAGAACGTACTCTTAGAGATGTTAGAACGTACCAGAGATGTTAGAACGTACTCTTAGAGATGTTAGAACGTACCAGAGATGTTAGAACGTACTCTTAGAGATGTTAGAACGTACTCTTAGAGATGTTAGAACGTACTCTTAGAGATGTTAGAACGTACCAGAGATGTTAGAACGTACAAGAGATGTTAGAACGTACTCTTAGAGATGTTGAACGTACAAGAGATGTTAGAGCGTACAAGAGATGTTAGATCGTACTCTTAGAGATGTTAGAACAGACTCTCAGTATGGAGGAATCGGAATCAAACTTTAAAATATGCATTATCTGAAAGAATATGAATAAATAGATGACTGTAATATGACTTATAATATTCAAATAAAATACAATAACTGAAAATAATTTCACCAAATCCGTTCGGTTGAAAAAATAGAATTTTCAAGCAATTTATTGTTACTATTAAATCAATTAACGCCTCACTTTCAATTAAAATATTCATTCATCATCCCTTTACAGCATATGTACAATCATAGATAAATTGGCTTAGTAATAACAATCTCGTATTTCTATTGAGGGAAATTCAATTTTCGAACTGACGTATGCTCGCAAAGAGACACTCGATGCGAAAATGTCCCTCGTCTTCAATCTTCATTCGAAACTTCAGGACAAATCACCCCCCGTATATTAATTGGCGTGAAGTCGCTGAAATGATGGATGCATTTTACCATGTCCATACATGATGTGGCTTGATGTGCGTGGCAAAATAAAGAGTGTACGAACTATTTAGAATTTGTGTTAAAAATGGTGAATTATGAACGTAATTACAAGGGATAGTGGCACTAGAATTAAGTAGAAAAAATGATTAATATTTCACCAGAGTAAAACATCTACCAAAATTTAAACCTTGGAGGGAGATCCACTCATCGGACTTGTTCCTATGAAAATATTACAAAAAGTCTACGGTATATCGTAGACGTTTTGTAATATTTTATAGTAACAAGTCCGATGTGTGGATATCTATCCAAATATATGCTATAGGTGCTGAAATATATCAGAGAAGCTTTATAAGATACGAAGATGGCTATAGGAAGGATATATATATCTATTATTCAATTGCACATGCCACGCATTGTGCATAATTAATCATGGGGGTTAGAGAATGTTTAGGGGGGGGGGGTCAATTGAGAGATTTAGTGTGTGCATTATATAGTGGAGGGGGTTTGAATCCGGGGATTAGTATGAATTATTGCCTGTTTTCGCGGTGAATAGGAATTAGTTCCAATGAACATAATTCCCTCTGCAATCTGATAGTTAGTTTTTATTACTAAATATACTTATTGAAATGTTTGGTAACTTATACTTTTTGAGGTACTTATTAATTATGATGGAAATGTTCTTTGATCACAATAAAGGTTTAAATTATTAATCACTAAAATAGTTATTCATTGAATCAAAGCTCTTAAATAAATAACTTAATGGATAGAGTCTTTAATATTTACCAGTGATTACTGATATCGTTATAGAATATTTCATAACATATCATTCAGGTAACAAAAATTAAATATTCATCAACTGTGACTTATTGGCATTTGCTTTGCATATATTAAATGTCAGATTATTAAATAGTTCATGTACTATAGTTTGAATTCAATATATATTCGCATTATTCTATGAAATGTAAATGTCAATTTATTTCGCTATGATTCCCATTTAAGTAACTGTTGCAGGAGTCCTCTGTAGTGAACTCCTCTATAGTGAACTCCTCTATAGTGAATGTAGTGTCCTGAGTAAGGAAGTAGCCTCTATAGTGAACAAAATTCATTAGTTTGACATGAATGGCTATTAGTTTAAAAAAAATAATGGCAATTTGATGGCAGACTAAAAAGTATTCGTTCACTATAGAGGCCACTTCCTTACTCGTGACTAAGCATTCATTATAGAGGATATCTACTCTACATTTATTGATCCTTTAATCACTCCTAAGGAAATGGTTGCTATGGTTACTAAAGCCTTTTCGATCGAATAAAGATAACCAGCAGAGACAATGGATTTTCAGTCAATGGCTTGTCCTAAAGCCATCAAAGGGAAGCATGTTCAGTAATTATGTACATTAAAAAGAAATTAATGCGAAAATATGAATTCAAAAGATGTATTGCTATGTGAAGTTTAAAATAAGAATACAAAATAATTCAAACCTATCCATTATAATGTTCAAATGCTATGTTTCTCACTGGGATGAAATATAGGCCACTTATTCATATTTCTTTCATGGTTTCATATTTTCAATATATTTTTTAAACAGTTTTGAATAATTAATTATTCTTTTAAATTTTATATATAAAATACTGGGGTAAGTTACGAGTTATAGGACAGTTCCACATTTTCGATCATGTAAGATATAGATATTAGATTTACATTCCAACTCGTTATTTTCTTATTATGATCGAAAAGGTGAATTTGTCCGATAATTTGTACCTCCCCCTACATAGCCTAGCCAGTTACACACAGCAAAGGCATAAAACAAAGATACCTGAGACAATTGGATGCTAGGGAATATTGTTTGTATGGTCCTTAATGTCATGATGAATGTGACACAGTGATGAATGATGAATGAGATGATGAATTATGAATGAGATGGTGTATGAGATGGTGTATGAGATGGTGTATGAGATGGTGTATGAGATGGTGTGTGATATGGTGTATGAGATGGTGTGTATGAGATGGTGTGTGAGATGGTGTGTGAGATGGTGTATGAGATGGTGTATGAGATGGTGTATGAGATGGTGTATGAGATGGTGTATGAGATGGTGTGTGAGATGGTGTGTATGAGATGGTGTGTGAGATGGTGTGTGAGATGGTGTATGAGATGGTGTGTGAGATGGTGTGTGAGATGGTGTATGAGATGCTGTGTGAGATGGTGTATGAGATGGTGTGTGTGAGATGGTGTGTGAGATGGTGTATGAGATGGTGTATGAGATGGTGTGTGAGATGGTGTGTGAGATGGTGTATGAGATGGTGTATGAGATGGTGTGTGAGATGGTGTATGAGATGGTGTATGAGATGGTGTGTGAGATGGTGTGTGAGATGGTGTATGAGATGGTGTATGAGATGGTGTATGAGATGGTGTGTGAGATGGTGTGTGAGATGGTGTGTATCAGATACCTGTTCTCAATAGTATTAATATTTATTTATCTTTGTATGCCAAACGTACATTTTATTAACATTTAAGGCATAAAACAAAATGGTAACTTATTAATTTATTAAATGTTTTCTATCTCCAATAGCTAATTGATAACATTTCCATATCTCCATTGTTTCATCCACAACATCAGAACATATCTCACAAATTGCTAAAATGTAATGCCTATAAGAAAATACCTACAACGTATTCCTGCAAACTCAATATCATTTTGTTTGTAGTCAATGATATTATTTACAGATGATAAGACTTCAAAGATATCATTCGAGACATGATTTTGTGCACAGGCTATACTCTCTTTGAAGGATATTAGTATTTACTATTATTATTGTATTACTGCACAGCCTTTGACAACATTGCATCTGTCTAGTGAAATTTAACATATAGTAATCCTCATACATGTAAATAATGCTTCTAATCTTTTTCTTGTCTTCTAGTCTGTCAGAACTAAAGGAATGTTAAACTGGTAATTATATTAAATAAGTACATGAAATTACAATTTATCCAAACGTACATTGAATGCGTTCATAAAAGCATCTCTCTGATTTAATTCCTTGGTCTTCTACTCATCTGTCCATTACCTTACAATCAAAGCCTAGAGAGGAAAAGTAGATACGTTTCAATTAGGTCACTACAAAGCATTTTATCTAACGCCGTAGCTGGCTTTTGTAATGCCACCTTCCTCTGCAAGAGATATCACCAATAACTTGTGTTTATGGAGGCACTAAGTGTCGTATTGGCCGCATAATCGAGCCATACTCGTCCCGTAACCCTTTGTTAGGCCGGTGGATGGGCTAGCCCGTATTTCCGGGATTGGGGCCGTAATTTGTCTGATGTAGAGAGATTTGATCGCATACAAGATCTGTTATCATGATAGATCTACGTCGTAATAGGGTAAGTTATAAATTATCGGAATGTTCCATATTTCAGTCATGTAAATTTCGTGACCGGAAAATTCGTGACCGGAAAATTCGTCCACGGAAAATTCGTCCACGAAATATTCATCCACGGAAAATTCGTCCTTGGAAAATTCGTCCACGGAAAATTCGTCCATAATACGAAAATAATTCATTTAAATGAAACAAAATGTTATGATAAAAGTTTTGTTATAAAGTAATTTAATGTATGTAGGTGATAGTACCTATATAGTTAATCTACTTTGTTGCATCCATTATAAAGTTTGTTGTACTGCAAAATTCATTATTGTCTAATGAAACATATAAATTGATAGATATATACTAATTCTATTAACATAATTTTAAGATAAAATGTTTGGTGCCTTATGTGTTCTTAACACCTGAAGATGTTGTTGGCGTCAATGAAAATTTATGCAAGGAAGTCAATTGAGTTTTTTAACTTTTTTGAAGCTACGTACATTGGAATAAAACAGAGAAGACGAAACCAACGCGAAAACCTTTTAAATTCAATTGAATTTTAGAATGTTCAAGAAATAGCATCCTAATATTTGGTAGTAGAGTTAACCCAAACTTAAAGAATTGAAACAAAGAGAGATGTCACACAGCGTAAAAGGCCAAAACATCGAAATATCGTCTAACAAATACAGCTAGTATTGCAATGCACTCCGAATGAAACAGAACTTTTTTGACAAATATTGCACTACTGAAAATGTCCAGCTATTCAATTTAAATATTTGATTAAATTATTCTTCTCTTTTTAATTATAGATAACATAATATATTAGCTACATAGAATACATTTTTTATCAACAGATATAACTGCTGAATATATATGTTATTTTTATCTAACCAGATTTTATGCGACTGCAATTATTTCATATATTGTTAACACTCAATAATGTCTTTCTTTCTATTCCAAATTTAAGAAAACGGACGAATTTTCCGCGTACAAATTTTCCGTGGACGAATTTTCCATGGACGAATTTTCCGTGGACGAATTTTCCGCGGACGAATTTTCCATTGACGAATTTTCCGTGGACGTATTTTCCGTGGACGAATTTTCCGTGTACGAATTTTCCTAGCACCTGTAAATTCATAATGATTAGTATTTAAGTTTTATTTCAATTGGTATCTATAATAATGAATATTGTTTACTTTCTTCTTATATGATCGATAATGTGGAACCGTCCGGTAACTCATCCTGTATAAATGGTATAATTTATACTGATGGAAAGAGCAATCAAGTTTCTAGTCAATCATAATGCATATGTAAAGGTTATAAAAATCCAATGCACTTTTATTGGATCCAGAAAATAAATATTCATAGTTTGAATTAAAATGAATTGTCACAATATATAAATTTATTGTAAAAACAATTAATTACAGTCAAAATGAATGTTTATGGTTAAAATAGAATAATCAGAATAAATATTTTTGCCAGAATAAATATTTTTACTCACCAAATTATTGCAACTTCATCGAAGTTAACTGAATATTTTCTAACATGTCAAAATGTTTTCCTAACATCTATAATAGGCACAGAGTTATTCTGTTTGATGTTTTACACGCTTCTGTTGATAAATTCGAATCTACTTCGGATCGTTGGCTTCGATTGGAGTGAGGATATTTCTTTTGCATTTCGTGATTTGTTGATTTTTTAATTAATCTTTGCACTCTTTTGATTCATCATCAAATAATTAAAAAAATCACGAAATATTATTCCACATATTGGGTAAGTTCTGAATTATCGGACAGTTTCATTTTCGGTCATATGTGGAAATTTTAATGATTATTATAAAACAGTTTATTTCAATTGGTATCCATGATACCTCTTGTATCATCGATACCAATTAAAATAAGAGTTTGATAATAATCTTTGTATACATTCTCTACGTGTCCTAAAATGTGGAACTGTTCGATAACTTGGAACTTACCCAATTGTGTTCCAATCTGTTTTTTCTTTCTTCGTGACAATCAATTTGATTTAATAACTCGATTAGTAATTGTTTGTTCAGCTTCAAAAAGAAAAAAAAGAAAATGCGACCGAAAACTATAGTCCTGATAATTCGAAACCGAGAGACCGTTTGATTATCAACGAGAAAAGGACGAAAAAAAACAGTTTTTTGAAGGTCAACAAAAAAATAATTTTCTCCATACAAATAAACTATACCGAGCTTAAAAATTTCCAATCGGCAGATTGTCTGTTATTGTCCATTACGGTAAATATTGATGGTATTTTACCATAAAATATCATAATATACACAAAATCGTCAAGAGTGTCCGACGAAAGACGATAGACTGAAAGTGTTTTAAAAATGTTATGATAATTTCCATCTAATCATTTATTGTCGTAGTTAGATGATCTTTTTATCATCGACTATAATCACCGATAGAAAACTGACGATATAAAAACACTATTTTAAAGTACATATCACCTAAAAATTCATGAGTGTTGAAAAAGGCTTCAAAGAAATGATATATGACCTCTGGTTGCAAAGACAAATGCCCATTCATCACAGCTAGAGACTGTAACCAAGTTACTCCATACGTAGCAATCCATGGAATCACTTCTCCTTCCATGAAATAGGGGCGAAAATAATATTCCGTATACACACACCGATAAATCTTAAAGTTGTCTCCCGTATGACTCGGTTTCACGAAAGCTTCCTGCTTCAGAGGTATTAACTCCAGAAATTTATGACTTCGAGATTTGTGTTTGTGTCGAAAAATACTCTGTTTCGAAATGCTTAGCATATCCAGTCTTTCCAGAAGATGAATCTACAAAATAACTGCCATTTTCTACCTTTAACTGTCAGAATTATGAAGATAACATATCTTTCAATCACTTTAATATTTCCCTAATGATAACAGTTATAGCAAAACAGTTCCTAACACTTTTCTAAATCAATTTTCTTCTGAATTGAGAATTCCTAACAAAAGATGTGTCGTACCACCTAAGATGCGCGGCTGTTCATAACGAATGGACCCAAAAAACATTTGGCATTGTTGTGACAAATTTTAGGTGACCAGAATAGCGGGCCACTGAGGACCACACAGACGGACATGCGCTAGGACTTTGCCCGGTAATGGGACAATAGCTTGTCTGTAGCGCATGGATTGAGACAAAGGAATTGCGACAGATGAGTATCACAGTAACTTCAAATACCTGCGCATTTGTTTTGTATGGAAGTAATTGGGTAGGTTGTTTATTGTCATCTTGAACTATGCTAATGTGACGCACACAAAGAAATACAAGAGTGGCATCGAATTACTCTATACATAATTATTTTACTTAGTAGCATGTGTCTTCAAAGTAACGAACTAAATTTGTTATAAAAATGTTTTTATACTTATTAACAACCAAATTAATGTATCTGCCTTTCACGGCATAATTTTTAATATCTTTGAATATACAATAACATTTTAAGTCGCTAAATTTACAATCGTCAGATCGTCTGTTATTGTCCATTACGGTAAATATTGATGGTATTTTATCGTAAAATATCATAATAAAGACATTATCCTCAGGATTTTATGTTGTGAATGTCCGACGAAAGACAATAGACTGAAAGTGTTTTAAATTTATGATAAATTACTATTGTATTTTAGTCTAATCATTTATTGTCGTAGATAGATGATCTTTTTATCATCGATTGTAATCACCGATAGAAAACTGGGTTTTTCAGTTAAGTTCATGCATGTAAGTAGTTGAAATTCGTTGGTTTCGTGAAAATCGTAATTTTATAACGAAAAAAAGAACAAATTATTTAATAATAATATTATAAAAACAATTAAATTATTAAATTAAATGTCGAATAATTAAAATTTCATAATATTTGAAGACATTTGCCAAATATAACAAATATACATGTTTAATTTTAAAATGATATTAAAGTTTAACTTCACTTACAGTCAGCTATCTGAGACTGGTATGTGTTACAACAGATATTCTTTTTAAACCTGATCTTTTTTCCACAGGGTAAGTTACGAATTATCGATCAGATTCACATGTTCGGTCTTTAAAGAAAAAACGATAAAATTAAATATTTATTATATAGATTTTTCTTATATGATCGAAGAGGTGGATCTGATCGCTAATTCGTAACTAACCCTCCACTAAATAGAGTCAACATTACACATTTCCTAATTTTAGAACGAGTAGACAGTATCGTTTAGAAGGCAATGTCCGGCATATAATCCGCTAATAGTGACGCATGGGACGGAGAAGAGCATAAATGTCACTTCGAAAACCCGACCAGCATTCGACTCTATAATTTGAGAGGCCCAAGCCTCTAAACACCGACTGAAACTTCTCTGGATGCCCTAAAATTGTAAAGTAATGAACTCGTCCTACACATAGCCTGCCTTTGAATGTGCTAGGTTTAAAATGTTATCTTAAGACATCCAAGGCGGCAGAGGGTCTATGCCCACGGGAGAGATATTGCTTAAAATCCCCCGGAAGCTTGGCACGCAATCTATACCTTCTGCTAAATTCGATACACTTTTTAAACTCTTTTTTCATTCGCTGGAAATCTAATTTCCGGAATTTTGGATGCAGTGAACGAACTTTCATTTGGGAGCATTTTAAAATAATGCATCATGAACGAACTTCCAAAGTGCATAAGAACTGCATGTCAAAAGTCACATGAAGTAGAATATTCTTTGAACTTTTATTTCGCTGCATCACTAAAAATTGCCTTTCAAAAACATCCTGAATTGAAATAGCAATTAGTGATTTTTATTTTTGCTTTTCATACAATGACATATTGAAAATAACTCAATAAAATTAGATTCAGAATATATATGTGGTGGAAATTATTTATCAAACTGAATATTATCTACAGTATGAACTCTTTCAAAGCATTGCACCAGCAAATCGTATGATTGGTATCTCTTATTAGACTTCAAAAGGAGAATGGTTGTCAAAATTGTTCTGAAATGACAGAAGCTTCAAAACATGACTTATGAATGGCCAACATTATTGAAAATTGCCTCTGACATTTGACAGTTAACTGTGGCTAATTTGAAAAGAATCTTTACTGTAGATGATGAGGCCTATAGACACTGTAGATGATGAAGCCTATAGACACTGTAGATGATGAGGCCTGTAGACACTGTAGATGATGAGGCCTGTAGACACTATAGATGATGAGGCCTGTAGACACTGTAGATGATGAGGCCTGTAGACACTGTAGATGATGAGGCCTGTAGACACTGTAGATGATGAGGCCTGTAGACACTGTAGATGATGAGGCCTATAGACACTGTAGATGATGAGGCCTGTAGACACTGTAGATGATGAGGCCTGTAGACACTGTAGATGATGAGGCCTATAGACACTGTAGATGATGAGGCCTATAGACACTGTAGATGATGAGGCTTGTAGACACTGTAGATGATGAGGCCTATAGACACTGTAGATGATGAGGCCTGTAGACACTGTAGATGATGAGGCCTGTAGACACTGTAGATGATGAGGCCTATAGACACTGTAGATGATGAGGCCTATAGACACTGTAGATGATGAGGCCTATAGACACTGTAGATGATGAGGCCTATAGACACTGTAGATGATGAGGCCTATAGACACTGTAGATGATGAGGCCTATAGACACTGTAGATGATGAGGCTTGTAGACACTGTAGATGATGAGGCCTATAGACACTGTAGATGATGAGGCCTATAGACACTGTAGATGATGAGGCCTGTAGACACTGTAGATGATGAGGCCTATAGACACTGTAGATGATGAGGCCTATAGACACTGTAGATGATGAGGCCTATAGACACTGTAGATGATGAGGCCTGTAGACATTGTTGATGATGAGGCCTATAGACACTGTAGATGATGAGGCCTGTAGACACTGTAGATGATGAGGCCTGTAGACACTGTAGATGATGAGGCCTATAGACACTGTAGATGATGAGGCCTATAGACACTGTAGATGATGAGGCCTATAGACACTGTAGATGATGAGGCCTGTAGACACTGTAGATGATGAGGCCTGTAGACACTGTAGATGATGAGGCCTGTAGACACTGTAGATGATGAGGCCTGCAGACACTGTAGATGATGAGGCCTGTAGACACTGTAGATGATGAGGCCTGTAGACACTGTAGATGATGAGGCCTATAGACACTGTAGATGATGAGGCCTATAGACACTGTAGATGATGAGGCCTGTAGACACTGTAGATGGTGAGGCCTGTAGACACTGTAGATGATGAGGCCTGTAGACACTGTAGATGATGAGGCCTGCAGACACTGTAGATGATGAGGCCTGTAGACACTGTAGATGATGAGGCCTGTAGACACTGTAGATGATGAGGCCTGTAGACACTGTAGATGATGAGGCCTTTAGATACTGTAGATGATGAGGCCTGTAGACACTGTAGATGATGAGGCCTGTAGACACTGTAGATGATGAGGCCTGTAGACATGTTTTCCACACTAACAGTGACAAGTTCACAACTGAGATGTAATTGTTTTGGTCACAGTAAACATTTTGAGTTACTGTCAAAAAAGAGCTGGAAAATGGACATTAGATCAAAAATGTAATTTCTTGGTTATAAATAAGTCTATTTATATTTTAGTAACTACATACTTCAGATTGCATAGCTTCAAAACATTCGTTTGCATTGAAACAATGATTATTATGTTTTTTTAGAGTTTCATCAGTAATTTAATTGTCAAATTTTATTTGAAGCAGATTTTTACATAAATTGGCGTTCATTGAGGCAAACTTTTCTAAACAAAATGCCCCATCAATTTTCTAAAGTTTGTGTCTGGCGACTCACTAGGCAGTCCAAAGCTTCAAATTTATAGTTCTAAACCAGTTTTTAGTTTGTGTTAGGTGTGTACTGTGTACATTATCCTTCTGAAAATTGCATAATGTTGTCAATAATATTCAAAATAGGCACAAGATTTTATTCCTTCAACAGAGCAGATTTCTGCGATCATTTCATTTATAATAAATCTACTTTTCCAGCACGTTTGAAATTTTTACGTTTCATTGAATAATGTGAATCAATTATGAAAGGCAAATCTCAACCCTATCATCGCTGTGATACAATGACCCTATTTGACCCTAAGCCAGAGGTAAAAGAGTAAGCAAATCAACTGTATATCTAAATAGAATAATGCAGTTTCTAACTGTTAAGATAACTCTAGCCTTGCATGGTAAGAGGCAAACTCGTTAAGGTCTGTACTTTGGATATGTTCCATTACAGTTTCACCTAACACTCTCCTGCTGCCCATTTTTCAGCTCTAACTTCCCAATGAAGTTAGCAAATTGAAAGTCCGAGAACTTGATAACAACATCCGTGCTTTCAATGACTATTCGAAGCAGTTAGCGACCTGAACCTGCAGTTATTGCCCTGTATAACTGATACTGCAACCTGCAGTTATTAGCCTGTATAACTGATATTGAAACCTGCAGTTATTGGCCTGTATAACTGATACTGAAAACTATAGTTATTGCCCTGTATAACTGATACTGAAACCTCCAGTTATTGGCCTGTATAACTGATACTGAAACCTGCAGTTATTGACCTGTATAACTGATACTGAAAACTACAGTTATTGCCCTGTATAACTGATACTGTAACCTACAGTCATTGCTCTGTATAACTGATACTGTAACCTTCAGTTATTGCCCTGTATAACTGATACTGTAACCTACAGTTATTGCTCTGTATAACTGATACTGAAACCTACAGTTATTGCCCTGTATAACTGATACTGTAACCTACAGTTATTAGCCTGTATAACTGATACTGAAACCTGCAGTTATTGCCCTGTATAACTGATACTGTAACCTACAGTCATTGCTCTGTATAACTGATACTGTAACCTACAGTCATTGCTCTGTATAACTGATACTGTAACCTACAGTTATTGCCCTGTATAACTGATACTGTAACCTACAGTTATTGCTCTGTATAACTGATACTGTAACCTGCAGTTATTGCCCTGTATAACTGATACTGAAAACTACAGTTATTGACCTGTATAACTGATACTGAAACCTAAGATATAACTGATACTGAAACCTCTATAAGACAATTGGCCCCATGACAAATTGAGTCTATAAAAAATTGTCTTAGCTTTGAGCTTATTTTTCTTAGGACTCAATTATTGTGGGCCCAATTGTCAGTGTTCCGTATAACTGATACTGTAACCTACAGTTATTACTCTGTGTGTATAACGGATACTGTAAATGACCATGCAATGTGATTCATAAAATCAATGTAGGCTTCAAATTATTGAACAATACCACGTTTTCGATCTCGCGAGTAAAAAATTATAGAGTTATTATTTATCTTTAAATAAAAGTAAAATAATAATAATTTTATATTTTTTCCTTATATGATCGAAAACGTGGTACCATCCGTGTAAGAGCAACCTAATTGCCAGCTCTTAGAGCTGATGCAGTGATGTCACTGTGACATCACCGGTTAGTCAGAAAAAGCAAAGCATTGCGAGTTAACAGAGCTCTAACACGGTCTCCAACCTACTCCTACAGCCTCCCCAACGCCCACCTTGGTTGTGACCACAGAACCGTGATGTGACAACTCTAGCACCCTTAATGCACGACAAATTCTCTGGGGTTGAAGGTCCTCTCCAGGCTCCAGGAAAAAATGAGTTTATTACAAAATATTATAGAACTAAGGTCTACGATCATTATTCTGCAAACCGCATACAGTTTTGTTCAGTATATGTTTTAATATTTGCCTTTAAAGTTTTTAATACTCTGTGTGCAACAATTGAGCGAATCACTAACCTGACGCTGAAGAAGAAGATTGCACACTCTTTGTTTTGATTTCAAATTTGAATTTTATAAACAAACAATGCGTTTTCGGCCTTCGTTTAAGATATTAATTGTTTCCTAAAGTATATAAGCATTTCTATAATAAGTTTATCTAATTTTATACCTTTACACGAATATTAAATGTATTTATTATACCTAAAACCTAGTTGGCATTCAAAACAAATGGTGTACATTCTTTTTCTTTAGGTTCTTTAGACTGAAAATTAGTAAGCCGGAAATAGAATAGGTTTTGTAGAGTTTTGATTATAAGATCTTTGAAACCATATAAAATTAATAATATGCTATCAAATTGCATGGGGTTTACAGCTAAATGATAAGAAACACTATAGCCACATTGATTTAAATAATAAAAAAAAACTTGCTTGGAGAGGACCTGAGGCAAAATATGAGGCAAATAATATAAGGCAAATAAAAAATACAAACCTCAGCTAGCGTGCTATAACAGAGTAATTAAACATCATGTTAGGTACTTCCACAGTAACCTAACGCTAGTAGACCAAGTAGGTACTTTCACTGCCTAACTTTAGGCAAGTAGCAAAAATCTACTTCTACACACACTTCGAACACAGTTTCAAAATGGCCAGAGACACACGAAGAAGAGGTCACAACCCGCACAGATCCAACCATCCAGTGTTGCCAACCTTCTCAATATGACTATCAGTTCGATAATTTGGAAATAACCCTATCTTACAGTTGTTAAATTTTTACTTAACGTTAGATATAGTAGGTGATAAAAAATGTTGAAATATAAAATAGGTTAACATTTAAAATAACGATAAAATACTTAAGATTTGATTTTTTGTCGAAAAAATTTCATTTTTCGTAGCTGTACACTTCTATTTATTTACCTAATTTTTATTAAAGATATTGAATTAGAATTTGAAATTAGAGAAGCCACATTTAAGTCGAATATTCATTCCGAATAATAAGATTATAATGTTTGTTAAACCAGAATAAACAGGGATAATTATTAATGTAAATTCAGATGATGAACCATGTTCTTGTTTTTAATTTGCCTGAGGTAGAATTTAGAACAAAAATATCTTTTTATTTTGATACCGTGCATCAAAAATGTAATCAAAACATTGCATTTAGTAACTCTTATAGCTATTACTCTTTCTGAATTACTTTAATAACATTATAAGGCTATTATACATACATGCATCAGAATGTTTTTACACTATTAGACTGTAAGTGATTGAAAAGATTCATACTCTACGGGAAATCCATAATATTAGAGGTTATTTAAACTCTGTGTTGAAGGTTTTTTTCAGTTTTCAAGCTTTCGAATAGAAAGATTTCTATTCATCATCAGGAGAAGGGTGGAAAACCTGGACCTGACAATGAATTTCATGACCAATGGTTGTATGTTGGATACCGTCTTTCTATTTCAGCTATCTAACCTAAAGTTTATTAGTGTTAATTAATCTATTAAATATTAAAATATGAGACAAAAATTAGAGAGATTTTTTGTTACTACCTATATAGCTATTTCTTACCACATTAATTCTCTAGAATAATTATTCCTTTAATTATTCTACTTTCCATATATCTGTAACAAAATCAAGTGTGTTTTATTGTTCTCAAGTGTTTTCTTGTTTCTGTGTATGTCCTCTATTACTAATGCGTTACTTGTTGCTATATGCGTGTCATCTTGATAGGATTAATAGGACACATAGGATTAAAAGGACACACATGGGATCAATAGGACACACATAGGATAAACAGGACACACTTAGGATCAAGAGGACACGCATATAGCAACAAGTAACGCATTAGTAATAGAGGACATACACAGAAACAAGAAATCACTTGAGAACAATAAAACACACTTGATTTTGTTACAGATATATGGAAAGTAGAATAATTAAAGCAATAATTATTCTAGAGAATTAATGTAGTCAGCAATAGCTATATAGATAGTAACAAAAAATCTCTCTAATTTTCGTCTCATATTTTAATATTCAATAGATTAATTAATATTAATAAACTTTAGGATATATATCTGAAATAGAAAGACGGTATCCAACATACAACCATTGGTCATAAAATTCATTGTCAGGTCCAGGTTTTCCACCCTTCTCCTGATGATGAATAGAAATCTTTCTATTCGAAAGCTTGAAAACTGAACAAACCTTCAACACAGAGTTTAAATAACCTCTAATATTTTAAACTGTAAGTGTTTGGTACACTGAAGTGTTTTGCTGCCTTGGGATTTTATTAACTGCTAAATGGTCTTTCATTTTTCCCTATAGAGACAAGAAAATCTTTCATACGAAGAAGAACAATAACGTCAAACTTTTCCCAGGCTTTTCTGTGAAAGAATACAGATATGGAGGCAATTATTAATAGTATTGAGCTTAATAGTTGTTTCTCAATTATAGTTTTTAAATACCCACTGCAAATTCGTCCTTGATTCCTTTTATTAACTAATTGACAAATATTATCTGTACCTATTATAGAAATTATGCAATTTAATTCAATGAAACGGCTGCTAAATTAGGGTTAAACGGATAAATAGTCAGTTGTACCGCTAGATGGCGTTGCTACAGATTTGGTGACAAATATTATGAACACAAACGTGACAAACGCACTCACGGAGATTGACGTTTTCACCGCTAGATGGCGTAATTTATAAATTTATTAAGGCTTCAATGTTATTATATTATTGATGTTTATAAGTTAATTAACATTTAAATGAATGTACATAAAGTTGCTGTGTGACTTTACCCATTAGAATAAAAAAAGTTGCCTACTAGCCCTTAAAACAAGCCAAGGGTTTGTCTTCAAGCATCCCCTTCCCACTGCTAGGGGAAAAACAACACAGGCTGTGGTTTCACCATTCCAAGGATAACAAACATCGCTTTTATAGCGGCACACTATTTTTGAATGGTAAATGAGAGGAGTAAACACGGCATGATTGATTAGCAAAGAGCAAACAGCTCTGTGGTTCCTTCTTGAGAGCAGACATCGACAATCATTTCTTGCCAAGAAAAAGGTAGGCAGGAAAGGCTTTCTGTAGTTTTAAGAGAGGGTTTTGATATAGTGTATGTTCAAGTTACCAGATAAATGTTCAACATCGTTTAAGAAAAAAAATATAATAATTATCACCTAACTTTTATCTTAATTGGTATCATGATACCTGCAGGTATCATGGATACCGATTGAAGCAAATTTTTCTTGCACGATCGAAAATGTGGAACCTTCCAATAACTTGGAACTTACCCTATTTGAAACATGGTAAATATAATAAATAAGGTAGGCTTTTGATAGGCAGTTTGATACATTATAAATAAAAAGTTTTTATTTCGCCTATTGAATTTCACGCCATTGAAACTAAACAGAAAAAAATGAGTAAAAAATATAATCAAACAATAAAACTGTTTGAGTTGCTAACATAAACAAAGAAAAATATTAAATAATTTAATATCAATTTTATTATATTCAATAGTCAATATATCAATTGAATATCCATTTATATATATATACACTTATACTATATATCTCTTATTGCAATTTCTGCAATACCTCACACTGCAGAATAAACTGAATTCTTTACATGTACTTACTTAATTCTCCATAAAGAAATAATATCTTTGTTATAATCTCATCCGTGAGAGGAGAATTAGAAACAATTGTTAATATAATAAGCCTATAATCCCCGGGAATGATGCTTGCTCGCGATTGAAAAGATATCATAGATGGTTGTTGTTATTAGAAGGTAATATGTCATTTGGCGGCTTTTTATCCAGTCAGGCATCGGGAAAGAAAAGTCAGAATATTCATCAAAAACACAGTTTCCATGAAACCTGATCTTATTCTCTGATTACTTTCGTCAGTTTAATTAAAATGAATTTGTACCTAGAAACAATAATATAATTATTGTGTTTGTATAATAAAGATTTAGCGTTTGGGTCAGTCGATAGATTTACAATCGGCAGATCGTATGTTATTGTCCATTACGGTAAATATTGATGGTATTTATTCGTAAAATATCATAATAAAGACATTAGCCTCGGGAATTTTTGTTCGAAATGTCCGACGAAAGACGATAGACTAAACGTTCTTTAAATTTATGATAAATTACAATTCTTGTCGTAGGTAGATGATCTTTTTATCATCTTATAATCACAGATACAAACTGACCATCGGAGACTATAAATATTCTCCGGCATGGTCTGCTCTTCTCTTGTAGTACTCTCTCTGCCCATTACTTGGCTTTACTCTGTCATGGGGCCGTGAATGGGACTGGTAATGCGCATGGATGCACCGTAGTAGCTCCTTTGTCCCTTCACAATGCACTATAATCGAAGACTCGCTGATCACGTTAAAGCTGAAGCTCAAACACTCGCGCCTTTTTTGCTCGTACGGCGAGAACTTCTGTGCGTGAATTTCAGCACTTTCTTGGTGATGATTTTAGGTAAGAAGATTCACACTCAAAGACATGGCATCCTTTCAAAAGGACTAAATCGAAACTCATCGCTAAGGTTACATTTCAGGAATAGAGTATTCGAATGGAAAGATGTCCATTCATCGCCAGGAAATGAGGCTAAAAGTCCTATCATCTCCTCGTGTCCGTAAGTTTATATTAAAATGCTGAATGTTCTGATATGCTCAGCTTTTTTCACTATTTCTGTTATGAGTAATGGTTAAAAATACAGATTTTTTCACTCCTATTCCTGATGATGAATAGATATCTTGCTATTCGAAACCAAAAATAACCTCAACGTTGAGTTTTGAAAAGCCCTTTTTTAAAAACAATTTTTGGAGTGAACTTTCAGAGACCAAAAACAGTCCAAATAATTACACGATTTTGATATTCGAAGAGGTGATTTTCTACGTGATTTAGTGGATATTGAGATTAGTTAAAGTGAATTTGTTACGTACTGCAAATCATCATTTACGAGTCAAAATACCATTGAGTCTATATACTCCACAATTAATGTACTGCATCCTTTTCCTTTAAATACTGAAACAAATGGAAAAGTTACTTCTGATAAACTCTTTGAAATGTAAGTTGTATTAAATTGTAGTTAATATTTCAAACTGAATAAACTAGTCAGAGGAATGAAAATCACCGATAGTCAGTTCTCTATCGGTGATTATAATCGATGATAAAAAGATCATCAATCTACGACAATAAATGATTAGACAAAAATACAATAGTAATTTATCATAAATTTAAAACACTTTTAATCTGTCGTCTTTCGTCGGACATTCCCTACAATAATCCTGAGGCTAATGTCTTTATTATGATATTTTACGATAAAATACCATCAATATTTACCGTAATGGACAATAACAGACGATCTGCCTATTGGAAATTCTCCAACTGTGAATAACTAATACGATTTTCTATTTTGATTTTTTTTTTTCACTTCGAGGCAGCACAACAATTCCTTTTCTCCATTAGGCACAAAGAACAGACCTAAAGAAAACAAGGACAGGTTAATTGAGGTCAGGTAACCTGAGGTCATTGTGGTGTGACCGCATGCAGTCCTGACACTTGGACCGTAAGTACAAAGGACTTCAGCCTTTCCAGAGAAGCCATTCAAAAAATTAGAGACTTTAACGATTATTATCGGCAGGAAGGCCATTGTCATTTTGAAGATTGTCAAATGGTGTAGAGGTAGGTTCTGAGCAATCTAATGGTTCTGCATTTCGAACAAAGGAATATATATTTGGTATCTAAGACAGCCGCAGGCATCAGTGATACCAATTAAAATTAAGGTGGCATAATAATTTTGATAAAATTTTCTTCTATGACCGAAAATTTGGAACTCTCCGATTACTCGATCGAAACTATACCCTTAAACTAAGAAATGTTAATTCAAATATCGCAAAACGTTATTCCCAGTTTTTATAAGACAAGTGGTAATCAAAAGATTTCATAAAACTATCAGGTAATGGACATTCTATAGAGTATGGTACATACAAACGTGATGGTCTGTTCACTAAAGTGCTACTGATTTCAATCCAATCGAATAGATGCTCCTGTTGGGATTTCGAACACCTGTGGATGATCAACTTTACGTGTGTAGTTCAAACCGATAGGGAAGCTATCTATAAATTGCAATGAGAGGAGCATCATTATCATAAAACAGCTCCCACTTTCCCGCTCTAAAATAATATCGGAACACTTTTAAACCTTCGGGCAATTTTGCAAATTAGTTTCCGGTAGATTCCTGAGACCACAAACATGGCCAGGATTCTCCCAAAGTGGGTTTCAAACTGTCTCGTATTTTCCTCCGAACTTTCCACCACTTAACTCATTGCATTCGATACTAAAAGGCTAGAACGAGTTCTCCAAATCCCACCGGGGTCATCCAGATGCCGAGACCGTAATAGCAGCGGCCGCTCAACCTCACCTATTCGAACCTTTTTATGAACTTTATCGCCCATGTTTGATTTCAGTTCATGGATTGGATTGGTGTGGCCGAAATTGGGATGATGGCATGGAAGGTGCTTCGTTTAATGGCAGATACAACTTACTCGGAACCTTCTAAAGCTTTTACGGTCATTGTAAAGTACAGGCCGGGGTAATTTAAACTCAATTTAATTTCTATTGCAGTATCGAATGGACTTCTGGTGCAATAACTATCCAATATGTGTATTGGGAAGCTAGGAATAAAGTTATACCATTGATTTTCATTATTAATATCGGCGAATGCGTATAGACATCAAACCAATTAACTTTTCCCTTTTAAAATCTACGCCGATCTCTATTAATTGACTGCATAATACATTAGATCTCCCATTACAAGATATCGCAGATCATTATATGTGTCCTGGCGAACAGTACACTAGATGCCGATTCTATGGAGCAAATCCAGTGTCTGATTTGTGGCTGGCTGTCATCCATTCACCTCATTAGACTGCATTAATACGTGAGCTTTGGCCAAATTATCCACCTCTCCTAAATCGTCTGGTAAAGCCCTGATGATGGCTTTACTCCCAATGTTCTCTGTGCTTCATTGTTCTTGGAATGGCTTCTGGAATAACCAGAATGAGTTCTGGAATAAGCACAGTATATATTTGCTCTCTAATGTGTATGTGCTGTCAAATAAAAGGATATCTCTGCTCCTTCTACACAGTTTAATAATTTCACATTTACAAAAGGAAAATTTACTAATTGTTATGCTTGGTGATACTTTAAAATTGGTCTGCGAATTTGTAACATTTTAAAACCATTGCGTACTTTCTCTCTAATGTATATGTTCTGTCACATAGAAGTATGTATGTACTCATTTTACGCAGTTTACTAATTTCACATTTAGAAAAGGATATTCACCGATTGTAAGGCTTGTATATATAATAAAAATTGGGCCTGGGGTACACAACAACAAATGATTGACAAAGAATAATGTAAATAAGATAATGAATAAATAGACAATTTCACAACAGGTTTATCAGTTAAATAATTAACCTTTCTGGTTAAAATATCTCGTTAGGTGAGAAATGGTGTAAGGCAAGAGATCTTATTTGGATATGGGATTAGTTAGCTATTTACATAGGTTCTAACACCCTTCCTATCAGATTAAACAGGTTCAGTCAGTGTTTTTTTATTTAGTGAACTAATTAGAGTGCAGTAAGTTAAAGCCTATTGTGATAAGCGAGTGCTGTTATTTTAACGGATAGGGTATACGTTACTAGTTATCAACCAGCTACACATTTTCGACCATGTAGGTAAGAGATATATAAATTAACAATTTAAATTAGTATCGAAGATACCGGTAGGTATCATGGATACTAAATTAACAATTTAAATTAGTATCGAATATACCGGCAGGTATCACGGATACTAAATTAACAATTTAAATTAGTATCGAATATACCGGCAGGTATCACGGATACTAAATTAACAATTTAAATTAGTATCGAAAATACCGGCAGGTATCCTGGATACTAATTAATATAATCAGGTATCATTTATACCAAATGGAATAGTTTAACAATAATGTATTATATTTATATATTTTACGGTCGAAAATGTATAGCCTGTCGATAACTCGGAACATACCCTAGAATATAACCAAATTTATTTTACAAACTACTATAATGTTTATTTTTAATTATATATTTTGGTATTGTTTATTCAATTTTATATATTTTCATTAGTAATTCACACTCATACATTATACCTTCAAAACACTGCAATACGATCAAACTTGTCTGTCTTCTTTTTTCCTAGCGGCACAATTCAGAGATTAAACAAATAGTGAGTACTAATGTTTATCCCATGAAAGGCAGATTAGCAAATAACGATCATAAATAATTTAAAACATGTAATGTGAGAATTAAAGAGATTCTCCTTGAAAATGCGGCTAAATATTCTACAGTGGTTTAAATTATTAAATTTATTTATTTATCAAAATTTTGAAAAAGGTAAATTAATATAGAAATATAAACTAAAGAATTAAATTCGTTATTTATACCATTTATTGATGTTAAAATCCACATCATATCACGTGGGGTAACTTCTGAGTTATCGGTCAGTTGCACATTTCCGCTCATATCAGAAAAATAAAATAATTATAATTAACTTTTTTATTATCTTTTTCTCACAAAATCTAAAATGTGTAACTGTCCGATAACTCGAAACTTACCCTATAACAAGAATATAATTAGTGAAATATCTTATAGTTTGTAAAACAATTAATGCAATATTCATCATTATAAAGTATGGAATGATAATAGCATTTTATTATCATTCCATCACTAACTGTTCAAACCTTCACAGTTTGTTTCCTCACTAAGTGTCATGTCATGAAGTGTTGCAATTACATATTCTGTTCATTAAACCCCAAGGTACAAGTTATTAAAATGGATAAGACGGTTTGCCCTAATTGGCGGAAATGAGAGCAAAGATTTCAGTCCTTCAGAAAACATATTTTTTTGGTTATTATTTTCTATGAGATTTCGAATAATTATTTTATAATATTTAGTGTAAGTTCTTTATTATCGGTCAGTTCCACCTTTTCGGACAGGCAAGAAAGTCGATATGATAAAAATTATTTAATTTTTATATATTGTTTTTTCTTACGTGTCCGAAAATGTGGTACTGACCGATAATAAAGAACTTACCCTAAATATCAAAATAAAAAGATTTTCGAACATTTTTTTTTTTTTATTAATTTCGATCAAATTTCCATTAGATCAGAGGGTAGATATTAATAAAGTACAATTTATTTGATTGTAGAAATTATAATGAATAGATGTAAGAAATTCAAACGCAAAATATTGACGGTTAGGTATTTAGCATGTTACTTCGAATGACAATTTCTGTTCTTCATCAGAGGTAAACAATTTACTATAATGTATAATAAACAAATTATAATAAACAAAATATAATGAACAAAGTTTACTTAAGATATAAGCAATATATATAATTATGTGAACAATATATACTAAACAAATAATTAAACAAAAATTAGTAAACAAAACAGACTATAAATTTACTATAAATTTACTATAAAAGTTAGTTGTTATTATTTAAATCCCCCCCCCCCTAAAAACCCCACCGGAAGCGAGTCTGACAAAGGCTTTACCTGTACAAAATATTCTACCTGTATTTTGTTGACAAAAGGAGTTTCAATGGAACCTATTGAGATGATCTGAGGCGACTAATTGTCACTCGTACACCTGGGCATTATCGCAGATTATCGCGGATAATCCCCACCATACGCGGAAATTATAATACCAAACAACCAACATTACGGAGGGTATTGTTACAGTGTAGTAACATGACGTCACGGTATTAAGCCACAGCCACATGGAATATCTTCGATAGGTGGATCAAATTATGGTGGGCCAATTGGTAAATAGCCCATGATAATCTTCTATGGCATTTTAGAAGATATACCCACTTTACCATCGATGATTAGCGTAAAAATCATCCATGTTGCTTTCTTTTAATTATTTAATTATTTCTAACATCTTAAATTCTATGTATAATAATTAAAAATACAGGTTAGATTACGAATTATCGGACAGTTCCACATATTCGATCAACTATGAAAAAGAGTATATAACAATTTTATTATCTAAGTTGTTATTTTAATTAAAATAAAGAGTTAGAAAATGTGTAACCGTCCAATAACTCGTAATTTACCCTATACCCCGTTGAAAATTTGCAATCGTTGTTTAGAATTTCCTCTACATCATGATTTAGAAAGTATTTGCGAACATACAGCTCTGTACACACTGTGATGTAATTCATTTATTGTTAGAACAATAGGATGCTATTTCCTTCCCACAACACTCTCTTCACTGGGAGTACGTACACACGTACACACATGTTACATAACTCTTTTAGCGCTTTATTTACATTTAGTACCTAACAAGTTACTCATTTTACCGCTTTATTTTATTCGCCATCACGCTTCATATTTTAACGTTACTTTGTTAAGTTGAATTCACTAAAACATAAACCTATTGTTAGACATTCTTCAGATTCCACCTAAAGAGATATGTTCTCTGGGGGTATGTTCCGAATTAACGAACTGTTTCACGTCTTCGGTCATACAAGGGGAAGGTAGAAAATTTTTATTATTTAACAATTATTCATTGTAAAATTAAAGTTAAATAATTACTGTATAATATTTTACATGATTGAAAATTTGGAAACTGTCCAATAAGTCATAAATTACCCTACAGGTAAGTACATTGCTTTGAATTAATTAATATTTAGTTGATAATCATATAAATATATTTCAAAAAGATAATAAACCTTTTTGGTATAATTTTATTAATTTCACGTTACTGATGATTATAAAAATTAATGTCAGTTTTATTAATAAAATAAGTTTTATTTAAGATACAGTGACGATAAAAATAAACTTAATTGTTTTTAACATATATTTTAGAATGTATTTCCAACGTTAATTTTAATTATTTGCTTAATTGTTTTTTTTTAATTTCGAAAAATGAATTTGTGAATGGGGGACATTGTGTTGTGACCACCGAGAAATTGACCTTGATTGACCCTAATTGATCCTAATTGACCCGGTCATTGACCATCAAAGAAAAAACTGTGAGCTTTTTATGAAGTTTTGATATTTAAAAGAAAGACCTCTGAAATTTCTAATTCTAAAATAATTCAATGAAATGTTAATGTAATATTGAGTGGTAGTTACTTGTTATAGTGACGGTACCTGACAGTTTGGGTACTGACCAGATACTGTCAAACTGTCAGGAGAAACGCAATGAATCACCACAACGTTGACCACCAGACAAATTCGGTCACATTGACCCGATTGTAAAATTGAATTTTATTTGTGTTTTGACGTAAGGAAATTACAAATAAGCTTAAATGACGTTTTTGTCTAATTTCTTGTTTGTGTGTAAAGAGTGTGTTTTTTAAATATTTACAGGGCAATATTTATTATCTATAATGAATGAAATAATTCATTCAATATAGATGGAAATTTAATTATTAATACAAATATTTATTCTTTTGCTCAAAAATAAATTTGATAAAAAGCTTTTTAAAATATGAACTCTGTTTCCAGTTAAAATGTTTATAGCAAAATAGTAACATTACTTTTTCTAATTAAACAACAGGCAGTTTAACGGGTTAAGTTTCACATTGTGGAGTGGTATGGACATTCGAGTCCTTTTCTGAGTCACTTTCCCACTACTGAGGGTGTCTAATTTCCATCCTCTCTCACCGGACTCATGGGAAAGGGTAAGTACTGAGTTAACAGACGGTTCCACATTACCGAACATGTAAGTACATGAAAATGACTATTTTCTTTCTTTAATTAGTTGATACTGATTATAATTAAATTTAAACAATAACTATTATATACTTTTTCTTATGAGATCGAAAATTTGAAGCTGCCCGATAACTCAGAACTTACACCTCATGTCAACCCTAATGTCAAACAAACAAAACATCTGACCATGTACTCAGACTTGAAAAACATCTTAAGAACATCTGAAACTGAGAAGGTGCATCGTACTGATATAAGTACCTAGTAACATCAATGAACCATTAAAAAGATGCCAAATAGAAATAATAATAATAATATTTATTAATATCATTTTGTGATGTACCGCACATTTTAAAATATTCAATATTTTTCTCTCTTTCTGACCATTTTAGAATATTACCTGCTTTTAAGAATAATAATAACTGAAACAAATTTCTGTTTTGAATTTATGATTAATTTTTGTCTAATCATTTATTGTCGTAGATAGATGATCTTTTTATCATCGATTGTAATCACCGATAGTAAACCAGTGTACGATCGACGATTGTAATTTTCCGACTGAGTTGTTTATTTTTTTCGGTATCTGGCAGGTTTTCCGAAAACGGATTTACCGAACCGGATTTTCCTAATACGATCGAGTTTGCCGTAACTTAAATGTTTCGAAAATGAATTTGCCGAAATAAGGATTTGCCGATAACGTAATTGGACGAAATGTAACCAAAAGAAATTATACAAAAAGAAACAACGAAATGCTAATTCTTAGCAACAGTAAATGATCTTTCTTCTGCCTCTTCATTAGTCATAGTAACTATTAATCTTTGTAGCACTAAACGGTCCTTCTCCATGTTCTAAAATTAAAAACGCGCAAGCTTTTTCATGCGGCGTCTTTTCACTTGTTTCAGTTGTACCGCACACTCTTGCCTTTTAATTTCTTACTCAGGATTTTCTTAAACTTCATTGTTGTTTGAAATTCTTATTCATTAATAAGTACTATCTTCTCTTCACTTTACTATATATCTTTACACTATATTAGCGGAATGCAAACTTATATAGTAACAGCAATGTCAAATTCATATAAGAAATGGGTTTTATTTATTTTATATATAAAACTTAATGATAAAAACAACTTGCATGTACCACAAAATGTATTTTTTGAATTAAATTTCATTCGATTTTCGAGAATTTCATCTTTCGACTAATTCATATTTCAGAAACTCCGTTTTCAGAAAATTTTGTTTCGACAAACTCGTATTTGGTAAATCGGCCTAGACCCATTTTATTTAAAATAATGTTTTACTTGTTATTTACGGAAGCGTCAAAAAAATCGGGTCAATGTGACCGAATTTGTGTGGTGTTCAATGTGACCAATTTTGTCTGGTGGTCAACGTTGTGGTGATTCATTGCGTTTCTCCTGACAGTTTGACAGTATCTGGTCAGTACCCAAACTGTCAGGTACCGTCACTATAACAAGTAACTACCACTCAATATTAAATTAACATTTCATTGAATTATTTTAGAATTAAGAATTTCAGAGATCTTTCTTTTAAATATCAAAACTTCATAAAAAGCTCACAGTTTTTTCTTTGATGGTCAATGACCGGGTCAATTAGGATCAATTAGGGTCAATCAAGGTCAATTTCTCGGTGGTCACAACACAATATACCCCATTCACAAATGGTCATGTGACCAAGATAGTTCGCACTTCACCAGATATATTTGTAATAATTTAAAAATCGTTTTTATAAAATTTAAAATGATAGAATTTCTCCCATCTCAACAACAACAACCCATAACAACAACTCTATCCCATAACAACAACAAATCTATGTAGTTAGCTCACAGTCACGAATAACACGCTATGGTGCAGTAGAACTCCTCTATAGTGAAATACTCTATAGTTAATTCAGAGTCCTCAATAAGGAAGTGAACAAATTTTCTTTAGTCCACCATAAAATGGCCATCATTATAGAAAACTGGTGGTCATTTTATGGCTGACAGAAGAAAATTCTTTCAATATAAAGGCAACTTATACTCATGACTGTACATTCACTATAGCGGACTCCACTATATAGAATGGTTTTACTCTACTATGAAAACTCATTCACATTTGTTAGTTGTTAAAAAGAGGATAAGTTTAAGGGACACATTCTAGCATTTGGTAATTATTTGAGAAGTATTAATTTCAAAAACTAAGAAATGCTCCATTTCTTGTCTAGCTATAAATCTTTAGAGAGAATTTAATAATGGCAAGGAAATAATATGAATAATATTAGGGGAGGGGACTTATTCACCAAATTAACGTCAAAAGAGTGATGGACTATTGGGAAATGAGCCCTCTTAACCTTCTATGGCCCCACCATACCTCACCGATCTCAATCTTCTATGGCCCCACCATACCTTACCCCTCTCAATCTTCTATGGCCCCACCATACCTTTTTCTTTGGGTACAGTTTATATAATACTAGGAAGGTATTGTTCTAGGGATATAATTAACTGCCCCGTCAATAGGGAGAAATGTAATGATAGTGAAGTAATAAAGGCTTATTAATGGAACACTGAGATGGTAAAGAAATCCCACACAGGAGATGATTGCTAAAGTTTTATTAATTTTTGCCGACTTCTGACGTTACGCTCAAGAGACTACTTTTAATTATATTTCACAGGGATGTTTCTGTTTAATTAGTCTCCTATCCTTAATATGGGGAAATTAATTAGAAATTAGCAGGTGAGGGAATGTAGTCTTTATATATTAAACCATAAAATGATTTCTTGTAATAATTATAAAGAAATATATAGATCTAAGAAGTATTTCGGATACCAAATATAATGAAGTCACCTAAATAGTTAAAACAAATTAAAGGAAATTTTAAAATAAAGAAAAGGAAAAATAGTAAGTTATTAACCCAAAATCTTATTATTTTTCCTTTTCTTCTTTTTAATTTTCTTTTAATTTGTATTAACCATTTAAATGACTTTATTATTTTTGGCATCTGAAATACTTCTTGCAATTATAATTTCAATTAAAATATCTAGTTTGTATTAATTAATTTAGTTATTTATCACTAATAATATGCGGAAAATTAAGAGAATTATAGAGGTTAAGTTACGAATTATCGGTCAGTACCTACTACATCTTCAGTCATATAAGCCTGTATAATAATATTGTTAATTCTTTATTAAAGAACAGTTATCTTTAAAAAAAAGGTAGATTACACGTGCCTGATGAATTCATATATTAAAAAGGAGAAATGCTTTAAAATTACATGAAAAACGTAATATATTAAAAAAATAAGGAAATTGTGTAAGTTATGAACAATGTTCGCTAAAGTACAGCTTCTACCAAACAATAATTAGAGTCAGTGTCTTTATTAGCCTCTCTACAGTTGGAGTGAGAGTGAAGTACTTGAAAATTTAAGACTATTGTTGATATGTTTTGTGTAGTGTGCCATAGGATAGTCTTTGGTTCTCTATGCATCTCTTAATGAACTAACTCTCTATAGTGAACTAGTGGTAGTTCACTATAGAGGAGTTCAACTGTAGGTACTCCTTTTTATAAATAGTATAGACTTAACAATACGCTTCCATGTTTTTAAGTTGAATCTGTTAAAGCGAACCTACAGTTAATGAAGTCAGAGTCACGTACGGTATGAATTTACAGGTACTTGAGTCATTTTGACTTGAGTCATTTTGACCAGAGTCATTTTGACTTGAGTCATTTTGACTTGAGTCATTTTGACTTGAGTCATTTTGACTTGAGTCACTTTGACTTGAGTCATTTTGACTCGGGTCATTTTGACTTGAGTCACTTGTACATAAGTCATTTTGACTTTTTTTTAAATTGACTGCAGAGTATATTACACGGAGTTTTTACCTTCGCAGAATGCGGAAAGGTTATATTTTTGACGGCATTTATTTATTTATTTATTTATCATCTTGTTATTCGCTTAACTGAAAAAGTATTCAACCAAATTGCCTGAAATTTGGTGAAACAATTGGTCAATGTCCAGTGACCTGCTGGAAGAATTTTGGAAGTGACCCGGTCAAAGGTCAAGGTCATGGTCATTTATAACTCAAAAAGTATTGAACCATATTGCATGAAACTTGGTGGGACGATTGGTCAATATACAGGAACAATTTTGTTAGATTTTAGGAGCGATCGGGTCAAAGGTCAAAGATCGACGCCAAGGCCATTTGTAACTCAATAACTCAAAAAGTATTCAACCAAATTGTCTGAAATTCTACCATATCCAGGAACCATCTGGTAGAATTTTGGGAGTGATCCAGTCAAAGATCAAGGTCAAGGTCAACTCAATAACTCAAAGAGTATTAAACCATATTGCATGAAACTTGGTGGAACGATTGGTCATTATCCAGTCACCAGTTAATTAGATTTTGGGAGAGAACGGGTCGAAGCGGCGGCGAAGGTATGCACTCTACCGAGTGCACGTAGTCTAGTTTTATACTGTATTTTTAACACATTTTTTTTATCCTAAATCAAAAACGTGACATCGAAAGCAAAAACTATGAATGGGTTGTCTCTGCCAGCCAAGCCTCAACTCCTCTTCCAGCCATTGTTGTAAGAGTGTAAACTGCAGTGCCATGTTAAGAAGGAATTAATCATTTATTTGTACAGTTTACTAATAATCTTGTTCAATATGTACATTGTGAAAATTTCTGGCCTATTTCGAATATTCGAAAAATTTGAATTGAGTAGACCTCCTTGTAAATATTGTCGAAAGTGTTTTAATCAATTTTTAGAAATTCCCCCCAATGCATTATAGAGTCCAGTATAACACAACATCTACCTTTCTACAGTTCCTCAAACTGAAAAATTGAGTGTCACTCAGTCACTAGAATTCAGTCTACCACTTTCAGTATTTCTTGAAATCCTTTTCTTGAAAGTTTAATGAAGCCTCTCACGCTTCAGCTCTCGGGACAATGGCCTTAATTTTGTAGCTGTCTTGGCCTCATCATGCAGTAGAGTCTATGGAGGAGTTGTGATAGATGTGTATAGTGTTGAAATTTAAACACCATCTACAGTGTCAACCGTCCTCATCATCTACAGTGTCTACAGGCCTCATCATCTACAGTGTCTACCGTCCTCATCATCTACAGTGTCTACAGGCCTCATCATCTACAGTGTCTACAGGCCTCATCATCTACAGTGTCTACAGGCCTCATCATCTACAGTGTCTACAGGCCTCATCATCTACAGTGTCTACAGGCCTCATCATCTACAGTGTCTGCAGGCCTCATCATCTACAGTGTCTGCAGGCCTCATCATCTACAGTGTCTGCAGGCCTCATCATCTTCAGTGTCTACAGGCCTCATCATCTACAGTGTCTACAAGCCTCATCATCTACAGTGTCTATAGGCCTCATCATCTACAGTGTCTACAGGCCTCATCATCTACAGTGTCTACAGGCCTCATCATCTACAGTGTCTACAGGCCTCATCATCTACAGTGTCTATAGGCCTCATCATCTACAGTGTCTACAGGCCTCATCATCTACAGTGTATGCAGGCCTCATCATCTACAGTGTCTACAGGCCTCATCATCTACAGTGTCTGCAGGCCTCATCATCTACAGTGTCTACAGGCCTCATCATCTACAGTGTCTACAGGCCTCATCATCTACAGTGTCTGCAGGCCTCATCATCTACAGTGTCTGCAGGCCTCATCATCTACAGTGTCTACAGGCCTCATCATCTACAGTGTCTGCAGGCCTCATCATCTACAGTGTCTACAGGCCTCATCATCTACAGTGTCTACAGGCCTCATCATCTACAGTGTCTACCGTCCTCATCATCTACAGTGTCTACAGGCCTCATCATCTACAGTGTCTACAGGCCTCATCATCAACAGTGTCTACAGGCCTCATCATCTACAGTGTCTACAGGCCTCATCATCTACAGTGTCTACAGGCCTCATCATCTACAGTGTCTACAGGCCTCACCATCTACAGTGTTCACAGGCCTCATCATCTACAGTGTCTACAGGCCTCATCATCTACAGTGTCTACAGGCCTCATCATCTACAGTGTCTACAGGCCTCATCATCTACAGTGTCTACAGGCCTCATCATCTACAGTGTCTACAGGCCTCATCATCTACAGTGTCTACAGGCCTCATCATCTACAGTGTCTACAGGCCTCATCATCTACAGTGTCTACAGGCCTCATCATCTACAGTGTCTACAGGCCTCATCATCTACAGTGTCTACAGGCCTCATCATCTACAGTGTCTACAGGCCTCATCATCTACAGTGTCTACAGGCCTCATCATTTACAGTGTTTACAGGCCTCATCATCTACAGTGTCTACAGGCCTCATCATCTGCAGTGTCTACAGGCCTCATCATCTACAGTGTCTACAGGCCTCATCATCTACAGTGTCTACAGGCCTCATCATCTACAGTGTCTACAGGCCTCATCATCTACAGTGTCTACAGGCCTCATCATCTACAGTGTCTACAGGCCTCATCATCTACAGTGTCTACAGGCCTCATCATCTACAGTGTCTACAGGCCTCATCATCTACAGTGTCTACAGGCCTCATCATCTACAGTGTCTGCAGGTCTCATCATCTACAGTGTCTACAGGCCTCATCATCTACAGAGTCTACAGGCCTCATCATCTACAGTGTCTACAGGCCTCATCATCTACAGTGTCTACAGGCCTCATCATCTACAGTGTCTACAGGCCTCATCATCTACAGTGTCTACAGGCCTCATCATCTACAGTGTCTACCGGCCTCATCATCTACAGTGTCTACAGGCCTCATCATCTACAGTGTCTACAGGCCTCATCATCTACAGTGTCTACAGGCCTCATCATCTACAGTGTCTGCAGGTCTCATCATCTACAGTGTCTACAGGCCTCATCATCTACAGTGTCTACAGGCCTCATCATCTACAGTGTCTACAGGCCTCATCATCTACAGTGTCTACAGGCCTCATCATCTACAGTGTCTACAGGCCTCATCATCTACAGTGTCTACAGGCCTCATCATCTACAGTGTCTACAGGCCTCATTATCTACAGTGTCTACAGGCCTCATCATCTACAGTGTATGCAGGCCTCATTATCAACAGTGTATGCAGGCCTCATCATTTACAGTGTCTACAGGCCTCATCATCTACAGTGTCTACAGGCCTCATTATCTACAGTGTCTACAGGCCTCATCATCTACAGTGTATGCAGGCCTCATTATCTACAGTGTCTACAGGCCTCATCATCTACAGTGTATGCAGGCCTCATCATCTACAGTGTCTACAGGCCTCATTATCTACAGTGTCTACAGGCCTCATTATCTACAGTGTCTGCAGGCCTCATCATCTACAGTGTTTACAGGCCTCATCATCTACAGTGTCTACAGGCCTCATCATCTACAGTGTCTACAGGCCTCATCATCTACAGTGTCTACAGGCCTCATCATCTACAGTGTCTACAGGCCTCATCATCTACAGTGTCAACAGGCCTCATCATCTACAGTGTCTACAGGCCTCATCATCTACAGTGTCTACATGCCTCTTCATCTACAGTGTCTACAGGCCTCATCATCTACAGTGTCTACAGGCCTCATCATGTACAGTGTCTACAGGCCTCATCATCTACAGTGTCTACAGGCCTCATCATCTACAGTGTCTACAGGCCTCATCCTCTACAGTGTCTACAGGCCTCATCATCTGCAGTGTCTACAGGTCTCATCATCTACAGTGTCTACAGGCCTCATCATCTACAGTGTCTACAGGCCTCATCATCTACAGTGTCTACAGGCCTCATCATCTGCAGTGTCTACAGGTCTCATCATCTACAGTGTCTACAGGCCTCATCATCTACAGTGTCTACAGGCCTCATCATCCACAGTGTATGCAGGCCTCATCATCTGCAGTATCTACAGGCCTCATCATCTACAGTGTCTACAGGCCTCATCATCTACAGTGTCTACAGGCCTCATCATCTACAGTGTCAACAGGCCTCATCATCTACAGTGTCTACAGGCCTCATCATCTACAGTATCTACAGGCCTCATCATCTACAGTATCTAAAGGCCTCATCATCTACAGTATCATAGGTTCAGGCCATGTCCTCATCTAGGTGACTAATAGAGATCTCTCCAAGTTCGCACCATCCCTCATCGGACTGAGGACGCTTTGGTCTCTGAAGATCAGTGGATCATGAGGCGGAATATCACAAGTTGCGATCTAATTGCAGTTCGTCTCAACTGATCTTGGGATTTAGAACTCAAATGACGGCTTGAGAAGAGAGTCATCATAGACGAGGGAGTGAATATATCTGCAGTTGCACACCTTGCTACTGATGACTTCAAAAGAAAAGGGAAAAAAGCTACACTTTTAAAAGAAATATTAGGGAGTTTCAAAGTGAAATCTTACAGAGATTTGACATGATAAAAGTAGCTAATTATAAAACTAATCAAATATTCAAACTTTACGTCAATATAAGGAAGAAAATGGTGAATTAAGCTCTTTAGATAATCCTTATCAATTCAATTATTGGAATCAATGAACTTCTCTCGCTTGACATTCAAGTGACCTACCTCTAACTTTACTAGAACCTGATCACAGATTTAAAACAACTACCACCCCCCCCCCCCCTATGCCATTTAGTGAGCAAGTGATTCTAGGGATTAGTGAGTCTTTAGCGAGATCAGAAGTTGCATGTTCTGTGACTTCAAGCCAAGATAATTAAACAGGCTCTCATTGTGGCCCTGGATGGCATAATGCTAAGCCGTGGCCCGGTTTGCTGGGCCTCTAATCGGATTGGGGACTGCTTCGTATAACCCTTTCTGGGGATTAACTTCCTACAAGAGACGAATTAAGTATTTTATTCTAAGTATTTCCTCAGGGACCTGCAGTTGTGATGATGGAATCTAATTGAGGAGATTGAGGGAGGAGCTGATGTACGACGCGGAGAGGAGCAACATTCAGTTGGCAGATGGTGTTACTATGTTAGCTATGAATGATATGAGGAGTGATGATATTTTAGAATGAATTTATTAATTGGAACAGCAAAAAGATGAATCTATTACATTCCTCTACTACAATATTATTGTATTGCTATATTTGTATTATATAAAGGTATTTGTTTTATATTGAAATGAATTTATTCAAGAAATAAAGCCTATTGCATTTTAATTCCATTACCTAGATTGAATCTATAATAAAACTCTGAAAATTGAAAAATTTATAAAATCGGTGAACAAAATGTCATTAATTTGTTAAATAATTAAACAGAAAAAATATAAATAAAGAAAAATATGACTTATAAAATTTGAAATGAATTTCTAGAATTTTACATATTTAAACATCTCTTTATTTGTTAATTCTTAATTGTCTTCTTCTGTACTTCATCATTAATAGCAAAAACTGTTGGTAAATGCCATACCCCTGTTAAAAAGTTAGTGCAATTTCTTGAGAAGAAATGACATAATTAGTAATGTTGTAGTAATTCACAGGACTCGTTAAGGAGTTAAATCAAGTCCTAATTATCCTATTTGAGTAGCTAATCCTACTCAGGTTTTAGCGGAGGAAAAAGATCATTTCGGGTAAAATGACATCTTTCTTGATGATGTACACTGTAGAACATAGCCCTGAACTGTGCACTGTGAAAGAGTCTAACTCCCTGATGTAGGTTTTTTGATGCTAGAAATCATATACTGCTTCTTCTCTAGCTAATAATCACAGATGCTGTCGTGCAATTAATTATAAACTAATATAATAAATATCCTTCCCATTGTTTGGGTTAGTAAAGTCACAATGAGAAGAACATAGTAAACTTTAAAAAGATATCCTAATATAGTGATAACATGGGTATAGGGTAAGCTACGAATTATCGGTCAGTACTACATCTTCGGTCATGTAAGAAAAATATATAAAAGTTGTTATTATTAGACAGTGCTATCTAATAATAACAATTTCTATATTGTTTTTTCTTATATGATCGAAGATGTAGTACTGATCGATAATTAAGAACTTACCCTATGTACTCATTCAGATTAATGAAGTTACGAGTTATGGTCTTATTGATAATGTATATGAAAAATGAATATAATGATTTAAGTGAAAGTTAATATAAATGTCTAATTGTTATTATATACTTTTTCTTATATGATCGATAATGTAGAACGATTCCATTACTCGTAACTTACCCTAGTTCAATTGTATGTTCTACCGTAGTACATGTTATCATAGAAAACTAGATATATTTCAATGGGGAACTGTTATATTCTACCACCTGATTTATTGTTAATAATTTCTATAACATAAAGTACAACATTTAGATATATATCGATATAGTTCAACTTAATGTATATTAATACAATTAAAGATAATGTAATATATAGTGCTTTATAATAATTAAAATGTTGAATAGAAAATATTTACAATTTTTCGTGAAACTTAGATAATTAGATCAATTTAATGTGTTCCTCAAGCGAATGCTAAAATTTGTTTTAGTTAACTAACTTTTCAATTGCAAAACTAAAAATGGAATCTTATTTAGAATTTAACTAATATTTATGAACTAAATCAAAATTTATTTTATACCGAAAATTGTATCATATTCAAAATCAAACTCAAATACAAAATTAAACTTTTGACTCTATAATAATACATTATGTTTAAATATAACAAATTTATATTCAATTCTAAATACAAATCAATGAATCAAATTTCAAAATAAATCGAATTAATTTATTCGCTATCATTGAATTAAATATCGAATGAATAAATATTTCAACATTCCCGTATCCATTTAATCCATATAATCTATTTAATCCATTTAATCCATATAATCTATTTAATCCATTTAAACCTCATAATCCTGTTGACATTTGCCAGCACAGACAATATAAAATATTGAAGCATAAACTCTACAAACTCTATAATAATAAACATCATTGGTAGCAAATAATACTATGTTCATAATTATTTATTAGGCAAGTGACGAGTTACCAGACGGTTCCACATTTTCGATCGTATGAAGAAAAAGCATCACATGGCACCTCAAATTAGACTGAGAGTTGCCAGATGTTTCCTAGACGAATTTTCGTAACGAGGATATTAATAAACTCTAAAATATATTATGAATACCAATTAAAATAAAGAGTTAAAATGCTTTGTATGATCGAAATTGTGGAACTGTCCAATAACCCGTAACTTACCTACCTGCGTACTTTAGAAATAATGGTTTATTCTACATACAATAATTTCACCAAGTTAACAGTAATAACTAGTTAACATTCAACAGGGCAGTGAAATACTATAGGCCAACCCTAATACTGCCTAAATATTGTAATATGGATTCATATTTCTCCTAATTTATTTTCACAGCAAATTTTGAAATTGAAATAAAATCTGAACTTTTGATCATTTCGATATTAGGATTTTGACTCCAATGCAAACTCACATTTTAAAATTGATATTCAAAATGCAACATATAAGCATTTCATATACTCAATGTTTACAATTTTTGTAAAATGATAGAAAGAATAGTTGAATAGTTTCCGAAAAAAGACTATAACTTCGATTCACCTTTCAGGGGGAAGTATTCACCTGATTCACCTTTCAGGGGGAAGTATTCACCTCATTCACCTTTCAGGGGGAAGTATTGACCTCATTCACCTTTCAGGGGGAAGTATTGACCTCATTCACCTTTCAGGGGGGAGTATTGACCTCATTCACCTTTCAGGGGGAAGTATTCACCTCATTCACCTTTCAGGGGGGAGTATTGACCTCATTCACCTTTCAGGGGGGAGTATTGACCTCATTCACCTTTCAGGGGGAAGTATTCACCTCATTCACCTTTCAGGGGGGAGTATTGACCTCATTCACCTTTCAGGGGGTAGTATTCACCTCATTCACCTTTCAGGGGGGAGTATTCACCTCATTCACCTTTCAGGGGGGAGTATTCACCTCATTCACCTTTCAGGGGAAAGTATTCACCTCATTCACCTTTCAAGGGGGAGTATCACCTCATTCACCTTTCAAGGGGGGAAGTATTCACCACAAGAGGGAGAATTTTCCCCCAATTCACCTCTTCATCATCAGGAGAAATTCCTCATCGGTACTTTTAGTTCCTGAACTTTGTGAGATTTTTCAGACGGTTCTAATGCATTTTTTTAGGGAAGGAATTTACCGAAGTTATGACTTCCCGTACGGTTTGATTCACACTTCAATGTTCACATGGAATTCATGTCTCACACTCAGAGAACAATTAACGAGAGAAAATGAAAGTAAAAGTGCACTATAATTATGTACGTTATGAAAAAAGTGCACGAAAATTAATAAAAATTTAAGAAAATTTCATTAATATTATCTAAATTTAAAAGAAACTACACTAATAGTATCCCAACTTAAAGGAAAGTACACTAAAAATTATTTAAATTACTGGAAAAATTTATTTACTCAATAGTTTAATCTTTTAAGTAACTCACACACCAAGACTAATCATTATCTATAAATTGTAATTAGCATCATGTAATTATTTTTAGTTCCAGAAGGTATTAAAAAGAAATTGTTAAAGTGACATATTCAATTAATTCATTTTATTGCATGCAGACTGTTCATTTTACTGACCTTGCCTGCTTCTGAGATGATCTTAGCTATCATAGATCCTAGCGATGATAGATCTTAGCGATCATAGATCTTAGCGATCATAGATCTTAGCGATCATAGATCTTAGCGATCATAGATCTTAGCGATCATAGATCTTAGCGATCATAGATCCTAGCGACCATAGATCTTAGCGATCATAGATCCTAGCGATCATAGATCTTAGCTATCATAGATCCTAGCGATGATAGATCTTAGCGATCATAGATCCTAGCGATGATAGATCTTAGCGATCATAGATCCTAGCGATGATAGATCTTAGCGATCATAGATCCTAGCGACCATAGATCTTAGCAATCATAGATCCTAGCGATGATAGATCTTAGCGATCATAGATCCTAGCGATCTTAGATCCTAGCGATCTTAGATCTTAGCAATCATAGATCCTAGCAATCATAGATCAAATCTTATGATCGTACTTACCTCAAGATCTTTCTAGGAAAAGAAGATCAACTTAGGTACTTTGTATGAGATTTCCAGTAAGGATCAGCAGCTATCACTCTAAGGATTAGGATAATAATATCCTTCTTAGAAAAAACAGTGATAATGAACAAAGTAAGTTCCGAGTTAATGACCAGTTCCACGTTTTCGATCAAAGGAGAGAAAATGGTATCTTAGCAGTGTAACTCTTTAATTTAATTATTATCTAATTTTTCTTTAATGATCGAAAATATGGAATAGTTCGATAATTCAGATCTTACTCTGTTACGATTTTCATGATTATAATAAATAAAAGATATCTATTATTCTCATATTTATTTCATTCTATTGAATGTATTTTTCATGTCAAGAAAAGGCGAATAATATTATCCTATATAATTTATGTTACTAAATTTTCTTTACTTCCCCAATAAATTATACATATATATACATGTTTATCCGTATATCTATACCAGCACTCTATACCAGCACTCTATACCAGCACTCTATACCAGCACTCTACACCAGCACTCTATACCAGCACTCTACACCAGCACTCTATACCAGCACTCTATACCAGCACTCTATACCAGCACTCTATACCAGCCCCCTATACCAGCACTCTACACCAGCACTCTACACCAGCACTCTACACCAGCACTCTATACCAGCACTCTATACCAGCCCCCTATACCAGCACTCTACACCAGCACTCTACACCAGCACTCTATACCAGCACTCTATACCAGCCCCCTATACCAGCACTCTACACCAGCACTCTACACCAGCACTCTACACCAGCACTCTACACCAGCACTCTATACCAGCACTCTACACCAGCACTCTATACCAGCACTCTTCACCAGCACTCTATACCAGCACTCTATACCAGCACTCTACACCAGCACTCTATACCAGCACTCTATACCAGCCCCCTATACCAGCACTCTACACCAGCACTCTACACCAGCACTCTATACCAGCACTCTACACCAGCACTCTATACCAGCACTCTTCACCAGCACTCTACACCAGCATTCTATACCAGCACTCTACACCAGCACTCTACACCAGCACTCTACACCAGCACTCTATACCAGCACTCTACACCAGCACTCTACACCAGCACTCTACACCAGCACTCTATACCAGCACTCTACACCAGCACTCTACACCAGCACTCTATACCAGCACTCTACACCAGCACTCTATACCAGCACTCTTCACCAGCACTCTACACCAGCATTCTATACCAGCACTCTACACCAGCACTCTACACCAGCACTCTACACCAGCACTCTATACCAGCACTCTTCACCAGCACTCTACACCAGCATTCTATACCAGCACTCTACACCAGCACTCTACACCAGCACTCTACACCAGCACTCTATACCAGCACTCTACACCAGCACTCTACACCAGCACTCTACACCAGCACTCTACACCAGCACTCTACACCAGCACTCTACACCAGCACTCTATACCAGCACTCTATACCAGCACTCTACACCAGCACTCTATACCAGCACTCTACACCAGCATTCTATACCAGCACTCTACACCAGCACTCTACACCAGCACTCTACACCAGCACTCTACACCAGCACTCTTCACCAGCACTCTATACCAGCACTCTACACCAGCACTCTATACCAGCACTCTATACCAGCCCCCTATACCAGCACTCTACACCAGCACTCTATACCAGCACTCTACACCAGCACTCTATACCAGCACTCTATACCAGCCCCCTATACCAGCACTCTACACCAGCACTCTACACCAGCACTCTACACCAGCACTCTACACCAGCACTCTATACCAGCACTCTATACCAGCACTCTACACCAGCACTCTACACCAGCACTCTACACCAGCACTCTACACCAGCACTCTATACCAGCACTCTACACCAGCACTCTACACCAGCCCCCTATACCAGCACTCTATACCAGCACTCTTCACCAGCACTCTATACCAGCCCCCTATACCAGCACTCTATACCAGCACTCTTCACCAGCACTCTATACCAGCCCCCTATACCAGCACTCCATACTAACACCCTACACCAGCACTCTACACCAGCACTCTACACCAGCACTCTATACCAGCACTCTATACCAGCACTCTACACCAGCACTCTACACCAGCACTCTATACCAGCACTCTATACCAGCACTCTTCACCAGCACTCTACACCAGCACTCTACACCAGCACTCTACACCAGCACTCTATACCAGCACTCTATACCAGCACTCTACACCAGCACTCTACACCAGCACTCTACACCAGCACTCTACACCAGCACTCTATACCAGCACTCTATACCAGCACTCCATACCAACACCCTACACCAGCACTCTACACCAGCACTCTACACCAGCACTCTACACCAGCACTCTACACCAGCACTCTACACCAGCACTCTACACCAGCACGGTAACTGCTAGGATTATGGTGTAGGTTTTTCAAATAAGTACATACAGTACACATAGCCTTGCCATGACAACCATTGAAGTCCTTTAATTGGTACTGAGTGTAGAAAATATAACACATAGCTATGAAGAACATAGGCAGCACAAGAAAATGTACATAGATATCTAAATCAGTGTATTTAAGTAGCAAGTTTTCATTTGTAGAGGTTTTGTTAGGTGTAGGTTTGTAGATACTTATAGTCATTTTTTATTGTGTTTTTTCTAAGACTCTAAAAAAATTTCTGAATTAATCATCATGGGATGGAGTATCAGAAGTAATTCTTGACAATAACCATTTTATAAAGTATTATGAAGCATTTTCTTAAAAAAATCATGATTATATCATCAGAATCTCTTTATTAGAGTGTTAGAAAATCAATCGAAAAACTACTATCAACAAAACTGCATTTTATTAATTTAAAAATATTTGTACGGTCGAAGAAAAGCGTATCTGTGATAATTTCTAGACAGTTTACTAATTTCACTTTTAAATAATAGACTTTACTAATTGTAATGTTTGTAGATATTTAAAAACTGGTCTGAGTACACGATGACAAATTTGAAAAATTAGAAAACTGTGATTTGTGAAATCATGCGGAGACTCTTTTCACTGATAGTACCTGTTGCTTATAGTACATAGGTATCAAATAGTGTAAAGGAAATTATCTATATATATAACAAATCAAAATATTTGTTACATTGTTTTAATTCTTGATATCAATTTTATAGTTTCTTCCTATTTAAAGTATTTTAATTCTAGATGTCTGCCTTTCGATTCTGTGAATTCATTATTTTTATTTACAAATTTTAACCATATGGTCAGCTTCCAGTCGGCAGTATATAAAAAGATCATCTATCTACGACAATGAATGATTAGACAAATATAC
Organism: Caprella mutica; assembly: GCA_947561585.1. NCBI lineage: Eukaryota > Metazoa > Arthropoda > Malacostraca > Amphipoda > Caprellidae > Caprella > Caprella mutica. The sequence goes on along the minus strand of CANNZV010000513.1, from coordinate 734,492 downwards.
AATAGTAATTTATCATAAATTAAAAACACTTTCAGTCTATCGTCTTTCGTCGGACATTCCCTACAAAAATCCTGAGTCTAATGTCTTTATTATGATATTTTACGATAAAATACCATCAATATTTACCGTAATGGACAATAACAGACGATCTGCCGATTGTAAATTTTCAGATTTGTAATCTATGATTCATTTTCTTTAGTTAAACTGAGATGCATGAAACATATACCATAAAAATTATTCCTGATTAATTTCTATACAGTGTGTTTTTTTTTTTTTTTTTGCAAGGCTTTGGCCCCCACTAGGAATATTTGAAATAAGAATTTAGAAGAAACAAATGTATTTTCTTGAAGATGTGGAATGGTACTTCCATTTCATGTAATACAAACTTATTTGAAACTCATTGAAAACACTTCTAAAGGCTATCTACAAAAGGTGTTGAAAATGGTCGCCAGAATCTTGTAGTCAAAGTCTTGCGCGCTTCAAGACGCTCTTCGTCACCCTCTCAATTATTGCTGCGTCATAATTTGCCGATGAGAATCCACATGATATTGGTGAAAGAAATTATAGAAATGACAATTGTGGAGGGAAAATTCTATAGTCCAGCATTCATCGATGACGACGGCCCTTGTGACTCTGTTAATGGTTCCTATAACATGGCTTTGCTGAAAGACAAAGTGTGGCAATCTTTTTTGAGCCACTGCAACATGGTGCAGACTCTGGTGGATCCATGGCAAGATGGTCCTCCATCTCATTGTACAAGAGTGGCTAAGCAGTTCTTGAAGAAAAATTTCAAGGACGAGTTACCAGAAGAGACACTCAGATTTTCTGGTCAGCACTCAGTAAGAACTCAATCCTCTTGATTTCCGTTTCTGGGCTACAACACAAAATATTTTGTATTCGGAAAAACCTCCATCCATTCATGATATGATAGAATTTAGTGTGTGAAGCTGTTTGGTGCAAATTATTACGCAGTAACAATTGAGAAGGTGGCAAAGACTCGAAGAGCTTCTTGAAGCGTGCAAGACTTTGACTACAGGATTCCGGCGGCCACTTCCAACACCTTCTGTAGATAGGCTTCATTTTGAATGAGTTTCAAAATAAGTTTGTATTACATAAAATGTAAGTACCAAGCCTTATCTTCAAGAAAATATATTCGTTTCCTCTAAATTATTATTTCAAATATTCCTAGTGGGGCTCAAAGTCTTGCAAAAAGAAAAAAACACTGTACACTACTTCCTATTTCTTATGATTATGCCGATCATAAGTTCTCGACTGGGTACACACACATCCTCCTTAGTTTTTAAATATGCTCAGCTATTTAGTGAGTCTATTTTCCATACCATCCTGTGTATTGCTAGTCAATAGCCCCAATAACAGGAAGGTTCGCTGCAGGTTGTTTGATTGACTCAAACAGGCCTGTTTGTAGAGTCACCAATAGCCAGGCAAGAGCAAACAGAATCAAACGGATTTGTTTGACGACAACCCAATTGCGGGACTTAATTCCAAACATTTTAATAACCTCATGCAAAATAACAGGGGAAGTCTATTTCAGATCGTTATTACTTCTAATATGTCTGTGTCTTCCTACTAGACTGGGACTGAGAAAACCATTGATGTGAAGTTTTTTTGTGATATTAGAAAAAAGGAATTAGAATATTTAATATTTTAGAGTTTGACAAATGAGGTAAATTTCACACCGAAGAGATTCCAATGAATTTAGGCGTGAATATAATTAATAGAGTATGTTCTTAATTATCGGTCAGTTCCACATTTTCGGACACGTAAGAAAAAACGATATGGTAATAATTATTTAATTGTTATTGTAATTGGTATCCATGATTGATACCTGCAAACTAAAATAAAAATTGAATAATTATTATGATACCTAACGTTTTTTCTTACGTGTCCGAAAATGTGGAACTGACCGATAATTAAGAAATCACCCTAATAGTACTATACAGAAAAAGTTCTAGGTAAATCTATCTTATTTCAGAAAAAATTATAAGCGACACCATTTTGGTTGTGTTTAGCACATGTAGTACATATAGCACATATAGTACATATCACATGTAGTACATATAACATTTACTTTCTCATATGTTGTTTAAAGGTTTGGGAGAGGTTACGAGTTAACGAACTGTTTCATATTATCGATCATATGAACTGGTTATTATTATTATCTAGTAAAATAGCAATGAAAATCTTAATTTTTCTCCCTTTTCTCATATGATCGAAGATGTGGAACTGTCCAATAACCCGTAACTTACCCTGAGTACTTTGCCATACCTCAAAATGTTCTCAGCTGTAAAAAGCAAAGAATCTCTTTTCCCCAAACCACTTCCTTGTGAGTTTGTTAAACATCATAAGAGATGTCAAACATTTACTGTGTTTGGCAAACTGAACACAAACACACAAACACACAAACATTTAGCACCTCCATGGGGAAAACATTTAAAGCTGTAAGAGAAAACAGTCACATGTGATAGTAGTTAAAAGTGAATCAATAATTTACCATCGGCAGATCGTCTGTTATTGTCCATTACGGTAAATATTGATGGTATTTTATCGTAAAATATCATAATATAGACATTAGCCTCAGGAATGTCCGACGAAAGACGATAGACTAAAAGTGTTTTTAATTTATGATTAATTTCTATTGTATTTTAGTCTAACCATTTATTGTCGTAGATAGATGATCTTTTTATCATCGATTATAATCACCAATAGAGAACTGATAATCGGTGATTATAATTTTACCGACTGGACGTTACTTCTTCATACTTCTCAAGTCACTTCTTCTCATAATTCTTTTCCTGTTCATTTTCCTCCTAGATCTCCTCCACCTCATCCCCCTCCCCCTCTAGCCGACTCCGCTGGCGGATATTGGTCGGAAATAGTGGCCGATTTGGCCTAAGAGAGTCTTGTGTTTTTCATTCGAATAACACGTGGTCGAATCAGAGGGATTAGGTTTTCTTCTCGAACGAAATTCAATTTATTATTTCATTATTAAATCTTAACTTTTGCACACTTTGGAAATTTATTTTCAAGTAACCAGAACAAGTGAGGGAATTATAAAAATCTCTCACACATCATCCAATTAATAAAACACATTTACAAGACTCTTGTGGCTTCCTATTCTGTAATTCCACATATTCTAGGTACACGCTGACACCATTACATGTAATTCCACACATTCTAGGTACTCACTGACACCATTACATGTTATTCCACACATTCTAGGTACTCACTCACATCATTACATGTAATTCCACACATTCTAGGTACACACTGACACCATTACATGTTATTCCACACATTCTAGGTACTCACTCACATCATTACATGTAATTCCACACATTCTAGGTACACGCTGACACCATTACATGTTATTCCACACATTCTAGGTACACGCTGACACCATTACATGTAATTCCACACATTCTAGGTACTCACTCACATCATTTCATGTAATTCCACACATTCTAGGTACACGCTGACACCATTACATGTTATTCCACACATTCTAGGTACACGCTGACACCATTACATGTTATTCCACACATTCTAGGTACACGCTGACACCATTACATGTTATTCCACACATTCTAGGTACACGCTGACACCATTACATGTTATTCCACACATTCTAGGTACACGCTGACACCATTACATGTTATTCCACACATTCTAGGTACACGCTGACACCATTACATGTTATTCCACACATTCTAGGTACACGCTGACACCATTACATGTTATTCCACACATTCTAGGTACTCACTCACACCACTACATGTTATTCCACACATTCTAGGTACTCACTCACACCATTACATGTTATTCCACACATTCTAGGTACACACTGACATCATTACATGTAATTCCACACATTCCAGGTACACACTGACATCATTAAATGTAATTCCACACATTCTAGGTACACGCTGACATCATTACATGTAATTCCACACATTCTAGGTACACGCTGACATCATTACATGTAATTCCACACATTCCAGGTACACACTGACATCATTACATGTAATTCCACACATTCTAGGTACACGCTGACATCATTACATGTAATTCCACACATTCCAGGTACACACTGACATCATTACATGTAATTCCACACATTCTAGGTACACACTGACATCATTACATGTAATTCCACACATTCTAGGTACACGCTGACATCATTACATGTAATTCCACACATTCTAGGTACACGCTGACATCATTACATGTAATTCCACACATTCTAGATACACGCTGACATCATTACATGTAATTCCACACATTCTAGGTACACGCTGACATCATTACATGTAATTCCACACATTCTAGGTACACGCTGACATCATTACATGTAATTCCACACATTCTAGATACACGCTGACATCATTACATGTAATTCCACACATTCTAGGTACACGCTGACATCATTACATGTAATTCCACACATTCTAGGTATACACTCACATCATTACATGTAATTCAATATCATCAGCCTTCGCAACATATTCTCTTTCAGGAAATGCTGGTCAATATTAACTGTAGGAGATCTGCCAAGATTATTGCTTCCATAATCAAAAGGGTCGGGTGTCGCTCCTCCCAACTGATACTGTTAATTAAGATCGAGTGTCTACCCTCTTACCAGTCTGATAAGATTGTTATAAACAGTGTTACTAATTATAAGATATACTTTCCTCCCATGAGAAGCTAAATAACACCACGCTAATTTATTTCATCAGCTCAAACAAGAGCGAAATCAATGGAATTTGGTGAGAATCCCGAATAGAAATCATGTCATGAAAACAAGGCACAAAATCCATCTCTCTCTCCCAAGTCTGACACACGGGCTTACACAGTTATTCACATGTTGGTGTTTTTAATGAAGTTATTCCTGCTTCTGGTTGAGTATTGTTGAACAAGATGGAGGATGCAAGGATATTTGAATGAATTTATTCTTGGATTCTAGCATCCCGTTAGATATGAAATAGAGTTTGGAGGTTGAACAGCGACTGACGTGTCTCCACTTGCAGTAGCTGTGAATGGACCTTGCGTTATTAAATTTGTCGGTGGCCGCTGCCTTTGGCTCGTCCCATTGGATAATCAGGTCTCGTATGACTCCAATTCGTGAGCAATCAGATCAACTTATCGCCCACCGAGTCCCAAATGATCTCTCCAGCCGCTCCTATAAACTACCAAACAACATTCCGGTCTAAAGAATCTGCCGCAACTGGTTTCTATAGCATGGGGCATTGACGACACTCATGAATTTCAGTCAGGGCAGTTGATTGAAGAAATGAAGTAGACGTAAAAGCTAGCAGAGCTGCACTCACACCAACAAAGAGGAGAATAAAAATGGAAATGTTATTACTGAGCTGGATCGTGACCTATTGGTCGGGTTCATTTTTACCAGATTTATCCTCAATGCTGAGAACATCATAGCAAGAACTTTTGGCTGAGTCCCTGTAGCTAATAAACATCACTGCTTATATCCAAAAACATTTATGCATTAACTATGCAAAATATACTTCAAATGTAATTAAATGTGAGTACAAGGACCCGTGTTCATTACAGAAAATTTTAGAAGATTCGAAATATCAAAATGAAGCACTAATATCTATATTGCCCCCCCCCCCTTCCCTCACCTTCATTGATTACATATACTATATAATTATCTCTTAACTATGTTTGAAAATATGTACTAAGAACAAATCTCTCTGTAACAATAATTATCAACACTATTAATTTGTAACAAATTCTTCATTTTAGCCTTCGATAAAAAAGTTGTTGGTGCAATGAAACTTTTTTCCAGATTTGAATGAGTCAAGATAGAGAAATTCACCAATTTTTTGTAATTCATGTAAGTCTTCCAATGTGCTACAGAACTCTTATTGTTTATTGAATTGATAGATCCATTTTATGACATTTTCGGCACTTGAAATATTCATCCGCGAAAAATTCGTCCGCAAAAAATTCGTCCGCTTAAATGTTGACCTCAAAAATTCGTCTATTTGTCATACTTTTCATAACTGAAATGTGCTCTTTAATATATAATTCACACTTCATATTATCTTCATTCAAGTTCTTATGTACAAATTTATGTAAGAACAAATTTTTGAGTAACGGATAATTCCAAATAACCGTGAATTTTTCCCTGTTAAGTATTACAATTATGACAAAAAAAAGCATTGATACCCCACAGCTAAAGTTACTCTTGTCATTTTTCAGAGTCAATTCCTTCGAATTCTAGGAAGATTTATGGATGGGAGAGTATTTTCAACAGTCTATTGTATCTCAGAGTTTCAGTGCAACCCTCTTTTCAACGGTGGAACATCATCAATCCTCCATAACGGTCGGTTTCAATTTTTCAGTTCAATCCATCAGTTCAGGTTGTTAGGAATGAAGTTGGTAGATCGAAACCAAGATTTTATAATCGTTAGTATTGCTAGTATACCAGCACTTGCTAGTGTAACAGCACTTGCTAGTTTACAAGCACTTGCTAATGTACCAGCACTTGCTAGTGTACCAGCACTTGCTAGTGTACCAGCACTTGCTAGTGTACCAGCACTTGCTAATGTGCCAAATTCACAAGCACTTGCTAGTGTTCCAACAGCACAAGCAATTCATGATAATTGAATTTGAAAATATAGATATTTTTGCAAGATAAATTTTGAAAAAGTTGGGTTGTTGAATTAGATTTTTTTAAATGAATACATGGAACATGTTGGGAAAAAACTGCAATAACTCTGTAAGAACTTACACAGTTCAACATTAAACAAGTCCTCTTACTGGTAAAAACTAATGATTATTTTACAGCGTGAATGTAAATAGAAATTAGTTAAAGGTGAATGAATAATTCGACAGAACGCCAAGACTCTCTTTCACAGTTTTTTGGTTAGAGTACTATGTAGTTTGTTAGAAGTGGTACTGTAACACGCCTGTCACTACAGACTGTCGATGAAAAGAGTCTTCTGTGACTGGAAAGCAAACTGCACCAATCGGCCCAACTTCCCTCATTATTCTTTATCAACTTCCTGAGTTTTGGTGTACGTGAAGAAATGTCTCGTACAGTCCTCTTCTACAGTACCCCTTGTACCATCATATGCCTCTTCTACAGTACTCTATGTTCTACCAAATACGCTACATCTACCACAACTCGATGACAAGTACATCAGACAATACCAAAAGAGCGCATAGTAAACAGGACAGCAATTTAAGCAGCAAAGTTGGAGGAGCGATGTCAGGTATTTGTTTGTGTGATGGTGGTGTATAACTGCAGAGCGAAATGACGAGCCATCAGGATGAAGACCATTCGTCAGTGTCTCTTAACAGCTCTGGAGTGATATACTGTGGCTCTTTCCCTCTGGATTATGGCAACACTATTGATATTACCAGATGAATGAGTTAGTTACAACTTTCCCTCTGTATCATGGCAACACTATTGATATTGCCAGATGAATGAGTTAGTTACAACTTTCCCTCTGTATCATGGCAACACTATTGATATTACCAGATGAATGAGTTAGTTACAACTTTCCCTCTGTATCATGGCAACACTATTGATATTACCAGATGAATGAGTTAGTAACAACTTTCCCTCTGTATCATGGCAACACTATTGATATTGCCAGATGAATGAGTTAGTTACAACTTTCCCTCTGTATCATGGCAACACTATTGATATTGCCAGATGAATGAGTTAGTTACAACTTTCCCTCTGTATCATGGCAACACTATTGATATTACCAGATGAATGAGTTAGTTACAACTTTCCCTCTGTATCATGGCAACACTATTGATATTGCCAGATGAATGAGTTAGTTACAACTTTCCCTCTGTATCATGGCAACACTATTGATATTACCAGATGAATGAGTTAGTTTCAACTTTCCCTCTGGATTATGGCAACACTGTTGATATTACCAGATGAATGAGTTAGTAACAACTGTACCATGAGATACTCCTTAGGGATACGGGTCTGCCAACACCATTATTTTCACATTACAATATTCATGGAGAAGATAGAAACAACTTGTATTCATTCCTGTATTCATTCTTGCATTTCTTAGATGAATTTCGTACGAATCTCAATGTTACAGTATTAATTAGGATCTCAAAATTAAAGTTGTACAACCTGTATAGGGAGGGTATCCGGCAGTTTTGCCGAAACCAAATTCACCGGAAATTTGCCGAACCCTAATTCACCGAATCAAATTCTCCAAATAAGAATTTGCGGAAACCAAAATTTGCCGAAGCCGGAATCGCCGATGTGCAGTTTTGCCGAAGGACAAATTAGCCGAAAAGTCGTATTCAGAACAAATTTAAAATTACACAAAAATTACAAAAAAAGAGAAACGAAATCTTAACCTTTAGTTATACTAAATGAACAAAATGTCTGTCCTTTGGTTAATCATCTTTACTACCAATCCTTACCTTACTACCAATCCTTACCTTACTACCAATCCTTACCTTACTACCAATCCTTACCTTACTACCAATCCTTACCTTACTACCAATCCTTACCTTACTACCAATCCTTACCTTACTACCAATCCTTACCTTACTACCAATCCTTACCTTACTACCAATCCTTACCTTACTACCAATCCTTACCTTACTACCAATCCTCACCTTACTACCAATCCTTACCTTACTACCAATCCTTACCTTACTACCAATCCTTACCTTACTACCAATCCTTACCTTGCTACCAATCCTTACCTTACTACCAATCCTTACCTTGCTACCAATCCTTACCTTGCTACCAATCCTTACCTTACTACCAATCCTTACCTTGCTACCAATCCTTACCTTACTACCAATCCTTACCTTGCTACCAATCCTTACCTTACTACCAATCCTTACCTTGCTACCAATCCTTACCTTGCTACCAATCCTTACCTTACTACCAATCCTTACCTTGCTACCAATCCTTACCTTGCTACCAATCCTTACCTTGCTACCAATCCTTACCTTACTACCAATCCTTACCTTACTACCAATCCTTACCTTGCTACCAATCCTTACCTTACTACCAATCCTTACCTTGCTACCAATCCTTACCTTGCTACCAATCCTTACCTTACTACCAATCCTTACCTTGCTACCAATCCTTACCTTGCTACCAATCCTTACCTTGCTACCAATCCTTACCTTACTACCAATCCTTACCTTACTACCAATCCTTACCTTGCTACCAATCCTTACCTTACTACCAATCCTTACCTTGCTACCAATCCTTACCTTGCTACCAATCCTTACCTTACTACCAATCCTTACCTTGCTACCAATCCTTACCTTACTACCAATCCTTACCTTACTACCAATCCTCACCTTACTACCAATCCTTACCTTACTACCAATCCTTACCTTACTACCAATCCTTACCTTACTACCAATCCTTACCTTGCTACCAATCCTTACCTTACTACCAATCCTTACCTTGCTACCAATCCTTACCTTGCTACCAATCCTTACCTTACTACCAATCCTTACCTTGCTACCAATCCTTACCTTGCTACCAATCCTTACCTTGCTACCAATCCTTACCTTACTACCAATCCTTACCTTGCTACCAATCCTTACCTTGCTACCAATCCTTACCTTGCTACCAATCCTTACCTTGCTACCAATCCTTACCTTACTACCAATCCTTACCTTGCTACCAATCCTTACCTTGCTACCAATCCTTACCTTGCTACCAATCCTTACCTTACTACCAATCCTTACCTTGCTACCAATCCTTACCTTACTACCAATCCTTACCTTACTACCAATCCTTACCTTACTACCAATCCTTACCTTGCTACCAATCCTTACCTTACTACCAATCCTTACCTTACTACCAATCCTTGCCTTACTACCAATCCTTACCTTACTACCAATCCTTACCTTACTACCAATCCTTACCTTACTACCAATCCTTACCTTACTACCAATCCTTACCTTACTACCAATCCTTACCTTACTACCAATCCTTGCCTTACTACCAATCCTTACCTTACTACCAATCCTTACCTTACTACCAATCCTTGCCTTACTACCAATCCTTGCCTTACTACCAATCCTTACCTTACTACCAATCCTTACCTTACTACCAATCCTTACCTTACTACCAATCCTTGCCTTACTACCAATCCTTACCTTACTACCAATCCTTACCTTACTACCAATCCTTACCTTACTACCAATCCTTACCTTACTACCAATCCTTGCCTTACTACCAATCCTTACCTTACTACCAATCCTTACCTTACTACCAATCCTTGCCTTACTACCAATCCTTGCCTTACTACCAATCCTTACCTTACTACCAATCCTTACCTTACTACCAATCCTTACCTTACTACCAATCCTTGCCTTACTACCAATCCTTACCTTACTACCAATCCTTACCTTACTACCAATCCTTACCTTACTACCAATCCTTACCTTACTACCAATCCTTACCTTACTACCAATCCTTGCCTTACTACCAATCCTTACCTTACTACCAATCCTTACCTTACTACCAATCCTCCTTACCTTACTACCAATCCTCCTTACCTTACTACCAATCCTTACCTTACTACCAATCCTTACCTTACTACCAATCCTTGCCTTACTACCAATCCTTACCTTACTACCAATCCTTACCTTACTACCAATCCTCCTTACCTTACTACCAATCCTCCTTACCTTACTACCAATCCTCCTTACCTTACTACCAATCCTCCTTACCTTACTACCAATCCTTACCTTACTACCAATCCTTACCTTACTACCAATCCTTACCTTACTACCAATCCTTACCTTACTACCAATCCTTACCTTACTACCAATCCTTACCTTACTACCAATCCTTGCCTTACTACCAATCCTTACCTTACTACCAATCCTTACCTTACTACCAATCCTTACCTTACTACCAATCCTTGCCTTACTACCAATCCTTACCTTACTACCAATCCTTACCTTACTACCAATCCTTGCCTTACTACCAATCCTTGCCTTACTACCAATCCTTACCTTACTACCAATCCTTACCTTACTACCAATCCTTACCTTACTACCAATCCTTGCCTTACTACCAATCCTTACCTTACTACCAATCCTTACCTTGCTACCAATCCTTACCTTACTACCAATCCTTACCTTACTACCAATCCTTGCCTTACTACCAATCCTTACCTTACTACCAATCCTTACCTTACTACCAATCCTTGCCTTACTACCAATCCTTGCCTTACTACCAATCCTTACCTTACTACCAATCCTTACCTTACTACCAATCCTTACCTTACTACCAATCCTTGCCTTACTACCAATCCTTACCTTACTACCAATCCTTACCTTACTACCAATCCTTACCTTACTACCAATCCTTACCTTACTACCAATCCTTACCTTACTACCAATCCTTGCCTTACTACCAATCCTTACCTTACTACCAATCCTTACCTTACTACCAATCCTCCTTACCTTACTACCAATCCTCCTTACCTTACTACCAATCCTTACCTTACTACCAATCCTTACCTTACTACCAATCCTTGCCTTACTACCAATCCTTACCTTACTACCAATCCTTACCTTACTACCAATCCTCCTTACCTTACTACCAATCCTCCTTACCTTACTACCAATCCTCCTTACCTTACTACCAATCCTCCTTACCTTACTACCAATCCTTTTCAATTTTAGATATCTAATTGTTTCATTGCATTCACTCTTGCTTTCAAATTAGTTACTCATTATTATATTTCATTTTGTTTAAAATTGTTAATAATGAATAACATAACTATTAGTTATGTTTATATCTTCCAATTGTACCTCTGGCTTCAACGATTGTATCACTTAATCATACATATTAATATTCAATATATACGGTTAGATATATGAAATTAACGAAATGATACTGAATTAGCGGAATACAAACTTATATACTAATATTAACGTCAAATTCATAAAACAAATCTGTTTTTAGAAGCGGTTGAAAAACACAAAGTTCCACAGAATGGTTTTTTAAATTAAATTAGATTTTCGTATTTCGGCAAATCCGTTTTCGGCAAATTTGGGATTCGGCAAAATTGGGAATCGGCAAAGACGTATTCGGAGAATTCGTTCAGGAGAATTAATTTTCCATAACTATGGTTTATGAGAATCAGCCTAGAGTCCTATACCCACTGTACAGGTGTATTTTCTCTAATAAAAACCTAATTGTAATATTATGGTAGATGATAAAATCTATGAAAAAACAATAGTAATTAATCCTAAATTTAGAACACTTTCAGTCTATCGTCTTTCGTCGGACATTCCTTACAAAAATCCTGAGGATAATGTCTTTATTATGATATTTTACGATAAAATACCATCAATATTTACCGTAATGGACAATAACAGACGATCTGCCGATTGTAAATTTATAAACTAGTTACGAATTTTTCGTTTCGTATCCGTTAGGACAGCAATAAGTTCAAGTATTTGAAATCATTATTTAGGTATATATAATTCTACAGAAATATTATATCGGTTGATATGCCAATCATTCGTCTACTCATTCTCTTTCTTTAATTTCTCTCATGTGAATTTATTTATCTATCTACTCCTTTGTATATTTTATTCACTCTTCTTCTTCACGTAGCATTGCCCCGTCAGAATTTCTAACAAAAATCACCTCTTCTTGTATTTTTTTTTTAATTTCAAGTAAACTAATAAAAATAATTAGGACACGTTACGAAATATCGGACAGTTTCACATTTTCGATGATACAAAGAAAATGTATTGTACTGATCATTCAACTCGCTATTTTAATTTGTATCCATGATACAAGGATGTACATATCATGGATACCAATTAGAACAGAAGTCACATAATAATATTGTACATTTTTTTCAAACCGTTCGAAAATATGGAACAGATTGATAACTTAGTGCATAACCCTATGTGAACTAATTAGATAAAATGGAATTATATGCCATCATTTTTCCCCCCAGTAATATGGTATTTTAATTCCTTGATTTGCATTCTATTGCGCCAGCAGCTGCTCTCTCTCTCCCTTCACCTCATTTAAAAACAACATTTTATTATTGCTGATAAAAATTAAAAATGAATTAAATCACGCAAAGCTTTTCTTCCAATAAAAGTGGTAGAGTTGATAAAAGTTTATGTACATTACCAACATATGCGAGTCTTTTTTAAAGTGGAGGAAGCGATTCACTCGATCATTGGCAGGAAAAACGACGCGATGAGTGATTTTTGATGTAGAGAATTATAATGTAGTTACGCATGGAAAACAATGGAACTTTAAACTAAAGACTGTAAGAGGATAGTATACATTATGAAAGATAGTGCAGATAGTATAGATAAGAGTGCATAAATCGCTAACTTCTAATATGTTGGCATCACAATATTTGAACATAGCATAAACTGGATATGTGGCTTGATATGTAGCTATGTTCTTTCTTTATTTATCACTTGATAAACTCTATCAAATATCAAATGATATATATATTTTAAAATGATATAGTGGTTAGATGTCAAACCTCGGTAAATGTGGTTTAAATGGTAAAAAATGGGGTTTAAAATGTTTAAAAAATCTCCCCGAGGACTGTTTGCAAAAACATCCCTAACAATCTATCTGTGGTATGTTTTTGTGTTCGATATGAAGTTACCTTAGCGCTCAGTTGCATACCTTTTTCTGCTTTAATTGCATTAATAAAGGAGATGAAGTGATAGCACCACTGGTCAAGCTCTGTAGTGAGGAATGGCACTTCAACCTCTAGAGTGTTGTTAGTCCACACTCAACCATTGGGCAGCGGGGCAAAATATTTACACTGACAGACACTTCAGCTAACTAAAATAATCCTACCTTTTAAATATATAAGAATGGATTGTCATGTTCAGTTGCTCTGTGAATCTCAAGCGGAGAATTTATATATGCATTTTATATATCCATTACGGTAAATAGTGATGGTATTTTATCGTAAAATATCATAATAAAGACAATATCGTCAGGAGTGTCCGACGAAAGATGATAGACTAAAAGTGTTTATAATTTATGATAAATTACTATTGTATTTTTGTCTAATCATTTATTGTCGTAGATAGATGATCTTTTATCATCGATAATAATCACCTTTCAAAACCTATAAATAATAACTTAATATTTTTCACACTCATGCTGAGTGTCTGAACTAACTTCATTTCCGTTCTTTTCCCTAACGAGTAGCCATGCCGTGTCGTACATTCCCATTTGAGTGGCTAAAGTTCGGCCATACAATATTACAACATTCAAACTATTGGATTCGCTCTGAACTTTTCCATGGCCTAAAATACCTTCATGCAATGCCTGCTGCCTCTAATTACCAAATAAACAAAGCCAGGTGAAGTAAATGAAATAAATATTTGATGAGGTAGAACATAACTCATGGAAATATGGCATCCTAGCTGTTTTATTGCCGTCACTGTACGCACTATTTATCCCTGTCTCCGTCCAGAAGCTAAATAAATATTTTTCTACATTCTTGCCAGCACCAAAGACAATGGCGGGCAAAACATAAATCTAAATCCACGCTGACAATTCCAGCCTTTCTTGCAGCGTTATGCTGACTTTGCCAGAACCAATATTCTACACCTGCTCATATTACTCGGAACAAAAATACGGAAATATATTAAAGAGAACCGGGATACACCACCGCCCGCCATGCAGTCAGCGCACCGAACAGAAAATATAAATCAGAAACTGCGAAATTTAGATGAAATATTCTTTTTGACTAGAGAAGTCCTTTAGTGTGTTGCTTTGGTTAGGTCTATTCCTTTTCTTTTAGAGAGTTCTGAGGCCACAGGTAGGTATAGCACAGGCACAGAACTACCTGTCCGTGAATGTAAGCCTTCCATTTGTTTCCCAGGAACAAAATTGCTGAATTTATTATAACAAAACAAGGGGTAACTCAGAAGGTAAGAACGAATAACTGTTTCTGGGATGTAAGCTAGTGAATCACAATTAATAAATATATCAAATAATGGGTCTGGCTAATTGGCTTTCGACTTTGGAGTTTGTCGATTTGTTTTAGTTTGCAGAACATACATTTCCCTTTAGAAGATGCCGTATTTCGCGGTTATCAGCCTCCGACATCCAGTATGTAAATATCATTGTTCAAGACTGTGTGCATATCATTAGGGTGGAAAAACACGCTGTCTGCAATTCAACAAATTGGGGTGGCTTTGTTGACAAAAAGCTCCAAGAATACCTAAAGAATGACGCGAAAGAACACAGTTGCTCTGTACAAAGTACGCGATAGATTCTCATGTGAAAACATTCCTCCTGATGGAGTGGAGTCTTCATTAAATGGCGCCTTTTCAACGAGATGGGGGGGAGGGTCGGCTCACTGTACAATGTTTGGGGTACGTTACGACTTAAAGGACTGTTACACATCTCCGATCATATAAAAAAGTATTATTGTCGAATTCTTCTATATATTGGTATCCGTGATACCTGCAAGTATCACGGATACTAATAATTAAAATACCGAGTTAAATAATGACTACTATACAATTTTATATTAGTTGGTATCAATGGTACCTGTAGGTATCATGGATACCAATTGAAATAATGAAGTAAATAAGAATTATTGTACAATGTTTTCTTTTACATGATCGATAATGTGGAAGTGTTCGATGACTCGTAACAAATAAGTAACTACTAATGACTTATTCAATTATCTATTTGAACTAATATAAATATTACTTAATTAACTCTTTCTTCCCTTTACTTCACTGCGATGTAATGAATTGATTTATTCCATCAATTACACAGTCAATGGAGAATGTATTAAAACTTTATCAATAACATTTATAGGGTAGGTTAATGAACAATAACATTTATTGGTTAGGTTAATGAACAATAACATTTATAGGGTAGGTTAATGAACAATAACATTTATTGGTTAGGTTAATGAACAATAACATTTATAGGGTAGGTTAATGAACAATAACATTTATTGGTTAGGTTAATGAACAATAACATTTATAGGGTAGGTTAATGAACAATAACATTTATTGGTTAGGTTAATGAACAATAACATTTATTGGTTAGGTTAATGAACAATAACATTTATAGGGTAGGTTAATGAACAATAACATTTATTGGTTAGGTTAATGAACAATAACATTTATTGGGTAGGTTAATGAACAATAACATTTATTGGTTAGGTTAATGAACAATAACATTTATAGGGTAGGTTAATGAACAATAACATTTATTGGTTAGGTTAATGAACAATAACATTTATTGGTTAGGTTAATGAACAATAACATTTATAGGGTAGGTTAATGAACAATAACATTTATTGGTTAGGTTAATGAACAATAACATTTATTGGTTAGGTTAATGAACAATAACATTTATTGGTTAGGTTAATGAACAATAACATTTATTGGGTAGGTTAATGAACAATAACAGGTTAGCAACCTTTAGAAACTATGAAGGTAACACAAAAACATACCAAAGAATTTGCTCAAAGGGACTAGGTAGGAAATAGGTTTGGAGTCTTTTCGAGAGAATGGAGTGATTCTTTGTCACATGTCCTTTCTCCTTTCTTCTAAAAGAGAATCCCTTTCGCTCCTCTTGATTCTATCAGCTGTTTTATCAGCGCATAAAAGACTCATCTCTAAATTTATGAAGTGAAAAATGACGTGGTGAGGAAAGAAAAGAATTGGGGGAGCCATTGGGAGTAATCTCCTTCTTTAATGTCTATATTGGCGGTAATGCTATGGTTAGTGATGTGAGACTATTGTTATGGTTAGTGATGTGAGACTATTGCTATGGTTAGTGATGTGAGACTATTGTTATGGTTAGTGATGTGGGACTATTGCTATGGTTAGTGATGTGAGACTATTGCTATGGTTAGTGATGTGAGACTATTGCTATGGTTAGTGATGTGAGACTATTGCTATGGTTAGTGATGTGAGACTATTGTTATGGTTAGTGATGTGAGACTATTGCTATGGTTAGTGATGTGAGACTATTGTTATGGTTAGTGATGTGGGACTATTGCTATGGTTAGTGATGTGAGACTATTGTTATGGTTAGTGATGTGGGACTATTGTTATGGTTAGTGATGTGGGACTATTGTTATGGTTAGTGATGTGGGACTGTTGTTATGGTTAGTGATGTGAGACTATTGTTATGGTTAGTGATGTGAGACTATTGCTATGGTTAGTGATGTGAGACTATTGCTATGGTTAGTGATGTGAGACTATTGTTATGGTTAGTGATGTGAGACTATTGTTATGGTTAGTGATGTGAGACTATTGCTATGGTTAGTGATGTGAGACTATTGTTATGGTTAGTGATGTGAGACTATTGTTATGGTTAGTGATGTGAGACTATTGTTATGGTTAGTGATGTGAGACTATTGTTATGGTTAGTGATGTGGGACTATTGTTATGGTTAGTGATGTGGGACTATTGTTATGGTTAGTGATGTGGGACTGTTGTTATGGTTAGTGATGTGAGACTATTGTTATGGTTAGTGATGTGGGACTATTGTTATGGTTAGTGATGTGGGACTATTGTTATGGTTAGTGATGTGGGACTGTTGTTATGGTTAGTGATGTGAGACTGTTGTTACGTAACTTAGGGTGTAATGTAACAAAGAATTTCATATTACTCCGAGTGTTCTATAACATTGATTGTTATCCTTATTTATTGTATACCTTTGAATAAAATTAGAGTAAGTTACGAATTACCGGTCGGTTTCACATCTTCGGTCATGTGAGAATAAGCTATATAATTAGTGTTATTTTATTTTCATTTTAATTGACATCCATTTAAGAATTAAATTGAAAAATAATAGTAATTAACATATTCTTTTTTTTTTTCTTATATGACCGAAGATGTAGTACTGACCGATAATTCGTAACTTACCCAATGTGAATGTTTTTACTCCAAAATAGCTTTATTTTGACAGATGTTATCTTTTTCTACAGTTCGTACAGTTTTCATTGTCAAGTTGATTGAATTGGTTGTTAGAAGGTGACTATTATCTAACCGGTCAATTTTCTACTTCTAAAACTGCCTAACCATGTCTAACCAAGCCATGGCAGTACGGCAGACACATCAATTCACCTTCAGAGGTGCGTATGGGGTGAGTTACGAGTTATTGGACAGTTAGGGCTCAGTCAAACGAGCGGTTTTGCCGACGCGTTTCAAAAGCGGTTTTTGAAAGAAATTCCATTGAACGCCATGGTAAAAGATACAATGGAGTTCAATGGAATTTCTTTCGACAGTGCTTTCTTTGTGGCCAAACCGTTTTTGAAAAGCGCCGGCAAAACCGCTTGTCCGACTGAGCAGTTCTCACATCTTCGATTAAATTGAAAAAATATCTAATAATTATTATTATAATCCTTTTAGTCGAAGATGTGGAACTGTCCGATAATTCAAATTAATCCTATAGCCAATAGCAGTTCCTTTTATTAACATTTCGTAAAACTGTTACTGAAGTGAGAAAAAAAAGTCATTGATCAATTGTGGCTGTGAATCAGAAACAATTTTAATAAAACTCACATACGAGCATTTAACAGTGAAGAATGTGATGTAACATGAATGTGATGCAGCATGAATGTGATGTAACATGAATGTGATGTAGCATGAATGTGATGTAACATGAATGTGATGTAGCATGAATGTGATGTAACATGAATGTGATGTAGCATGAATGTGATGTAACATGAATGTGATGTAACATGAATGTGATGTAGCATGAATGTGATGTAACATGAATGTGATGTAGCATGAATGTGATGTAGCATGAATGTGATGTAGCATGAATGTGATGTAGCATGAATGTGATGTAACATGAATGTGATGTAGCATGAATGTGATGTAACATGAATGTGATGTAGCATGAATGTGATGTAACATGAATGTGATGTAGCATGAATGTGATGTAGCATGAATGTGATGTAACATGAATGTGATGTAACATGAAATGTGATGTAACATGAATGTGATGTAGCATGAATGTGATGTAACATGAATGTGATGTAGCATGAATGTGATGTAACATGAATGTGATGTAACATGAATGTGATGTAGCATGAATGTGATGTAACATGAATGTGATGTAGCATGAATGTGATGTAGCATGAATGTGATGTAGCATGAATGTGATGTAGCATGAATGTGATGTAACATGAATGTGATGTAGCATGAATGTGATGTAACATGAATGTGATGTAGCATGAATGTGATGTAACATGAATGTGATGTAGCATGAATGTGATGTAGCATGAATGTGATGTAACATGAATGTGATGTAGCATGAATGTGATGTAACATGAATGTGATGTAGCATGAATGTGATGTAGCATGAATGTGATGTAACATGAATGTGATGTAACATGAATGTGATGTAGCATGAATGTGATGTAACATGAATGTGATGTAGCATGAATGTGATGTAGCATGAATGTGATGTAACATGAATGTGATGTAACATGAATGTGATGTAGCATGAATGTGATGTAGCATGAATGTGATGTAACATGAATGTGATGTAGCATGAATGTGATGTAGCATGAATGTGATGTAACATGAATGTGATGTAGCATGAATGTGAATTAAAAATATATTAAAAATTATTTTGGTATCAGTTCATTAAATGGTTTCAGTAACTAAATTATAATTTATATTATTACAATTCAGGAGTCAGGTATAATAATTACAACATAAATTGAACTACAGTGTGTTTCAACATTTTGAGATGCTTCAGTGGCTTTTACTCATAGTTATACTGACGGAAAAAAAGAAAAATAATACACCAAAATGTTCAGGAAGAGTGTATTTTTAATGATTAATGACAAGAAATACATATTATAGAAGGTGCTGAAAGTGGCCTCCATTTTGCTGCACACAGATATTCACCCGCTTCAAAACATGAAG